>JANAVB010004713.1:0-48450 GCA_029216955.1 Iris pallida
TGGGAGGAGCCCACCTTCACGTCGTCGGCCTGTGACACAACCTTCTCGGTAGAGGAGAAAGAAGTCCCCAGCAGAGTCGCCAGCTTGTTTGCCATTAAAATTGTTTTGATTGAAATCTTAATACAAACAGAACAGTGATACAATATAGGACTTAGATGTAGTCCTAGGAGTACACTTTTGTTTAAGCTGGGTCCTTAGTGCCAATGGAGCGAGTGGTAATGTGTTGACTCCGTTGACCGGCTGACGACGGTTATCGGTTCTCTGAAGGTGTTGATTGCTCTGGGTGCTGGAGCTTGCTGAGAGGAGGAAGACGTTGAGTGTCTAGAACTGCCTCTCCCGTGATTCTCTGTTGTGGATTCTCTCTGTGTTGTGAGTCTTCTTGTGTGTGTGAAGGAGATGATCCTTCTATTTATAGTTTTGCAGGCTGGCTGCTCATGCGCACATGTAGCATACGTCGGTGTGGGGACGCCACGTGGAGGTTGCTGATGGAGGCGCACGGATGCTGCGCCCTGATCGAGGGGGAGAACTCTTCATACTGCTGTTGTGAGCCGGCATGTAGCAGAGAGAAGATCTTTCCGTTGCTGAAATCTTGGATGAGTTGAGTCACAGGACACGTGTCGTCGACTCACGGTTCGAAGATCTCGGATTTGGTGGAGAGGAGTGATCTGGTGGGCTGCGCCTTGGATTGGGCGCAGGAGGAGGCTGCGGCTCATAACCTTTAGGAGTTACAAACCATTTGGGGCGCATGGCTTTTGAGGCGCATGCAGGCGACTTTTCTTCTGTCTTTCGGGATCAGAGAGCAGTCTGAGGCGCATGGCTTTTGAGGCGCATGCTGATTTGGACGCATGGCCGTAGAGGCGCATGCTGATGGTGGAGTGGCCACGTGGCAGTAGCCGTCGAAATAAAGTCATGATGATGCTGACGTTGCCGACGCTTCGTTTTCTGAAAAAGCTGTCAACTGTTCAGACTTTGGGAGGCGTGCTGCCAACTCTGTCAGTTCAGCATTTAATGTTGGTGACATTCGATGGACAGCTGAGTGGGCGTGTCGGTTGGTGTTCCACTCGGTATGAAGATGTGTGAGGGCGCACCCTCTGTAATGCGCCGAGTACTGTAGGGCGCGTCTGTGTGATGCGCCTGATGCCGAAGGGCGCGTCCGTGTGATGCGCTGTCTGGCTGGCGCATCGGACATGTCTTTTAATGATGCGGCTGTCTCGCTCTTCGAGTGCTATAAATAGCCGTTTGGCTGAATTCGAGGCGTCCGGTTCATCCATTTAATGTAAATTCATTGCACGGAATTCGGAGGGCCATCCACTTGGCGCGTGGGTTTGATCTGCCCGGCCTATAAATAGTGGCATAGAGAGAAGATTTTCTTCTCATTTTCTCACGTACTTCCAACATGAACTTGAACATGCGGGTGCATTCTATTGACGAAGTGCTCCCAAGGGTGAAGATGAGATGTTGTGTTGTCTTCGATGCTCTTGAAGGTGACTGTTACATCCAAAAGACAGAGTCGAGGGCTTCCGAGGCAAGCGGAAGGTGCCTGTTGCATCCAAAGATAGGGATGCTCGGGCCTTGTCTCCGTTATTCCGGAAGAGCCGTAGATCGAAATGGCGGTGCTAGGCTCTATCTTCCTTCAAAGTGGGGTTTCCCCACTTTGATCGTGTTGAAAGCTGCTCCTTTAGCCGCGGTTTCGATCACGGTCTTCCTTCGCCTTTGGAGGCTCTTTCGAAGCCTCCCCTGGCCACAGCATTTGCGGTGCTCTTCTCTTCCTTGGTTCCAGCCAGAGGGTTAAATGCTTTGTGGAAGCACTTATCCGGTGATCCTGGCTGGAAGAGCGGCGCATAACTGGGCTCTGCTCGGCCAGGTGAGCCTGGCTGGAAGAATTTGGCTGAAGGGATGCACATAGCTGGGCTGGATGCACATAACTGAGCTGCTGAAGAGATGGCGGGATGCGCCTGGATGGAGGCGCATAGTATCTGCTGCGCCTATCTGGAGACGCATGGTGGCCGCTGCGCTTATCTGAAGGTGCATGGTGGCCGCTGCGCTTATCTGAAGGCGCATGGTAGCCGCTGGCTGTAGACTTAGGATCTTTCCTTTGTAGAAATTCTCCTTTGTACAACCTTTTCTAGACATGTAATAGACTTTTATATATAAAATGAAAAGTCCTTCTTCAAATGTCTATACTTATTGACTTTGCTGTGAAGTTCTTCGTCTGAGTTCTAGCGCATGTAGTGTCTGGCGCATGGGCTTTCTGGTTGTGAAATTCCATGCTTCTACAACTTGGACACGGGGTAGGGTGTTCAGTCCCTAGCCCTATGTTCCCTCGACACGAGTGCAAGAGCACGTGGTGCCTCGAGCGCTGTGTCGAGCCCACGAGGGCTTGACATGGCTGCACGAGGAATAGATTTCCTGTTTTCTGAGGCTGTTCGAAATTATGTTTTTGGACACGTCGTGTCCACTTCTGAGGACACGAATTCATCCCCCCTGACACCTAGTCATGTGCACTTCATGTTGGCACACTCAATCCTGCATTTGGTTAGGTTTTTCGGTGGTATTTGGTTTGTAATTTTGGTCGAATTCATCAATACACTGGCCACTCTTCTCGTACACTGTTTGACACTTCGTAGACACATGACACGACCCTGACACATTCTAGTGGGACACACACGCACCCTGACACTTGGTCGACCTGATGATACACCTGCACAACCTAAATGGCTGAACACTTGAGTCCTAGGGGGCTCAACACATACGCTCGAGACCCCTAGGCACAGTACCCTGACACTGGGTTACACCCTCTGTTGAGACCCCCTTTGGACACGTCTAGGGACTTGTTTCGATACTGATACGATGCCTAGACTCATGTATACTCACACACACAGCCACACACTTATTGTTCACATCTTGACACTTGTTGCACAGACATAGACCCCCTTTTTCTACATGTTGCTATGCATATATAGGTATATTGTATATGTTGTATGCCGTATCAGAGTTGAGAGGGAGTGCCCTTGCCTTACCAAATGCAGCCCTGCATCTTGCATGTAGCAGTAGGAGTTTAACATTGCAGAGTAGTAGCTAGCATTAGGAGTAGCAGCTGCATTAGCAGTAGGGCATTCCCTGGCTCCTTGGTAGTGGTGAGTTGTGTATCATAGGGAAAATGGGTTGGTCTTGGCAGGTTTTAACTGACATTTTAGTTATTACCTGAGAACAGTGAAGGGATGCTATTCCCAGTTATTCCTTGTTCTTTTATGTTCAATGTAGTTCACTGATATGAAGAAAAACCTGAGAATCCTGAGTTTAATGAATAGGTTGATGACTTGGTTTAATGTGTTGTTAACTGAGATTAATTGCACTCTTGATATCACAGCACACACACACCACATGGCTCACATTGGCACTGTTTTTCCTTTTCTGAACTGAGAATGATATGTTAAACTTTCATAAATAAAAACTGTCTATAGTTCCTGAGAACCCACACACACTCATTTTTCAGCATATAGTTCCTGAGAACCTAATTGAAACAACATTTGTTTTCACTAATTTCAGTCTTCACCCTCACTAACATTGGACAGGCATACATGGTATTGCCTATACAGTCTTCTTGCCATGTCTTGACACTTAGTTCACTCTTCACATCATATTCCTACACATTGTTCAGCCACACATACACACACTCACACATACCCCAATGCCATGCCTTGGCACACACCCACCAGTTATCTTCACTGTTTTAACATGCCACTGATTTCTTAATATTGCATACTGTTTTCAGATATCACTCATGTCTCACCCACATCCATCTATAGACACACATGTCATGTATCCCCCTCTCTATTTCACTATACATATATATATATAAATATATTCTATATACTTGATAAATAGTAATGTGATATACATATCTTAATGTATGTATGTATAATGTGTGTAATGTGTAATTAGCCTATGTTTATGGCATGGATGCCCGGGTTAAGGTGTGTGGTTGGCTGGTATAGCCTAGTTTGGCTTGTAATTGTGCTGGATTGCTAGTATAGACTTGGGATAGGCCTAGTGAGACTCGACTAGACTAGGATTGACCTAGTTTGACTAGTGTACATGATTGGGGTTGACCCAGAGTTGACTAATTTTGACTTGGACCTAGTTTGACCTAGACAGTTGACCAGTTGACTTAGAGTTGACTTTGACCTAGATTGGCCTAGAAATCATGTAGATTGCATTGCATCTTTCAATTCTCTTGTATTTTATATATCATGACCCATACTATTCTGCTTAGGACATTGTGACTCCGGTGCAGACATCTGATATTTCATTACTCTTTTCAGAGTATCAGGCGAGTACATTCTCTGATAGTTCTCTCATTTTTACTTGTCAATTACTGTACTTTAGTTCTAGATAGTTTTATGTGATTCTTACAACACGTATGGATATTTCTGGACTCATGTATGCGACACACATACCATTAGTCTGGCCTCTATTTCTGGAATCACTACTGGCATCATCTTCTGGAACCACTACTGGCATCACCTACTGGAATCACCCTGGAATCTTTTGCTGGTATCATTATGTTTGGCTGGACTCATCCTGATTTCTCGTGTCGTTTTCTAGATTTACTTATACTTGCTGGACTGGGAAATATTGGAATAGGCATGTGAACATACCCAAATACTAGAACCACTCCCTTAGAATTATACTGGAATGATAGCCATCTCACCCGGCCAGGTGTGTGATGTGCCGTATTACCTACAGCCGTTCACATGTCGATCCCGATATTTTAAAACACACTGTTAGAGTATAGACTGGACTCACCCTGGAATCCTTGATCACTATAACTGGAATCGTCCCTTACTGGATTCATCTTGTATGAGATTCATCCTGTACTGGACTTACATTGAAGTTATACTGGTTTACATTTTCTGCCTGAACTTTATATCATATTACCTGGTTCAGCTAGTTCTGGTTTTACAGTCTTCATTGCTATGATTCTTCTCTTGTTTAGTTATTTACTTTCCTTGTACTTTATCTGTCTTTCTTACCATCACCTGAATATAAACTGCTATTTTCATCAATACAACTGTCTATAAATGCTTTATAGTTCTCTGTCATTACTTGGGTTTTCTAGATGAGATATGCTCGTTCCTGTCCTGACTGGACCTGTTGAAATTTTACAGATGATTGTCGTGAGGATGTATGCCCTACATATTATGGACCCGGAGACGGGATAACTACCTTTGGCCCCGACTCTCAGGAGTGATCGGGATTTAGTTTAGTAGACTAGTATCTATTTTCATGTTGATCTTGTTATAGAAGTTTTGAGACTTGTGTAGTACTTGAGATTTGTTGAGAGTTGTTATTATTTTAGTAGTTGTTCTTCTATTCTTAGTTTAATTCTTCTGTGTTTATCTTATCGTGCTTAAACTGTGATTGAGTTCAATATCTTATACTTGTTCTCCGTTCGGAGTTGATCTTGATGAGTACATTATAATTGCGTGAGTTGCTGGTTAGATAGTAACCTAGGACAGCGTTATACCGCCGATACTGCGGCGTAGGCTGGGCGTCGTTACGTACTCGTACCCTCACAGTGGGGTGCGGGTCGTGACACGTTTTTAGTGGTGGCCCATGCAGGTCGAGAGTCGCATTAGAGCGATATCGTGGTAGGACGACGACTTAGTTGTACTGCTGCGAGCCTGCGATAGGATTGAGAGATAGGCTTTAACGGAGAGGTACTCAATCACAGTTAGGAAAAATTCTGCTTCAATTCATGCCAGTATTGAATTCCTTTTTGATCTGTCTTCAGGATGGTGGAGACACGATCACATCGCTCTGGTACAGTAGCCGCTGGAGAGGGGTCTGCCACCTCTCGTCCATTACAGCAGCCTGTTGAGACTGTAGCACCTTCTGTTCCTGATCAGACAGGAGCTGCTGTAGCCATTGGGGGTATGCCTCCACTTGTTCAGAGGACGACCCCAGTCATTCCTGAGATGTTTCAGCAGCAGCATTAGCAGCCACCTGCAGGGACAGTTGACGCCGTTCAGCTGTTGGCTTTCTTAGGCAGTACATGGAGGATCAGCAGAGGCACACGGCAGAGCTCAGCAGAGGCATTGATCTGGCAGTGACGGCAGTGGAGAGAGTCGTAGCTCAGCCAGCGGCAGCCCCGCAGTCGTACCAGCCACGGGAGAAGGGCATCCAGGACTTCCAGAAGATGCACCCGAAAGACTTCAGAGGGACAGAGGGGATCTTGTATGCCGATGAGTGGATCGAGCATATGGAGGAGATCTTCAGGCTGGCTGAGATCCCGACGAGGCTCCAGATAGAGGCAGCGGCCAGTATGATGCAGGATCTGGCCCGTACATGGTACCAGACCGACCCGAGGGTTGGCACAGCAGGAAAGACTTGGGCAGCATTCAAGAAGCTGTTCAAGGAGAAGTTCTTTCCAGACGCAGCACTGGGAGCCCTCGAGCCCATTTCGAGGCCCTAGTTCAGGGGACCCAGTCCGTGGAGGAGTACGCAGGAGAGTTCTGTCGCCTGAGCAGATTTATGGAGGACTTGTCGGAGACGACGAAGGCCCGGAGGTTCCGGAAGGGCTTGGTAAAGGAGGTCAAGTCCTACACCAAGAACGCCCGCAGCGCTACATTTAAGGAGATCCTGGTGGACGCACTAGCTGCAGAGGATGATCTTGAGCTTAGGCTCAAGAGGGGCGAGACTCCCAGGGTGGTAGCAGTAGTAGGGGTCATGCCAAGAGGCCCCATGTGCAGGCTCAGCAGGCACAGGCACCAGTGAGAGTGCAGCAGGCACAGCATCAGCATAGAGGACAGGACCGCGAGGTGCCGACTTGTGCCTACTGCAGGAAGGCAGAGCATGTTTGGGAGTCTTGTAGGAGGAGGCTGAAGGTTTGTCTATTTTGTGGGTCTGGTGCTCACAAGATGATAGATTGTCCCGCTGCACCTCCTTATTAGGGAGCTAGGCCACCGGTAGCTCAGCACCAGAGGGGTAGAGCTTTTGCGATGGCGGTCGAGGAGACCGACGCTGCAGGTGATAGGTTAGCAGGTTTGTCCTTCTCATTCTTTCTCCCCACTTTCCTGTGTGATTATCTTAGTACCTGCCAGGATATTGTTTGTGATTGCTAGATAGTGTAGCTACCCTGTTCGAGACTGTGAAATCACGACCAGTAGGATTGTGTTGCTTCGACCTTGATTTGCTGGGGGTTTGACCTAGGAAGGGTGCGATCATCTTAATTTCGAGGACGAAATTTTTCTAAGGTGGGTAGGATTGTAACACCCAGTTTTCCAGATGAGGTTATTTTTGAAATTTTGTGATTATAATAATTATTATTGATATTTATTTTATATTATGATTTTTGGTGATTTTTAATAATTTTTTTAAACTATTTAAAAACTGCTTTGAGTCATGACTTGTGATTTGATGTGCTGTCAGTAAAACTCTAGTGACTGCATGACCTAGAGCCTAACCATGTCATTAGTATTGTTTAATTATCATTTTTAGCCTAGGAGAATTTGATCATTTTGGCTTATTTGACTTTTTTAATTAATTTAATGAATTGGTGAATTCTAGTTTGACTTTAACTTGTTGAAACCTAGTGGACTCGCCTAGAACCTAACCCTAGCTATGGTAACCCTAGTCTAACTTAGGTTAACCTACTTTTAGTCATTAGAGACTAATTTTGGAATAGGAGGATTAGTTTGAGTGAAATCATTTCATGATTTATGGTTTAGTGAAATGACTTATGATTTCATGACTCAATGACTTAGGACTTGGCCCATGGCCCATAACTAGAAGCCCTAACCCTAACTAAACCCTAAATGACCAGCCACATAGGGATCCCCACCCTATTTAAATACTTATTCATTAGGGTTGCCTCTTTTTATCATTCCAACACTTGGAGAAAAGAGAGGTATTCTTCTCCCTTCCAAAAATTCTCATTTATTCATTTGATCTCCTTTTTCATCCTAGTCTCTTGCATTAGGTTCTAATTTCTGTATATTTTATAATTCTGGAGGTTAATCTCAGCTTTGGGCTCATTTGGAACATTTGGCCATCAAGAGGAACACCCCCCATTTGGAGCTTTTCCATACAATTTGCACCTATAGGTAAAACTCCTTAAATTGATTTAAATTGCTGTTTTCTTTACATTTAGGGCTAGATCTAGGAGTCCCCTAGCTGTCCCTAGAATTTGGGCACAATTCGTGTCGGTTTCGTGTCCGTATCGGACACGTATCCATTTGATAGGCTAGGTGTTCGATAGAATGCCCCTTAGGAATTTATTTTTGATTTTTGAAAATATAATTACATGGATTGATAGATCTTGGTATGTACATTAAATTTTGTGAAGAATGTTAGATATTTTGGTGTCTTGTTGTGTCGGATTCTCGAGTTGGACACGCTGTGCACGCACGTACACGGTGTCCTGCATCACGGGCTGAATATCTCCCGACACAGGACACGTGGACATGCCAATTTTGGTGAGCATGATGGGGCAATATCTACCACCATCCTCCCAAAATTTGGGGCCATATGGTGCAGTGTGCGAGGAGTTCTCCTCCTCGCACTGGCCGTACTGGCCGCGCGGGCGCGCTGTGCATGCGTGGAAATTGTCCACTGATACGGCCTCGTATCGACACGTCGATGACACTTGGACATGGGGCAGGGTGTTCAGTCCCTAGCCCTATGTTCCCTCGACATGAGTGCAAGAGCACGTGGTGCCTCGAGCACTGTGTCGCACCCACGAGGGCTTGACATGGCTGCACGAGGAATAGATTTCCTGTTTTCTGAGGCTGTTCGAAATTATGTTTTTGGACACGTCGTGTCCACTTCTGAGGACACGAATTCATCCCCCCTGACACCTAGTCATGTGCACTTCATGTTGGCACACTCAATCCTGCATTTGGTTAGGTTTTCGGTGGTATTTGGTTTGTAATTTTGGTCGAATTCATCAATACACTGGCCACTTTTCTCGTACACTGTTTGACACTTCGTAGACACATGACACGACCCTGACACATTCTAGTGGGATACACACGCACCCTGACACTTGGTCGACCTGATGATACACCTGCACAACCTAAATGGCTGAACACTTGAGTCCTAGGGGGCTCAACACATACGCTCGAGACCCCTAGGCACAGTACCCTGACACTGGGTTACACCCTCTGTTGAGACCCCCTTTGGATACGTCTAGAGACTTGTTTAGATACTGATACGATGCCTAGACTCATGTATACTCACACACACAGCCACACACTTATTGTTCACATCTTGACACTTGTTGCACAGACATAGACCCCCTTTTTCTACATGTTGCTATGCATATATAGGTATATTGTATATGTTGTATGCCGTATCAGAGTTGAGAGGGAGTGCCCTTGCCTTACCAAATGCAGCCCTGCATCTTGCATGTAGCAGTAGGAGTTTAACATTGCAGAGCAGTAGCTAGCATTAGGAGTAGCAGCTGCATTAGCAGTAGGGGCATTCCCTGGCCCCTTGGTAGTGGTGAGTTGTGTATCATAGGGAAAATGGGTTGGTCTTGGCAGGTTTTAACTGACATTTTAGTTATTACCTGAGAACAGTGAAGGGATGCTATTCCCAGTTATTCCTTGTTCTTTTATGTTCAATGTAGTTCACTGATATGAAAAAAAACCTGAGAATCCTGAGTTTAATGAATAGGTTGATGACTTGGTTTAATGTGTTGTTAACTGAGATTAATTGCACTCTTGATATCACAGCACACACACACCACATGGCTCACATTGGCACTGTTTTTTCTTTTCTGAACTGAGAATGATATGTTAAACTTTCATAAATAAAAACTGTCTATAGTTCCTGAGAACCCACACACACTCATTTTTTAGCATATAGTTCCTGAGAACCTAATTGAAACAACATTTGTTTTCACTAATTTCAGTCTTCACCCTCACTAACATTGGACAGGCATACATGGTATTGCCTATACAGTCTTCTTGCCATGTCTTGACACTTAGTTCACTCTTCACATCACATTCCTACACATTGTTCAGCCACACATACACACACTCACACATACCCCAATGCCATGCCTTGGCACACACCCACCAGTTATCTTCACTGTTTTAACATGCCACTGATTTCTTAATATTGCATACTGTTTTCAGATATCACTCATGTCTCACCCACATCCATCTATAGACACACATGTCATGTATCCCCCTCTCTATTTCACTATACATATATATATATATATATATATATATATATATATATATATATATATATATATATATATATATTCTATATACTTGATAAATAGTAATGTGATATACATATCTTAATGTATGTATGTATAATGTATGTAATGTGTAATTAGCCTATGTTTATGGCATGGATGCCCGGTTAAGGTGTGGTTGGCTGGTATAGCCTAGTTTGGCTTGTAATTGTGCTGGATTGCTAGTATAGACTTGGGATAGGCCTAGTGAGACTCGACTAGACTAGGATTGACCTAGTTTGACTAGTGTACTTGATTGGGGTTGACCCAGAGTTGACTAATTTTGACTTGGACCTAGTTTGGCCTAGACAGTTGACCAGGGTTGACTTAGAGTTGACTTTGACCTAGATTGGCCTAGAAATCATGTAGATTGCATTGCATCTTTCAATTCTCTTATATTTTATATATTATGACCTATACTATTCTGTTTAGGACATTGTGACTCCGGTGCAGACATCTGATATTTCATTACTCTTTTCAGAGTATCAGGCGAGTACATTCTCTGATAGTTCTCTCATTTATTTGTCAATTACTGTACTTCAGTTCTAGATAGTTTTATGTGATTCTTACAACACGTATGGATATTTCTGGATTCATGTATGCGACACACATACCATTAGTCTGGCCTCTATTTCTGGAATCACTACTAGCATCATCTTCTGGAACCACTACTGGCATCACCTACTGGAATTACCCTGGAATCTTTTGCTGGTATCATTATGTTTGGCTGGACTCATCCCGATTTCTCGTGTCATTTTCTGGATTTACTTGTACTTGCTGGGCGGGAAAATATTGGAATAGGCATGTGAACATACCCAAATACTGGAACCACTCCCTTGGAATTATACTGGAATGATAGCCATCTCACACCCGGCCAGGTGTGTGATGTGCCGTATTATCTACAGCCGTTCACATGTCGATCTCGATATTTTAAAACACACTGTTAGAGTATAGACTGGACTCACCCTGGAATCCTTGATCACTATAACTAGAATCGTCCCTTACTGGATTCATCTTGTATGAGATTCATCCTGTACTGGACTTACATTGGAGTTACACTGGTTTACATTTTCTGCCTGAACTTTGTATCATATTATCCTGGTTCAGCTAGTTCTGTTTTTACAGTCTTCATTGCTATGATTCTTCTCTTGTTTAATTATTTACTTTCCTTGTACTTTATCTGTCTTTCTTACCATCACCTGAATATAAACTGCCATTTTTATCAATATAACTGTCTATAACTGCTTTATAGTTCTCTGTCATTTACTTGGGTTTTCTAGATGAGATGTGCTCGTTCCTGTCCTGACTGGACCTGTTGAAATTTTACAGATGATTGCCCTGAGGATGCATGCCCTACATATTATGGACCCGGAGACGGGATGACTACCTTTGGCCCCGACTCTCAGGAGTGATCGGGATTTAGTTTAGTAGACTAATATCTGTTTTCATGTTGATCTTGTTATAGAAGTTTTGAGACTTGTGTAGTACTTGAGATTTGTTGAGAGTTTTTATTATTTTAGTAGTTGTTCTTCTATTCTTAGTTTAATTCTTCTGTGTTTATCTTATCGTGCTTAGACTGTGATTGAGTTCAATATCTTATACTTGTCCTCCGTTCGGAGTTGATCTTGATAAGTACATTATAATTGCGTGAGTTGCTGGTTAGATAGTAACCTAGGACAGCGTTCTACCGCCGACACTGCAGCGTAGGCTGGGCGTTGTTACGTACTCGTACCCTCACAGTGGATGCAGATCGTGACAATAATGCTCTCCATCGAACTTTTTCAACTTGCAGTAGTCCGATTGGACGAGCGAAGCATTAATGTTTTCCATCTACAAGGATCTTGCTTTGAAATTGTTAGCCCCGGGGCTTGACCAAATATGGAAAACTGATGCAATCGAGATCTGAGATGTCACACAAAAAACTTTGCAGTGATTAAACTCAAGATCTACGATGATACAAAAAACCAAATAGTCAGATTACAATATGAATGAGGGAAATAGAGGAGAAGATCTCTCGTTCTTCCTTGCAAACGTGTTACAATTGGGACAGAACGAGTTGCAATAATCTAGAGAAAGAAGAGAAGAAGAAAAGTTGCTGGGGTGTCAAAACACCGTTGCTCAAAGCAAGATTCTTCCCTCGCGAATTGCTTCCAGGAACCAGCAAGTTGAAGAACTTATGGAACACTCGAAGTCACCTCTGTTCTGACTCCTCGGATGGACTTGCAAAGGCGGCAGCAGCTCCCTCTCTCTCTCTCTCTCTTTTCTGACTTATAAAATTCGTAGTCCCTCACAAAGGAGGCCAGAAGAGAGTATATATAGAGAGAGAGGGTGGAAACCCTAACCGCCTTTTCAGTTATGGAAAGATTGAATTAAGTCTCACAAAGATGGTAACAAAATTAATTCAAATCTTATGGAAAGATTGAATCAAATCCCACAAAGATGGCAACGAAATTAATTCAAATCCCACAAAGATAGCAACAAAATTAATTCAAATCTTATAAAAAGATTGATTAAATCCCACAAAGTTGGCAACAAAATTAATTCAAATATTATGGAAAGATTGAATTAAATCCCACAAAAAGTGGATCTGAATTAATCGCATTGAATCAGTCTTTCCATAACTGACTTGTAGTCTGCACAGTCAGCCTGGTGCGAGTCCATGAGCCCATGAGCCCGAGTCCGAGTCCGAGCCCGAGCCCGAGTCCGAGTCCGAGTCGCTAAGCCCCTTTGGAGCTTAGCTCCAAATAAAATTAATCCAAGAGAATGACAAAAGCATTAATGCTTAATCCTTGGAGCCTTATTCTTACCTCCTAGTAAAATCACCCACATGGTTCCTTCCTTAGGGTCACCACCCCATGTGCATCTCTCAACAACACACCAAGTATATATGTTGACATAACTCATGGTACATTTTCGATGTGGGACTAAACTTTTACAAGGCATGTTGAGAGCAAGCTCTCTCCATGTAAAGAAAGCACCAACAAATATTAATATTAATTTTAATGTTAAGATCAATTTTAATTTTAATGTTCAATTTAATATTAATGTTATTTGAATAAATAAATAGTGTGTGTGTGTGTGAAATAAAAATTTACGTTTGTGTGTGTGTGTGGGCGCGCGGGTCCAAAAGAGGGTTGAGTCTCAACCTAACGGTTGACTTGATTGATCGTCTAGAATGAAAACCTAAATGCAAATTTTGAATATTTTAATACAAAATTCTAAAACTAAACAAAAATATGTGAGAGTTGTGTAACTTGGGTTATTTAATTTTGTATATTGGAGCTGTGTGATTTGGATTGTTTAGTTTTATCATGACCAATCGAGAATGAAACTTGTGATATTGTTGATCTCTGTAGCCATACAACTTTTTGGGACTCTTGAGTTATAAACATTCAACAATACGACCGGGACGAGAGACATTTGATGGTACACGATGCCAATGAAGGTTTCTCAATCTAAATTGCCAGCCAGGACAATTTTTTGGCTACTGAGATCATGATAGAAGCAAACAACTGTGTCATAAGTCTCATTTTCGATTGGTCGTGATAAAACTAAATAACACAAGTCACACTACTCCACCATGCAAACAAAAATAATCCAAGTCACACAAGCGTCACATATTTTTATTTAGTTTTAGGGTCTCGTATAATATTCAAAATTTGTATTTAACGATAAGTCAAGTCAGGCATTAGGTTGAGATCGAAACCCTTATTTGGACAATATGGATATCTACATGCAAAATTGTAATTTCATACGCGACCTTAAAATGCAACTTTATACGAGACCCTAATACTATATTGAGATTAAAAGGTGTAGACATCACCACCTTTTAATCTCACCCACTCAATCTCAATCTCAATATATATATATATATATATATATATATATATATATATATATATATATATATATATATATATATATATATATGAGAGAAAATTTGGAGAGGAGGTGCGCGCACGGGTCCCACGCAACCTTCTCAATCCAACGGTGCGGGAGAGGAGGGCCTCCGCGGGGCTCCGAGGGAAGATCTTTTTTATTCGCTCCCTATATATATCTTCCACTATATAATGGGGCTTCAAAACGGTTCAAAAGTAAGCCGTCTAACCCGCCATTATATCAAGGTCCATTTTACTTAAAAAAAATTAAATTATGTAAATAATTATTGAAAAAGTAAAAATTTGTCAACATGGAGAATCGAACTCAACCAAACAAAAAAAATATCTTACACCTTAGTCACATGAGTTAGAAAAAATATTTAACTATAATTAGATAATATTCTTATTATACATATAAAATACGTACATTTACTGGTATATATAAAAATCTATTGTCTTAAGATATGTGATGATGTGATCTACAACTTAGTGTGTGCATCATGCACTTTTGTAGGTTGGTGCATGATCTTTAACCTAATCTTATAAAAAGTTATATAACTTGAGTAGTACTGGTAGTAGTTCTCTGTTCCCCTCCCCCTCCCTCTCCCTGTATAAAAACTGAGAGGTTGAAGTTGCAGATGCGGAGATATCGGAGAGGTGATGTGCAAAGCCCTCGTCAGGTACGTTCTGAGCACACGTGCACCCGACATGGGCTCATTCATACTTTGGCTGCTGACATAGTAATAATTTATAGTGATCACTTCACTTCATTTCCATTCCATCGTGTTGTGTGCGATAGCTGCAGTCACACGTACATACATGTAATGCAATGAGAACCATGACATAGTGACCACCACTTGGAATTTTTTTTTTTAAAAATAGCGGAAGTTTTATACGGACCCTCTATTTGTTTCTGCTTTTTGAATCTTGGTTTAATCATTACGTTGTCAACTTTCCTTTCTTACCGTCTCTCTCTTTTCCAACTTCTTTTAATAATTTTTTTTAATTTATAATATGGAATAAACCTTTCTATACCATCCTTTTTTTTAATTTAAAACTGGAACAATATTATACCTTGGGCATATTTCAGTAACTATTTACTGAGGCCTCGTTTGGTTCGCGAAATTTCCCGATTGGAAAAGAAAAGTGTTTACTTTTCTATGTTTGGATACCCAAGGAATTGAGGAGAAAAAGAAAGTGATTTCCAATGAAAGAAAAATTAGGAGGAAAAGTGATTCCATCAATCCAAGGAAGGAATCACTTTCCCACATTGAAGTATTCACTTTTCTTTCCAAATTTCTTGGTATTGCCAAACATCGAAAAGAAAAATCAATAGGAATTAAAGTTTTCCAAAGAAAAGAAAATGACAAGGAATTGATTTCCTTTCCCTTCTCCGCGAACCAAACGAGACCTGAGAGTATGTATTTTGCTACTAGTTTATCAATAAAAATAATATTTTTTATATATTTGTGTCTATCAATTTTAAAAGTGTATCTCTGCTGCGCGCCCCTAGCTTCTGTTCAGCGAACCTCCACCCGATTATTGGGAATCAATACAAATAGGAACAAACTCCATAATAGTTACTACTATATATTTTAATGTCGTCTTTTTTGGGAATTGTTCAGTTTTTGTAACTGACCAAGTAGTGGCTGCTTTTCCATATAAAGATAGCACCAGGTCTCGGCAGAGATGAACCTCTAAAAGAATGAGAAAAAAAACTTAAAAGAGAGATCCCTCTAGTTAGTATGTGCTTTTCTGCATTAGCACAACAATGCTTGTTTCGAGTGTCATTGCTCATGTGATTTAGTACTTTGTCCAAAGGAAGGACGTGATACAAGGAGCAGTCCACAATTTCAAATGTGAACTAAGTGCAAATCATGAGACTTGTTGGTTCCAGGGAGCGACGAACGAACCGATAGAGGAACATTCGAATGCCGCGTTTGAGCAACACCGATTTTGATCACCCCAACATGACAATTATGCTATATTTTATAGCAAACTTTTCAACAGTTTATAATGCTTTCATTTTATCAACAGTTTTTTTTTCCTTCAACTTTCTATAGCAGATTATTCTACTTAGCGGTTTCGCTGATGTCAATCATCTTAGAAAAATTATACTTGTTGTTTGATAACTACTATGCAATATTTTAAAAGTCGGACCGATGATTGAACCGAATTTTTTGGGTATAGATCGAACCAGGGTTCAACCGGGGTCTAATTAGACCTGATTTGGTTTGGTTCAAATAGATAAGATATTTATATTTATTTTTTGATTTGGTTTGGTTTTGTTTTGAGTATGTTGGTTTGGTTTAATTTTACAACTATAAGGTCTATCAAAACCAAATGGTCCAAATTTTACATGATAATTTTTTTAATTAAAAAAGAAAAAGATTGGCCGGTTCAATTGTGAACCGGTTCGGTCGGTTCACCAGTTGAATCCTGATTTTGAAAAAAATCCGACGATTCTTTATAAGATTCGGTTTTTAGTTGAATCAAACCGAATTTTTTTTTGCATAAATCGGTTGGAGGTTCTTACAACACTGCATGAGATGCCTAGCATCTACTTGTGTACAAAGAATTTCGACAACATAACCATGGTCGACACATAAGAAACACGTTTTCCTTTAAAAAAAAAAAAAGAAGTAGTATACTTCTTCAACCTAAACACACTGACTAAAACTATTGATAATGCTGAAACAGAACTCTCATGTTTGTATGCATAAAATAGAGGATTTTCTTGTGGACTCATTATATGAAAGTAAGATATATGCATGATAAAGAGAGGTTCTTGAATCCATAATGGAATGGTTGCGTTGTTATGAGCTGTCTATCGTCAAGCATTAGATGCCTCAGCTGACACCCCCCACCTGCAGTGTCTCTGCATGCTGCCCAAAATTACTACCAAGAAAAGCTCATTTTGAGCAGCAGCAGCCCCCCATTCATTTCAATATTTTTCTCCAGCGGAGTGATATGTACCAAAAGGGGAAGGTAAAAGCAAGGGCTGCTTAGAGCAAGCTGTCTTTATTCTATTTTTTTTTCAGTGGGAGTCTTCATGGGGATTAGAGACCTCTCTGATAAGAGTGGCATGTCTGCTGTTATGAGTTGGAAAGCCCTTCCTGTGTCTACTGTGACTTCACTTTTTTTAAACCAAAGTATTTCTGTGCTATATGCCTACAATGAAAACAATTAAATCTTAGGGTTATTTAGTATTAGGTCCCACACAATAGTAGTTGATATTAGGATTATGGTCTTCAAAATATTCGACATTAATATTTGGATTTTAAAATTACAGTTCACGTAGACAAGTAAACAGTATTTTTATGATCAAAACACTAACGACGGATATTTTGGAGACCCAAATTTTAATTTAACTATTATGTGAGTCTCTATTACTAAATATTTCTTAATCTTAAGGTATTCTTTCTATATTAATTGGAAACACTTTTCTTGACACACTCCATAGCCACACTGATATGACAGTATGTTATTGGTTGTTAAGAGAATCCTTAAAAAAGAAGTAATAATTGACAATAATGTTCTGTCACATTAATGTGACCGTGGAATGTGTCAAACAAAATGTGTCTCCATAGTATTATTGCTCTTTTTAACCCTTATAATTCATTTCCTAGTGTTAAGTTACTGCCTCCCTTCCTTCCCCCACCATTGACAAGAGATGAGAGAGAGAAAAAATAAGGGGTAAATTTGATTTAGGTCCCTCACCACTGAATATCGTCTTTCAAGAATCAAAATTTAGTAGGAAAAGCCTTGGGTTTTCCAGGTGGTACTCGGCCAAATCAGGAGAGTCTTACGTAGGGCCGGTCCGGAGAGTTGGATTGTTCTATCTGAAGTTAATTTTGGTTATCCCTGATCCTTATTGTAAGCCGGTTCTGATGGTCATCCGTGGCCGTCACCTTTAGTAAAATGACGCTGAGTCTGGAGAGTTGTCCTAGCAGAAAGAGGTTGTCCA
This sequence comes from Iris pallida, assembly GCA_029216955.1. Taxonomy (NCBI): domain Eukaryota; kingdom Viridiplantae; phylum Streptophyta; class Magnoliopsida; order Asparagales; family Iridaceae; genus Iris; species Iris pallida. Next base: position 18,101 of record JANAVB010004713.1, read on the forward strand.
AATTCTAAATCTTATCCGACTTATCCCAAGGCCGGCCTTGGTCTTACGATGTCACCCAAACCCAAGAACCCAATGATCAGACCGAACCACAACAATGTCCCGACTCGGGTTACATGCTCTAGCACCTCAGAATATCTTTCCCTCTACAATCAATTTATATATATACTGCTCGATGCAAGTCTTATATATGAATGTTGCAGGTTCTCAGTCCTGACCTATCCAGATAATTAGCTTTCGACCGGGTTCAGGTTTACCCATATAGCTTTACTTCCTTGTTTCGCCATTGAAAACAACCCTAATACTAGTAAAATAAAGTAAAATACTAACGTTACTTTTTCCATATATTAGATCTACACAAACAATAGGTTAATCCTTGTACCAACTTGACCTCGTTACGTCAGGTAACAAACATGCATGAACAGGGCCGGACACAATAATTTAAGAGAGGAAAATCAGCCTCAAATGTATAAAAAGTCAAAAAAATAAATCTGCATACTAAAAAAATAATTTTTTTTTGGCTTATTAACTATCATTCATGACAAAGTAGGCAGCTGAAAAAGAGAAATTTGAAGTTATGCAGCAAAATTTACAGTTCCCGAGAAGCTCATCATTGTTTTGTTGTCTCGTTATAATTTTCTAAAGTATATTATTCGTACTAATATGCTATATAGTAACTTTGGGTTTAAATGTGCGAGAATATCTGGAACTTTAATTCCAATTTGAGTTGTTATAGTGTAACTTGTTGAGAGAAGCTCTTTTTTCAGCTGTCTACTATATAACATATATACTTGTTATATAACTTCAAAAAAAAATTTTTAGTGAGGTGAGTTGACCCCACTTGAACCCAGGTGTGTCCGCCCATGTGCATGAATGATTTCTCGAAATATCAAAGATTGAGAATCGAAAGAGGAAAAAGAAGTCAAAAGGACTGTATTACATTACAAATACGATGCTCTAACCTCTGAGCTGAGCGAGCTCACATACAAGGGCGGCCCGGAGGAGGGGTAGACAGGACTTGCGCCCTGGGCCCCAAATTCCAAGGGGCCCCAATTTTTTTTTAAAGTTAGTAATAGTAGCAAATAATAAAACATTGTTACTCTGATTTCTTCTTCAAAGTCCAAGGTCCGAAGAAAATCATTATAGCAATTCAACAAATAGGACATGGCACATGGGAATGGGATAGCCGTCCGACTCTTTAATTTCAAAGAAAAAACTAGTCTTTCCATCGCTTCAGATTTTCTTTTGCATTTTAGAGGGAAAAAAAAGTTCTTCACGTCGCTTCGATTCCAGACAACCAGCAATAAGTTTTTTTTTGAATTGTTCATTATAATTCTTTCTTCATTCTCTCTTTTGCTTATAATTGAAACACAAAATTTCTGTCACGACCCGATCCCAAATTATTGGATCGAACCGGATCATGTCCAGCCTGCACCGTTGTGAGACGGCGCTGTTCTATATGCAGGTATTCACAACAATATCTATACATTTGTCACAACTCGAATATACGAAAATTTTAAAACTTTTTATTCAACAATTGAAAAGTACAACTGGAAATGAAAGAACTGAAATAAAGCGCTGAATTCAAATTAACAAACTCCAATACAATAAAACTAGAAAACATGAAAACAACTAGCTAGACAGTCGGCTCATCAGCCTCTGGTTCTGCGTCCTCCAAGGGAGACTCTGGCAACACCACAGGATACAATACCGGGTCATAGTAGCTATTGTACAATAGCTCAGCATCCTCAATGTCACCTAAAAATGTGGGTCTCCAGTCAGGAGGGAGCAAGTACGAATATGTATCTCACATTTCAAGTAATAATGGAAAAGTACAGGCTAAACAGTTGAAACAATATTTTCCAGCAATTTGACAATTTAAAACAATGTGATTTGAATGTGTAAACGTCTATGACTGGCTTGAGTTGTACAATAGCGTCCTAGCGAAGCGATACGGCTTATCCCCGTGTGTAATAGGGGTAAGCTCGCACAATCATGCAATATGAGGGGTATTGGCCATAAACGTTACACTATTTTCCCAATCGCCACAATCAATATCAATCAATATTTGAGCCCTAGGAGAGGGTTCCGTGCAGCAATATGGTTTAACATGCAACTTGACAATTACTAAATAAAATGCAAGAAAATATGACCGTAACTTGCCTCTGTTAATTGACTGGATCGGGAATGTCGGTACCGAGGGGGAAGTCAAGTACGTCTCCGAGATCCTACAGTTGAGAACCTTGACTTAGAACCATAATGAAATCATTCTAGGTGTGCTAGTTACAATCTCTAGAAGCAGACCCTAGTCAGATTTTAAGTTATTAATTAATCTACCGAAAATTGTCTAACGTCGTAATCTACGTTCGTTATCATTTTAATTGAATAAGTCGGTTGGAAAAAATAGCAATTACCGGTTAATCTGGCAAAACTTTGTATTTTATATATATCTATATAAAACTAGGCTTTTTCTTTTAAATGAAAAAACATGTGAATTGCTAAATTACTAGATTATTTATTATGAGAAGACATATTGATTTTTTTTTATAAAATAAATATCCATTTTAAATTCTACGCATTTTAACGGCAAAATCAACATTTCCAGAAAAATAAAAAAAAGATACGCTACACAATACAGGGTCACAGAGAAATAAAGAAAAATTGTGCTTATGCCCTTTACAAATTATTTACATAAATTAAATAATCCTAAGGCAAGCTCTGAGTGCCGCGAACGGTCCAAACAGTAGGCCGAGGTCCTGCACCATAAATATTAAAAGCAGTACCATTTCTAAAAATAAATTATAGTTAAATTAAAATTAAAAAGTCTCAGACTTGGTCGGGCAATCTCATGTTGCTGGCTAACGCCTCAACGTACAGAAAACCCTGCAGCGTTTGCGTTTCGCCGAGGCTCATCCGACCGATATGGTCGTCGCCTAATCGGTGATACAAAATCCATAAAAACCAACAAAATCCCATTTATAAATCATTTTGCAAAGACCGCTTTCTTTGAAAAATAGATTTTATTCAAATGACTAGTTTTTATAAGAAAATCTGTTTTTAAAATATTTCCTAAAAATTCGGGCAGCATCTCCTCTGTAATTGGGACAACCCAATCCTGGAAGGATGCCAACCACAACAAAATTAAATATCCCAAACCAGGGATCACCAACCAAAAATGAATATCCAACCCAAAAATTAACACAGCACAATATATCCAACCATAAAAAAAATATGTCGCGAAACGATAAAAATATCGATTCCCAAAAATGGGATCGGGACCGCGTCAGCACAGACTATCTACGGAAGGGACACGGGGACACGAAGTTATACCTCAATTGCTCGGCTAGAGCTCTCAGATGAAGTATTAGAAGAAAGGATTTCGCGGACAGCGGAAAACCAGCTCGAAAAAATGCACAGGAGGCGCAGACAGCGGACCGGCCGCAAGGAACGCGCTGGACAGCGTCCGAACAGCGGACAGTGCTAGCCGGACGGGTACGGAGTCGCCGGAGTGCTGGGATCCGACGCACGGGAGGTGGCGCGGAACAGCACGCAGGGGTCGCCGGAGAAAACGGCCGGCGGGAGGCGCTGGCCTCGGGAACAATGCGCGGCGGAGGCTCTGGCCTCGGGTCGGAGGCGCCGGGAGTCACTGGAAAGGGTTGTGCGCGGGTGGATCTGGCCGCCGGGGTGCGCGCTCGGGGGTCGAGCGGCCTCGGGAGGGTCGCCGGGCGCTGGAGATGGCCGGGCGGGAGGTGCTGGCCGGGGTGCGCGGGGGCGGAAGGCACCGGAGGGGCGCCGGCTGGAGGCAGGCGCCGGGTAGTCACGCGGGCGGTGCTCGGGTGGAGCTCGACGGAGGCGGTGGGCTCTGGCGGGTCGCGGACGGCTAGGGCACGGGTTGGGGGTGGTTCTAGAGGAGCTTGGGAGAAAGGAGAATGGGAAAAGGAGATGGGGGAAATGATGAGCAGGGGTGGGTTTTATGGAAAGAGGGGAGTGGCGAGAAAGAAGGGGAAGAGAAGAATGTGAGTGATGGAGAGGAAAGAGTGGGAGGGAGTTTCTGTACGTGGGTTGGGTGGGGGAGAGGTTGTTTTTTTTTATTTTTAAAAAAGAATGGTTTTGGGTTTGGGTTTGGGTTTGTGAGGAGTTGGGTTGGGTCTCAGGGCCTGAACGAAGAAGCGATCCAATCAATCAATAATTCTAAAATAACTAAAATAATTTAATTAATCGACCAAAATAATAATAATAATAATAAACCTAAAACTACGCTAACAGCTAAAATCCATCAATCCAAATATAATTTCAAATTTGCGGGTTTTACAACCTTCCCTCCTTAGAAAATTTCGTCCTCGAAATTTCGAGGATAAGGGCCGGGGTACAATCAAAATTACTTAACCTTGATCAAACATAGAATTTAAATCATCAGGCACAATCGGATTCTAGGCATGATCGTTAGGTACAATGATAAAATATCAGTACGATCAGAATTATCTAGATATGATCTGAGATAGGGTTAGAATGTTGTTTTGATCAAATCATTTTAGGCACGAGAAAAAAAAATTAGGTACAATTATGATCAAAAATAGAAGAAAATGAGGTCTCGTGAAACAGAAAAGACAAGGAAGAAACAAACGTCAACAGTTTATTGAGAATGCGAAAATGATGAAATCTTCTGAGTTAAGGGACTAAAATTCTAGATCAAATTGGAATGTGATATAAGGGTTTGTGACTCAGGAAAGATAAAAAGTTGTATGATGGTAGGATAGCAAAGATGATTAAATAATATAACTATGATAGAGATGTAACCGAGTAAGATATTTTCTGCTGAGGGCCGAGTGATAATCAAAGGAAATAGAAAGAATATCGTTTCACTATTTCAACGGTCAGAAGATAAGATATGCAAGAAAAAGACTTACAAGATAACTATCTTATTAATACCATGCAAAACCAATCTCTAACTAGCTGAACTTTTGGTATCCACATAAAACTAAGATATCTGTCAAGGTATTAAAACAAAATATATATGGAATCATAAATCACCTAAATCAATTTTTCATCCATCGTTGTATGCCAATGGTCTAATCTCAAATCCTCTCTGCTTATTCCTTCTCTAGAACCTATCATTCAATTGCTCGTGTTATTCCTTCCATGTCTATATCCGTCTCTTCTAGGTATAGTAGTCATCTAACCATAAAAGTTGATCATCGTCAAATGTTCCTTTACTTGATCATTATATTCACATGTTTATATATATTATCCAAATTCACTTCCTCCATGGGAGAATCTTACCAAATCCTAGATTTTTCTTGCTAACTCTACCTACGTCTTCCTTTATCTTCAATAAAAATTCAAAATCGTCAAATACCATCATTTGTTTTGAATGAGGTTTATACACTAGTGAACACCACCAACGGCTCTAACCCAAATAAGTCACAAGCTAAGATGTACCACTCTCTCAAGACTAGCTTACTCAAGGTATTCGTCTACATTTTTCTACCCTTTAGCTAACTAATATTGATCCCAAAGATCCCTTACAAGGAATGAGATAAGTAACAATCTATGTTTTCCTCGCATATAGCTATCAACTATATACATATAGTCATCCACAGGATGTATTTCAACTATTTAATATATAAAGCTAACCACAACTATCTACAGCTTCCAAAATATGTAACTAAAAATAATAATAATAATAATAATAATAAATAAATAAATAAATAAATAAATAAATCAATATAAAAATATATATATGCAACGTACTAAGGTTGAAACAGGAAAGAGATTGAGTCAATAGAAATTGATATGGTCCTAAATAGTTCTAGAAAAAATCAAGTACAATTTTTATAGAAAATCGATCCTTTCTGGCTGTGATAAGAGATTACTGAAAATGGAAAGCCATTAAAAATACAAATCCTTTAATCAGACAACAGTCAGAATAATTTGATAGTGCAGAAAAGACAACCATATTATGGATATAGTTTTAATAATATTCGAATATATCCGAAGTCACTTTGCCTCAAATTTATGCCTAGCCAGAGTGCACCTGACTGCAGTAAAATTTTGGCTCCATAATTTGAATAGTAATAGGTTTTCGAGTAGTCTATCAACTTTATCTATTTACTGGTTGAACAACATAGGAGACAAATTTGATGCATTTAGGACGTAGTCTCAATAATATCCAAAAACCTATATCAACACCTAAATCACTTCAACTTAGAGTCTATGCCCCGCTAGTGCGCAACTGGCTGCAGTATACTCGCAGTTTCTATAATTCAAATAGATGGTTGTGACGCATATGTGTAAAGCCATATTAGGTCACTGAATATTTTCTTAACTTTGTCCATGGGAATTTTAAAGGGATAATTCAACAATTCAAAAAGTTTTTCAATGACTAAAGGAAATTCAATATTAGGATGGAATCAATTCTCTGATCGTTCGTGCTTCATGATACTCAAACATTGAGTTTAAAAGCTTTCTAGGTCTTGAACTGATCAAGAAGTTCTTAGAGAGAGTAAGGTTTCCGGTTGAGTGGAGGAAGTCAACAAATGAAAATATTCTTGGTCTTAGAATAACTTAGGAAATATCAATCAATATTGGAATTATTTTTGGAAAATAATTTCCTTGGAAGATTCGTGAACAAGCTAAGTTGAACCAATTCCTTTGGTAATAATTAACCTTGGGGCTTTATGGTTCCAGAAGAATTTGGTTCGGGATTGGCCCCAAGAAAGTCAATTGAAAATAATGTCAAGATAAATGGTTGGATACACTAGTCGTAAAAATACTCTGGATAGATAAAAGTTTACCAAGTTTGCTAGAAAAGAATTTGAACTCTAAATAGTGAAATAGATCTAGATTCTAAATAAAGATAGAGAAGTATGATTTGATCAACTAATTGAAAATTTTGAAATAGGTTTGTTGAAGAAGGAGATTGGGAAAAAAATCTAATCCAAATCCATAAATAACAAAAGAGTATGGGTGCTAAGGAATGCTGGAGTATGATAAGGATACGGAGGAAAATGACCTCAGAAAGCCAAGGGACACTAAAAGATATATAAAATCTAGAAACTAAAGTAGTTAGCAAAATAGACCACCATACAATCGGCCTATGCTGGATAAGGCTTAGGATGCAAAACATAAGCAAGGTAGCCTACCAGTCTATAACAAACAAAAGTATGTATTTATAATATATTTCGGTCCTATGTTGTGACAAATCAATGTTCTAGTGTTCTAGTTGTTTCTAGGTATGTTCACTTAAGTTGTTGATTGGACCTACATGGGCCACCACTAAAAAACATGTCACGACCCGATCCCAAATTATTGGGTCGAACCGGAGAATGCCCAGCCTGTACCGTTGTGAGACGGCGGCAGTAAGCTGTTCTATATGCAGGTATTCGCAACAACATCTATACATTTGTCGCAACTCGAATATACGAAAATTTTAAAACTTTTTATTCAACAATTGAAAAGTACAACTGAAAATGAAAGAACTAAAATAAAGTGCTGAATTCAAATTAACAAACTCCAATACAATAAAACTAGAAAACATGAAAACAACTAGCTAGACAGTCGGCTCATCAGCCTCTGATTCTGCGTCCTCCAAGGAGGACTCTGGCAACACCACAGGATACAATATCGGGTCATAGTAGCTATTGTACAATAGCTCAGCATCCTCAATGTCACCTAAAAATATGGGTCTCCAGTCAGGAGGGAGCAAGTACGAATATGTATCTCACATTTCAAGTAATAATGGAAAAGTGCAGGCTAAACAGTTGAAATAATATTTTCCAGCAATTTGACAATTTAAAACAATGTGATTTGAATGTGTAAACGTCTATGACCGACTTGGGTTGTACAATAGCGTCCTAGCGACGCGATACGGCTTATCCCCGTGTGTAAGATGGTAAGCTCGCACAATCATACATTATGAGGAGTATTGGCCATAAACGTTACACTATTCCCCCAATCTCCACAATCAGTATCAATCAATATTTGAACCCTAGGAGAGGGTTCCGTGTAGCAATGTGGTTTAACATGCAACTTGACAATTACTAAATAAAATGCAAGAAAATATAACCGTAACTTGCCTATTTTAATTGACTGGATCGGGAATGTCGGTACCGAGGGGGAAGTCATGTATGTCTCCGAGATCCTACAGTTGAGAACCTTGACTTAGAATCATAATTAAACCATTCTAGGTGTGCTAGTTACAATCTCTAGAAGCAGACCCTAGTCAGATTTTAAGTTATTAATTAATCTACCAGAAATTGTCTAACGTCGCAATCTACGTTCGTTATCATTTTAATTGAATAATTCGGTTGGGAAAAATAGCAATTACCGGTTAATCTGGCAAAACTTTGTATTTTAAATATATCTATATAAAACTAGGCTTTTTCTTTTAAATGAGAAAATATGTGAATTGCTAAATTACTAGATTATTTATTATGAGAAAACTTATTGATTTTCTTTATAAAATAAATATCCATTTTAAATTCTATGCTTTTAACGGCAAAATCAACAATTCCAGAAAAATAAGAAAAAGCTATGCTACACAATACAGGGTCACATAAAAATAAAGGAAAACTGGGCTTATGCCCTTTATAAATTATTTACATAAATTAAATAATCCTAAGGCGAGCTCTGAGTGCCGCGAACGGTCCAAACAGTAGGACGAGGCCCTGCACCATAAATACTAAAAGCAGTACCACTTCTAAAAATAAATTATAGTTAAATTAAAATTAAAAAGTCTCAGACTTGGTCGTACAATCTCATGTTGCTGGCTAACGCCTCAACGTACAGGAAATCCTGTAGCGTTTGCGTTTCGCCGAGGCTCATCCGACCGATATGGTCGTCGCCTAACCGGTGATACAAAATCCATAAAAACCAACAAAATCCCATTTATAAATCGTTTTGCAAAGACCAGTTTTCTTTGAAAAATAGTTTTTTATTCAAATTGCTAGTTTTTATAAGAAAATCCCTTTTTAAAATATTTTCTGAAAATTTGGACAGCATCTCCTCTGTAATTGGGACAATCCAATCCTGGGAGGATGCCAACCACAACACAATTAAATATCCCAAACCAGGGATCACCAACCCAAAATAAATATCCAACCCAAAAATGAACACAGCACAATATATCCAACCATAAAAAAATATGCCGCGACGTAACCGATACTCTACGTATCACCCAAAAGCAACGATAAAAATACTGATTCCCGAAAATGGGATCGGGACCGCGTCATCATAGACTATCTACGGGAGGGACACGGAGACACGAAGTTATACCTCAATTGCTCAGCTAGAGCTCTCAGATGAAGTATTAGAAGAAAGGATTCCGCGGACAGCGGGAAACCAGCTCGAAATAACGCACATGAGGCGCAGACAGCGGACTGGGCCGCAAAGAACGTGCTGGACAGCGTCCGAACAGCGGACAGTACTGGCCGGACGGGCACGGAGTCGCCGGAGTGCTGGGATCCGGCGCACGGGAGGTGGCGCGGAACAGCACACAGGGGTTGCCGGGAAAAGCGGTCGACGGAAGGCGCTGGCCTCGGAAACAGCGCACGACGGAGGCTCTGGCCTCGGGTCGGAGGCGCCGGGGCACTACAAAAATTTGTCAGATTAACGACGTCTAAATACGTCGCTAATCTCAGCGTAAACGTCGCTAAATCAATTTAGCGACATTTAGGGCGACGTTTCAGGAACGACGGAAAAAAACGTGTCGCTAAACTAGAAAACGTCGCAAAACGTCGCTAGGGCGATGCCATTTCGTGACGTTATTAACGTCGCTAATTTGTGACGTGATTTGCGACGTTTGTTCTTTGACACTAATCAGCGACGTAAAAGTCGACGTTACCGCGTGGTCGCCGTTTAGCGACAGTTTTGCGACGTTTTGGCGACGACGAGCTGACATCAGATTTGGTGCCACGTGTTGCCACGTCAGCATTTAGCGACGCTTTTAGCGACATTTACTGACGTCGCTAAAATGTAGCGACGAATACTAACGTCGCTAAAAATGTCGCTAAATTAAAAAAATATAAAAAAATTAGTTCCAGAATGCAAATGATGCTAGAGCTGGAGCTTGAGCCAAAATACAAAATTCAAAATACAAAATACAGAATTCAATCCCTGGGTTCGCCGACCCCCTCGGTGGAACACTCAACACCGGCACGCACAATACATTCCAGAATATACAAAAAATATAAAGAAAAAATACTATCCGCAACGAACAATGTCAATATATAATATCCTCAACAAACCAAATCAATATCCGCAAATACGTACAAACTCAGTATCCTCAACGAAAAAACTGAATATCACCAAATACGTACAAAATCAAAATACAAAATACAGAATCTAATCCCTGGGTTCGCCGAAAATATAAAAACAAAGATTAACACACAGTTCTAATTCATATGTGTTTTAAGTGTGAGAACGGATGGCTCAGAACACAACCCAAAATTTATTCTAGCATACATTAGTGTGAATCATCTATGTTCTGTACATATGGTGTAGTATACGTTCTAATCGAATCTAGTATCTAGTATCTGAAGAATGTAACAGAATCAAGATGAACTCAGATAATGTAATACTAAAATATCATCTACTACTATATAAGATATAGTGATAGGTATCGTATCATCATTGCCGAGGGATGAGGGTCGGAGGACAGTCAACTTCATCTACGGCTACATAGTTACATGAGCTAGTCGTCGCGAAACGTCGCTATGACGTCGCTAATAGCGACTAATTTAGCGACGTTAGTATGAACGTCGCTAAATTCTAATTATATTCTCCCACCAATTCATTTTTCCCCATTTTACTCTCTCACTCTCTCTCCTCCCCCCCCATCCGGCGCTCTCACTCTCTCCGGCGCTCTCACAGTACTAATTTATATCTATTTAAGTGTGAGAACGGATGGCTCAGAACACAACCCAAAATTCATTCTAGCATATATTAGTATGGATCATTATGTTCTGTACATATGGTGTAGTATATGTTCTTATCGTATCTAGTATCTGAAGAATGTAAAAGAATCAAGATGAACTCACATAATGTAATACTAAGACATCATCTACTACTATATAAGATATAGTGATAGGTTTTCGTATCATCATTGTCGAAGGATGAGGGTCGGAGGACAGTCAACTTTATATATCTATGGCTACGTAGTTTCTGTCTCACCAGTCGAATGGCTGCAGGGACTATGTCCTGATCACCATGTCGTACCGTAGATTAATGCAAATGGATCTGGAGCCTGAGCCAAAATACAGAATACAAAATACAAAATCCAATCCCTGGTTTCGTCGACCCCCTCGGTGGAACACTCAACACCAGCACGCACAGCACATTCCAGAATATACAAAAAATATAAAAAAAATTTATCCGTAATGAACAATGTCAATATATAATATCCTCAACAAACCAAATCAATATTCGCATATACGTACAAACTCAGTGTCCTCAACGAAAAAACTGAAGGAAGGATCAGTGCTTTCTAGTTCTCTTCCATCCATCCATTCCACCGTTCTGATCAAGCCTCTTCCTTCTCCTCTAATCCACCATGGCTCTGGACCCATCTGCTCCTCCCTACTTCCCTTCTTCTTATTTGACTCTCTCAGCTACATATGATATCCAGCTCAAGTGTAGAGGCAGGAAAGAAGAAGTGGGCAGGAATAGGAGGCCGGAGAAGCAGCACAGCCGGCGGCATGACCTGGAGGAAGTACATAGATTTTCTTCAACATTCGTAGGAGAACTATAAGGATATATCTTTTCACAACATGTCACCTTGTCGAAGACCCTTAATGTGAATATCATGTTACCGCGGTGTCGAAAGACTAACATGTCATAATTTTCTAAGCCGTGTGCTTTGACATAATCCTCCCAACTCTTTCCTCCGATGTAGTAATGCAAGATTACTATATTGGAGGAAAGAGTTGGAAGGATTATGTCAAAGCACACGGCTTAGAAAATTATGACATGTTAGTCTTTCGATACCGCGGTAACATGATATTCACATTAAGGATTTTTGACAAGATGACATATTGTGAAAAGATATATCCTTCTCCTACGGATGTTGAAGAAAACCTATGTATTTTCTTCAGGTCATGCCGTCGGCTGTACTACTTCCTCGGCCTCCTATTCCTGCCCACTTTTTCTCTCCCGCCTCTACACTTGAGCTGGATATCATATGTGGCTGAGAGAGTCAAATAAGAAGAAGGAAAGTAGGGAGGAGCAGATGGGTCCAGAGCCATGGTGGATTAGAGGAGAAGGAAGAGGCTTGATCAGAACGGAGGAATGGATGGATGGAAGAGAACTAGAAAGCACTGATCCTTCCTTTTGTGAGAACTGTGAAGAGTAAAAAAGGAGAGGATTTTTGCGTTCATCATCATTAGATGGAGCAACACTGGAAAAGTTGTGACGTTGATAGCATGAGAGAGGGAGAGGGGGAATGGAGGGAGGGAAGTGGCTGCATGCCTTTGGCTCACTCGAGCGGTATTTGTGCGTCAGATAAAATACAGAAAATTTGATTTTTCTCCAAGTGTGAGAACGGATGGCTCAGAACACAACCCAAAATTCATTCTAGCATACATTAGTATGAATCATCTATGTTCTGTACATATGGTGTAGTATACGTTCTTATCGAATCTAGTATCTAGTATCTGAAGAATGTAACAGAATCAAGATAAACTCACATAATGTAATACTAAAACATCATCTACTATTATATAAGATATAGTGATGGGTTGTCGTATCATCATTGCCGAGGGATGAGGGTCGAAGGATAGTCAACTTTATCTACGGCTACATAGTTTTAGCCTCGCCAGTCGAATGGCTGCAGGGACTATGTCCTGATCACCATGTCGTAGTCTAATACAATCCAGAGATTGACACAATACTAATTCATATATGTAGTCCAATACAAATAGTCTAATACAAAAATAACCCATAATACAAATAGTCCAATATAAATAAGTACTAATAGCTAATGAGAACCACGCAGCTCACGCAAACGCTCAGTGATACGATCACGCAACCACCTCAAAAAACTGGGATCGACGGCGGCAGGAGAGATGTAGTCCCTTTCAAGTGCTGCATCAATAGAACTTCCGGTCTCACTAGCTACCGGTGCTGGATGAATAGAACTTCCGGTCTCACTAGCTACCGGTGCCACTTCCTTCTTAACAGTAGGAAGAGCCACCTCAGCATTCACTGTTTCCCTCAAACGACGTGCCGCTCCTCGGGTCATGGATGCCATCTGGTAAAATCAATATTAACAGGGGGGAGCGGTTGAAAATGAATGAGAAAACTATCAGAGAATCACATAAAACTAACTAGAACTGAAATACAGTAATTGACAAATAAATGAAAGAACTATCAGATGTGATACTTGAGTATCAATGCGATACTCGAGTATCGGTATTGTTATTACGATACTGATACACATAGGAATGGTCTGATACTCAGAGTATCGATATCAGACCATTCCGTATTACTCAGAGTATCAGTAATACAAAATGACAAAAATATAATACATATAAAGAATAAAAAAACTTACATAAGCTTTGGCAGCCATCTTCTTCGTGATCTCTGTCCAGAAATCCGCTCTGAGTCAATCCTTTGCCCCAGAGCTCGAGCGGACATCCTTGAGTAGGACGTATACTCTGAGAGATCACCTTTACAAGAATGATATCAGTAGTGGGATTGAGTGTTGGAGGAGATATTATCAGAGTGTACGTCCTACTCAGATGGGTCTCTCACCGTTACTATTTTTTTCTGACAGCATGGTAGATGTGCTCCGTCAACAGATTCTTGCTCTGAGCCAAAACTTTGCCCCGAAGCTCAATTGGACATCCTTCGTGTAGAGCTCGAGCGATAGTTTTCTGACAGCATGATGGTCTCCTTTGTCAAAGGATTCTTGCTCGTCCCACAACCTTTATGGGATGAGCACGAATCCTTTGACAAAGGAGACCACCATGCTGTCAGGAACCTCTCGCTCGAGCTCTACACGAAGGATGTCCAATTGAGCTCCGGAGTAAAGTTTTGGCTCAGAACGGAGCACATCTACCATGCTGTCAGAAAAAAATAGTAACGATGAGAGACCCATCTGAGTAGGACGTACACTCCGATAATATCTCCTCCAACACTCAATCCCACTATTGATATCATTCTTGGAAAGGTGATCTCTCAGAGTATACGTCCTACTCAGATGGATCTCTCAGAGTATCCTCTCCGGTTGGTTGTCCTAATTCATATGTGTTTTAAGTGTGAGAACGGATGGCTCAGAACACAACCCAAAATTCATTCTAGCATACATTAGTGTAAATCATCTATGTTCTGTACATATGGTGTAGTATACGTTCTTATCGAATCTAGTATCTAGTATTTGAAGAATGTAACAGAATCAAGATGAACTCACATAATGTAATACTAAGACATCATCTACTACTATATAAGATATAGTGATAGGTTGTCGTATCATCATTGCCGAGAGATGAGGGTCGGAGGACAGTCAACTTTATCTACGGCTATATAGTTTCTGTCTCGTCAGTCGAATGGCTGCAGGAACTATGTCCTGATCACCATGTCGTACCATAGTTTCTGCCTCGCCAGTCGAATGGCTGCAAGGACTATATGTCCCGATCACCATGTTACCAATTAACCAACCAACAAAACTACTTGTTATAAATATCGGCACTATCGGTGCGTTCGAATCGTAGTATCATATTTTTCGGTATCGGAAAACAAATAATTATTACTAAATTATCAGAATTTTTGGCACTATCGGTACCCCTGACCACCCCTACACCACCCCTAGCCCGAACCCTAACCCTCCACTCCCCCCTGCTCCCCTCCCCCAGCCGCCCACACATACCCACCCCTAACCCGAACCCTACTCCTAGCTCTCCTCCCCCAACCGCCCTCGTCCCTCCTGCCCCACCCCTACAGCCACCCCCCACTCACCCCCGAACCACCCGTATCCCCTCTGCCCCTCTCTCCGAGCCACGTGCACCCTCCAACCACCAATAACCAAAACAGCCAGAGAGAGAGAAAGGAAGGGAAAGAGTACCACGTACCGGAGAGGGAGGAGAGTCGCCGGAGAGAGTGACAACATCGGAGAGAGTGAGAGCGCCGAAGGGGGGAGGAGAGAGAGTGAGAGCGCCGGAGGGGGGAGGAGAGTCGCCAGAGAGAGTGAGAGCGCCGGAGGGGGGGGAAGGAGAGTCGCCGGAGAGAGTGACAGCGCCGGAGAAAGTGAGAGCGCTGAATGGAAAATGAACCCTAACCCGAACCCTAACCCTAGCTCCCCTCCCCCAGTCGCCCTCTTCCCCACTGCCCCACCCCCTAGCCACCCCCACTCACCCCCAACCACCTGCATCCCCCCTGCACCTCCCTCCGAGCCACCCGTACCCCCCCAAACCACCAACAACCAAAACAGACGGAGAAAGAGAGGGAGGGAGGGGGAGAGTCACGTACCGGAGAGGGAGAAGACTCATCGGAGAGAGTGAGAGTCGGCGCCGGAGAGAGTGGGAGTCGCCGCCGGAGAGAGTGAGAGCGCCGGAGGGGGGAGGAGAGAGAGTAAGAGAGGAAAATAGGGGGAAATGAAACGTTGGGGCGGGGATATAATTAGAATTTAGCGACGCTTACACTACCGTCGCTATTAGCGACGTCCCAGCGACGTTTCGCGACGACTGGGTCATATGATTAATATACGTCGTTGTTACGTCGCTTAGATCGTCGCTAGTAGCGACTATTAGCGACGTTTATATAAAACGTCGCTAATGTACACAATTTAGCGACGTTAATCGAACGTCGCTAAATATATTCGCCAATTGAGCAGATTTTAGTAGTGGGGGTCGCCGGAAAGGACTGGGCACGGGTGGATCTGGCCGCCGGGGTACGCGCTCGGGGGTCGAGTGGCCTCGGGAGGGTCGTCGGGCGTTGGGGAGGGCCGGGCGGGAGGTGCTGGCGGGGCACGCGCGGGCGGAAGGCACCGGAGGGGCTCCGGCGGGAGGCAGGCGCCGGGTAGTCGCGTGGGCGACGCTCAGGTGGAGCTTGACGGAGGCGGTAGGCTCTGGCGGGTCGCGGACGGCTAGGGCACGGGTTGGGGGTGGTTCTGGAGGAGCTTGGGAGGAAGGAGAATGGGAAAAAGAGATGGGGAAAAAGATGAGCAGGGGTGGATTTTATGGAAAGAGGGGAGTGGAGAGAAAGAAGGGGAAGAGAGGAATGTGAGTGACGGAGAGGAAAGAGTGGGAGGGGGTGTAACACCCAGTTTTCTGAAATTAGGATATTTTGAAAATTTATTATTTTTATTATTAAATAATGGTGATTTAGTCATGTTATGAATTTTAGTGATTTTTAGATAGTTTAAAACTATTTTCTAAGTCACGACTTATGACTTTGTGATTTTACTAGTATAACCCTAATGTAACCCTAGAGATTATATGACTTAGAGACTAACCATGACCATGTAAGCCTAACCATGTGATTAGGATATCAAATTACCACTTTTTAGTCAAAAGGGTATTTTAGTAATTTATTAGAATTTATGTAATTTATTATTATTTAATTAGTTGTTAAGTGTCATGTTAGCTCCTAACCTAATTTAGCCTAATCTAGAGGTTAGCCACTAACCTAGAAGACTAAGTAGAAGATATTGCTTTATGTCATAAATATCTAAGGTTAGATAAATATCTAGATACTATGTATACTTAGATATTTAGGTAGACCTAAAGAAAGATCTATTAGTCTTTACCTTAGAAGTTAAGTTACTTAACCTACAAGGAACCCTAATATCTACCCATACCCTTTCCATGGCAGCCAACCCTACCCCCCTCTATATAATCACACCCCTTCATCATTCATGCCTCATTTACATTACACCTTAAAACTAGTTTTTCCTACAACTTTACACCCTCACCATTTAATCATTTTGACTCCAAATTGAGCCTAGTTTCTTGCATTGGAACCCCCTACACTAGAGAATACCAGTTATGGCTTGCTAACAAGGAAATTGTGGAGCTTTGGACATTGGGAGTTGAAGGAGGTTTTCATTCAAATAGGCCTATTATTGAGGATTTTGCACTCATAGGTAAACACCCTCAAACCTAGTTAATATTGTATTTTCTCTTCATGGTTGCATGAATATAGGTATACCCTAGCTGTGGGTCAAGTTTGGTAGGATATGGATTGGGTTTGGTGTCCATATCGGACACATATCTAGGTTTTAATCTAAGTGTTTGATGAATTGCCTCTATCAATTAAATGTTAATATTTTTGAAAACTAATTGCACAAACTTCTAGCCCTATAGGTGTAGATCTAGGAACCCTAACACTGAGCACGATATTGTGTCGTGACCATGTCAAAATCAGATACGAACACGCTGTACACACTGCACTGCACAGTGTGGCAGTATCCTGCTACCACACTGTTCGTGCACACTGCACAGGGCACTTCGACACGCCAAAATTAGCATGGACACGGGGGTAATGTCTGCAAACATGCCCCCAAAGTTTTACGAGATGTCGTTTTGTATCAAACACGGAAATAGGGCCACACTGGCCACACACGCGCGCGTTCAGCCGAGAAATCGGCTCTGATACGAGCCTCGTGTCCCTCGTGGACACGTCATGGTGTCGTATCAGGGTGACACGTGTGTATCCCATCACTGGGCGAACACTAGAACACGAGCACAAGATGTGTCGTGTCCTGTGTCACGAGCACGAGACACTCGACCGCGTGCACGACGCGGTCTGTAACGCACGATTTGTGACACTAATACGCGTGTCGTATCACATGTATACCCGATGATGACACGTAACAGTGTGTCGATCGTGTAGCCCTATATGTGGGCTACACGTGTGCATGACCACGAGACGTGTCGTGTCTCGTGGTGTGTCCACGAAGGTCGTGCACTGGTGCACGACACAGTGCTCTGCACACTGTCCAGTTTTACCCGATTTGGGTTTCCTTGAGTTTGACACGTCGTGTCGTGTCAAGATGGACACTCAGGCACCCTAGACAATAGGGGACACTGGGGGACACGTTTACCAACCTAGGGTTTTGGGCCTTAGGTTATTTGGACTCGGGTTTGGGTTTTTCCCCCAATATCCTTCACTGTGTATCAGTCTTAGTATTTTCTGTATTTTTCCAGATTTTAAAATCCTTTTTCAAATCAATTTTTGATTAATATATATATGTGCATTTATGTGTATATATAATATATATGTATATGAGTGTGTGGGTATGTGTATGTGTATGTGTATGTAAATGTATATATGTAGGTAGGTATAGGTGGTAATATATATATATAGTATATGTGTGTGTATGTATGCGTTGTGTGTGTGTGTGTTTGTGTGGTTCTCAGATTTCTGAGAAACTCCTCCCCCCTTGCTGTCTTGACTTTCTCACAGCCCTCTAACCCCCTCACACACTCACATTCTGGCCTATATACTCCTACACACCCTCTCATCTACACACACACAACTTACACACTAGGGTTAACTGTCATACACATTAACCACTCCCTCTCACTGTGACACACACACACCACTACCCCCTTCCCATGACACGCTCTCACTCTCACATTCCCTTCCTTTATATAATTATGTATATGTAAAATTATATAGTATGTTATATACATATATAAATATATGATATATATATATATATATATATATATATATATATATATATATTTTATATATATATATATATATATATATATATATATATATATATATATATATATATATATATATATATATATATGGTATAGAGGTAGATATCCATGTGATATTAGCCTATGGTATTCATTTATGAGCCTATGGCTATAAGGTTAGGTTTTGACCCTTCTTTGACTAAAGTTGACCAAAGTCAACCTTAGGTCAAACTTGACATAGTTAACCTAGATTTGATTTGAAATAACCTAGAATGACTAGTTTGACTAAACCCTAACTAGTCTGACCATGGTTGACCAAGGTCAACTATAGGTCAACCTTGACCTAGAATGGACTTGGATGGGTATAGAAGGGACTAGTTGACTAAGATTGAGTAAACCCTAGACTATTAGCTAGCTGTTTGAGTTTGACCTATACGTGAGTGCCCTAAGTATATAAGGGTATTTGTGTGACTTGGGTTATATGGATAGTTACATGTCAATTAAGATATGTATGGGGTTAAGTGAGATACTTAGAGTTGAGTCATGACTTGAGATTGGAATATGGAATTAGCTTGAATATAGGATTAAGGTTGGTATTATATATATATGTATTTATATGTGGTATACTTGTATAGGTAGTGGTTATACCTTAACCTTGTGGTGTAGTACCTTAGATAGTCTAGATTGACCTAGACTTGACCTAGCTTGACCATATTGACTAGTAATTGACTAGTCTGACCATTGTTAACTAAACCCTAGATAACTTGACTAGTTTGACTAGAATGTTGACCAAAAGTTGACTTTAACCTAGATTAGACTTGTTTAACCTTGTTTGACCTTGTATGACTTAGTTTAACTTCTTGTGACCTAGTATGACTTAATTTAACTTAGTTTGACTGTAGAGTTGACCAAGTTTGACTTTATCCTAGATTGGCTTAGAATTCATATAGATTGCATTATAGATTTCATTTACCTTCATTTTGGACATGTCATAACTGTATTGCTCTATTTTAGGACATTGTGACCCTGGTACAGACATCTGATATTACACTACTCTTTTCAGAGTATCAGGCGAGTACATTCTCTGATAGTTCTCTCATTTATTTGTCAATTACAGTATTTCAGTTCTAGTTAGTTCTATGTGATTCTCTTTATCAACACGTATGAATATTTCTGGATTCATGTATCGACACATACCTTACTTGCTGGCCTCTATTACTGGAGTCATTGGAATCATTCCAGAATTATTTCTGGAATCATCATGTATTGGCCGGACTCATCTCGATTCTTTTGTCGATTTTGGATTCACTTGCTGGGCGGGGAAATATTGAGTAAGACATGTAGACATACCCCAAATTCGGAATCTCCCACTGGAATCTACCGGAAGCATAGCCATCTCTTGCCTGATCCGTGAGGGATGTGCCTGATACCTACAGCCGTTTACATGTCGACCTCGGTATTTTAAAACACACTGTTAGATCATAGTTGGACTTACCCTGGATTCATTGATCACTGTTGGACTCATCTTGTACCGAAAATCATCTGGTATCGGATTATATGGACTGGACTCACACTGGGATTACATTAGACTTATATCGTACTGTCTGGACTCATACATGTTATTCTAGTTCAGTTAGCTTTTATTATCGTCTTCATTGCCATGATTCTTCTCTTGTTTTAGTTACTTTTCTTTTCTTGTATCTTACTGTTTCTCTTTGCCATCATTACCTGTATAAAACTGCCATGCTCATCAATAAAACTGTCTATAACTGCTTTATAGTTCTTTGTCATTTACTTGAATTTTCTAGATGAGTTGTACTCGTTCCTGTCCTGATTGAACCTGTTAAAAATATTACAGATGATAATCTTGAGGTCACATGCCCTACTTACCATGGACCCGACGGGGGATTAGCTACCTTTGGTCCCGACTCTCAGGAGTGATTCAGGAGATTAGCTAGTAGACTACTTTAGCTTTCATATTTTGACTTGTTGTATTAAAGTTAAGATATTGAGTTTGTATTAAGTTTGTTTGAGACATTGTTGTATTATTTTAGTAGTTAGTTGTTGTTGTCTTTAATTCCTTAGGTATAACTTCTGTGTTATCTTATCGTGTTTTAGACTGTGATTGAGTATATCCTATCCTTTACTTGTCCTCCATTCGGAGCTGATATCTGGACAAGTACATTATATACACTGCATGAGATTAGTTAGCAACCTAGGATAGCTTACTACCGTCGACACTGCGGCGTAGGCTAGACGTACCCACTTCTCGTGCCCTTATACAGGGTGCGGGTAGTGACACGTTTTTAGTGGTGGCCCATGCAGGTCGAGACTAAATTGTTTGGTTACGTTATTGTACCAAGCATGCCTGTAATTAGGAACTTAAGGTAATTAGACAACATTAGAAATGACGCTTAGAACACCTAGAGGAATACTAGGATTGCAATATAGGAAATACATCACATGCTTGCTATTATAATTAGATTTTCTTGTCTATGATTGTTTTGCTTTAAAGAGTCCTTATAAGTCCTTTTATTGTAATTAGATGGTGCTTACTCGTTCATCCCGGTATGTCTCACCTGAGAATGGTACACTCCCCATCCAGTCAGCTGACCAGTTGACTGATACACCTCCACCTCCACCTACCACCTTCCCCCACTCCACAGATCCACAAACCCAGATGCCCCACCACCTTCCACCTCACAGTCCCAGCAGGACCCGATACTTCCACCACCCCCTATCACTATACCTACCCAGGCTTCCGTCACACTCGACGGGAACCAACTGCTCACTCTGATCCAGGGGTTCCTAGCAACCCATCAGGAGCAGACCACCCTACTCCGTTAGAGCATAGAGCATTCTGAGGAATGTACCGTGGTCCCACCACCTGTAGAGTCGCGGCAGAGAGCGGGGACGATCAAGGACTTCATGGGTCTGAACCCCAAGGAGTTCTTAGGGACTGAGGGCATAGTAGTAGCAGATGACTGGCTAGACTCGGTAGAGAAGAAGCTCCTTGGAGTTAGGATGCCGGATGACCTCCAGGTCGAGGCAGCGGGATTTCTGCTGATAGACTTGGCAGGAGTTTGGTTCCAGAATGAGCCGCTATTCGCGAGAGGGAGAGCCACTTGGGATCAGTTCAAGACCCAGTTCAAGAAGAAATTCTTCTCGACCACCGCTAGAGTAGCATGGGGCTACGATTCCAGAACATCCAGCAGGGGACCCGTTCTGTCGACGAGTATGCGACAGAGTTTAGTCGCCTGAGCCGTTTCGCTCCTAGTCTAGTTGCTGACCCTGAGGAGATGACGCGTAGGTTTTGCCATGGTCTAGTTTCAGACATTGGCATTCTTATAGTGGCGAACGGTATGACTGACTACTACCAGAGCTTAGAGTTAGCCCGGAGTATCGAGGAGCATCTACTGTCTTGCAAGAGGCCAGCTTCTGTACACATTGAGGGACCCTCCAAGCGTCAGGCTTCCAGCAGAAAGTGCCGACGCTACACCAGCAGACATATCGTCCTCCCATACCACATCATTCGACCCCGCCAGTTAGAGCCCCGGGACCCCGGCAGCAGCAGAAGGGAGCTTTGTGTGTATACTGTAAGGGGCCACACTTTCAGCATCAGCAGCAGAGGCCATTTCAGCAGGTGCAGCATCAGTATCGGGGTCAGGACCCGAAGACGATCAGTTGTTCATACTGCAGGAAGCAGGGACACACCAGGGAGCAGTGTAGGAAGAGGCTGAAGGTTTGCTATACCTGTGGGTCTGATACCCACCAGAAGATGGATTGTCCTATTGCACCTCCTTATATGGGGGCTAGGCCACCTGTAGCTCAGCACCAGAGGGGTGGAGCTTTTGTGATGACGGTCGAGGAGACCAACGCTGCAGGTGACGGGTTAGCAGGTTTGTCTTTTCTGTCCTTCCTTTTCCATCTTGTTGTGTGATTCCATTAGTACCTGTCAGGATATGCTCGTGATATACTAGATAGTATAGTTACCCTGTTCGAGACTGTGGAATCACGACCAGTAGGACTATGATTGCATGTTACCTTTTGACTTTGATTGACTGGGGGTTTGACCTAGAAGGAGTACGACCATCTTAATTTCGAGGACAAAATTTTTCTAAGGAGGGTAGACTTGTAACACCCATTTTTCTGAAATTGGGATATTTTGAAAATTTATTATTTTTATTATTAAATAATGGTGATTTAGTCATGTTATGAATTTTAGTGATTTTTAGATAGTTTAAAACTATTTTCTAAGTCACGACTTATGACTTTGTGATTTTACTAGTATAACCCTAATGTAACCCTAGAGATTATATGACTTAGAGACTAACCATGACCATGTAAGCCTAACCATGTGATTAGGATATCAAATTACTACTTTTTAGTCAAAAGGGTATTTTGGTAATTTATTAGCATTTATTTGGATTTATGTAATTTATTATTATTTAATTAGTTGTTAAGTGTCATGTTAGCTCCTAACCTAGTTTAGCCTAATCTAGAGATTAGCCACTAACCTAGAAGACTAAGTGGAAGATATTGCTTTATGTCATAAATATCTAAGGTTAGATAAATATCTAGATACTATGTATACTTAGATATTTAGGTAGACCTAAAGAAAGATCTATTAGTCTTTACCTTAGAAGTTAAGTTACATCACCTACAAGGAACCCTAATATCTACCCATACCCTTCCCATGGCAGCCAACCCTACCCCCCCTCTATATAATCACACCCCTTCATCATTCATGCCTCATTTACATTACACCTTAAAACTAGTTTTTCCTACAACTTCACACCCTCACCATTTAATCATTTTGACTCCAAATTGAGCCTAGTTTCTTGCATTGGAACCCCCTACACTAGAGGATACCAGTTATGGCTTGCTAGCAAGGAAATTGTGTAGCTTTGGACATTGGGAGTTGAAGGAGGTTTTCATTCAAATAGGCCTATTATTGAGGATTTTGCACTCATAGGTAAACACCCTCAAACCTAGTTAATATTGTATTTTCTCTTCACGGTTGCATGCATATAGGTATACCCTAGCTGTGGGTCAAGTTTGGTAGGATATGGATTGGGTTTGGTGTCCGTATCGGACACGTATCTAGGTTTTAATTTAAGTGTTTAATGAATTGCCTCTATCAATTAAATGTTAATATTTTTGAAAACTAATTGCATAAACTTCTAGCCCTATAGGTGTAGATCTAGGAACCCTAACACTGAGCACGATATTGTGTCGTGACCATGTCAAAATCAGACACGAACACGCTGCACACACTGCACTGCACAGTGTGGCAGTGTCCTGCTACCACACTGTTCGTGAACACTGCACAGGGTACTTCGACATACCAAAATTGGCATGGACATGGGGGCAATGTCTGTGAATATGCCCTCAAAGTTTCACGAGGTGTCATTTTGTATCGGACACGGAAATAGGGCCGCACTGGCCACACACGCACGCGCTCAGCCGAGAAATCGGCTCTGATACGAGCCTCGTGTCCCTCGTGGACACGTCATGGTGTCGTGTCAGGGTGACACGTGTGTAGCCCATCACTGGGCGAACACTAGGACACGAGCACGAGATGTGTCGTATCCTGTGTCACGAGCACGAGACACTCGACCGCGTGCACGACGCGGTCTGTAACGCGCGATTTGTGACACTGATACGCGTGTCGTATCACATGTAGACACGATGATGACACGTAACAGTGTGTCGATCGTGTAGCC
Source organism: Iris pallida (assembly GCA_029216955.1). Taxonomy (NCBI): domain Eukaryota; kingdom Viridiplantae; phylum Streptophyta; class Magnoliopsida; order Asparagales; family Iridaceae; genus Iris; species Iris pallida. The sequence goes on from JANAVB010004713.1 coordinate 42,468, forward strand.
CTATATGTGGGCTACACGTGTGCATAACCACGAGACGTGTCGTGTCTCGTAGTGTGTCCACGAAGGTCGTGTACTGGTGCACGACACAGTGCTCTGCACACTGTCCAGTTTTACCCGATTTGGGTTTCCTTGAGTTTGACACGTCGTGTCGTGTCAAGATGGACACTCAGGCACCCTAGACACTAGGGGACACTGGGGGACACATTTACCAACCTAGGGTTTTGGGCCTTAGGTCGTTTTGGACTCGGGTTTGGGTTTTCCCCCCAATATCCTTCACTGTGTATCAGTCTTAGTATTTTCTGTATTTTTCCAGATTTTAAAATCTATTTTCAAATCAATTTTTGATTAATATATATATGTGTATTTATGTGTATATATAATATATATGTATGTATATATGTATATGAATGTGTGGGTATGTGTATGTGTATGTAAATGTATATATGTAGGTAGGTATAGGTGGTAATATATATATGTAGCATATGTGTGTGTATGTATGCATTGTGTGTGTGTGTTTGTGTGGTTCTCAGATTTATGAGAAACTCCCCCTTTGCTGTCTTGACTTTCTCACAGCCCTCTAACCCCCTCACACACTCACATTCTGGCCTATATACTCCTACACACCCTCTCATCTACGCACACACAACTTACACACTAGGGTTAACTGTCATACACATTAACCACCCCCTCTCACTGTGACACACACACACCACTACCCCCTTCCCATGACACCCTCTCACTCTCACATTCCCTTCCCTCTATATAATTATGTATATGTTATATTATATAGTATGTTATATACATGTATAAATATATGATATATATATATATATATATGTTGTATATATATATGGTATATAGATAGATATCCATGTGATATTAGCCTATGGTATTCTTTTATGAGCCTATGGCTATGAGGTTAGGTTTTGACCCTTGTTTGACTAAAGTTGACCAAAGTCAACCTTAGGTCAAACTTGACATAGTTAACCTAGATTTGACTTGAAATAACCTAGAATGACTAGTTTGACTAAATCCTAACTAGTCTGACCATGGTTGACCAAGGTCAACTATAGGTCAACCTTGACCTAGAATGGACTTGGATAGGTATAGAAGGGACTAGTTGACTAAGATTGAGTAAACCCTAGACTATTAGCTAGCTGTTTGAGTTTGACCTATATGTGAGTGCCCTAAGTTTATAAGGGTATTTGTGTGACTTGGGTTATATGGATAGTTACATGTCAATTAAGATATGTATGGGGTTAAGTGAGATACTTAGAGTTGAGTCATGACTTGAGATTGGAATATGGGATTAGCTTGAATATAGGATTAAGGTTTGGTATTATATATATATATATATATATATATATATATATATATATATATATATATATATATATATATATATATATATATATATATATATATATATTTATATGTGGTATACTTGTATAGGTAGTGGTTATACCTTAACCTTGTGGTGTAGTACCTTAGATAGTCTAGATTGACCTAGACTTGACCTAGCTTGACCATATTGACTAGTAATTGACTAGTCTGACCATTGTTAACTAAACCCTAGATAACTTGACTAGTTTGACTAGAATGTTGACCAAAAGTTGACTTTAACCTAGATTAGACTTGTTTAACCTTGTTTGACCTTGTATGACTTAGTTTAACTTCTTGTGACCTAGTATGACTTAATTTGACTTAGTTTGACTGTAGAGTTGACCAAGTTTGACTTTGACCTAGATTGGCTTAGAATTCATATAGATTGCATTGTAGATTTCATTTACCTTTATTTTGGACATGTCATAACTGTATTGCTCTATTTTAGGATATTGTGACCCTGGTACAGACATCTGATATTATACTACTCTTTTCAGAGTATCAGACGAGTACATTCTCTGATAGTTCTCTCATTTATTTGTCAATTACTGTATTTCAGTTCTAGTTAGTTCTATGTGATTCTCTGTATCAATACGTATGAATATTTCTGGATTCATGTATCGACACATACCTTACTTGCTGGCCTCTATTACTGGAGTCATTGGAATCATTCCGGAATCATTTCTGGAATCATCATGTATTGGCCGGACTCATCTCGATTCTTTTGTCGATTTTGGATTCACTTGCTGGGCGGGAAAATATTGAGTAAGACATGTAGACATACCCAAAATCCAAAATCTCCTACTGGAATCTACCGGAAGCATAGCCATCTCTTGCCTGATCCGTGAGAGATGTGCCTGATACCTACAGCCGTTTACATGTCGACCTCGGTATTTTAAAACACACTGTTAGATCATAGTTGGACTTACCCTGGATTCATTGATCACTGTTGGACTCATCTTGTACCGAAAATCATCTGGTATCAGATTATATGGACTGGACTCACACTGGGATTACATTAGACTTATATCGTACTGCCTGGACTCATACATGTTATTCTAGTTCAGTTAGCTTTTATTATCGTCTTCATTGCCATGATTCTTCTCTTGTTTTAGTTACCTTTCTTTTCTTGTATCTTACTGTTTCTCTATGTCATCATTACCTGTATAAAACTGCCATGCTCATCAATAAAACTGTTTATAACTGCTTTATAGTTCTTTATCATTTACTTGGATTTTCTAGATGAGTTGTACTCGTTCCTATCCTGATTGGACCTGTTGAAAATATTACAGATGATAATCCTGAGGACACATGCCCTACTTACCATGGACCCGGCGGGGGATTAGCTACCTTTGGTCCCGACTCTCAGGAGTGATTCAGGAGATTAGCTAGTAGACTACTTTAGCTTTCATGTTTTGACTTGTTGTATTAAAGTTAAATATTGAGTTTGTATTAAGTTTGTTTGAGACATTGTTGTATTATTTTAGTAGTTAGTTGTTGTTGTCTTTAATTCCTTAGGTATAACTTCTGTGTTATCTTACCGTGTTTTAGACTGTGATTGAGTATATCCTATCCTTTACTTGTCCTCCATTCGGAGCTGATATCTGGACAAGTACATTATATACACTGCATGAGATTAGTTAGCAACCTAGGACAGCTTACTACCGTCGACACTGCAGCGTAGGCTGGACGTACCCACTTCTCGTGCCCCTATACAGGGTGCGGGTCGTGACAGGGGGTTTCTGTACGTGGGATGGGTGGGGGAGAGTTTTTTTTTATTTTAAAAAGAATGGTTTTGGGTTTGGGTTTGTGAGGAGTTGGGTTGGGTCCCAGGGCCTGAACGAAGAAGAGATCCAATCAATCAATAATTCTAAAATAACTAAAATAATTTAATTAATCGATCAAAATAATAATAATAATAATAATAATAATAATAATAATAATAATAATAATAAAAAAACTTATGACTACGCTAACAACTAAAATCCATCAATCCAAATATAATTTCGAATTTGCGGGTTTTACAACTTCTAATTTTCTTCAATTTCTTCTCATAGAATCCTTCACAAGGATTCTGCGATGTAAGAGTACGGCAGACAAGCCTGTGCTTGAACCTTGACCCGAAGAGGAGATGAAAATGTGAGATAGGGGTATCAATGTGAACCTGATATTTTAGTGTCACGACCCGGACCCAATTTTCTTGGGTCGAATCGGATCATGTCAAGCCTGCACCGTTGTTGAGACGGCGGCAGTAAGCTGTATCAAGCAGTGAAACACATGCAGATAAAATTCTAACGAATATAAATCTTTTATTCAATTTAAAATTTCTGAAATATAACAACTATTAATTACAACAACTACATTTGATACATTGGTTACAAAATTTATTATCCAGCTCTACTGTTCTTGGGTTCCAGGTTCTGCGGGACCAGAGTTAGACTTCAGATCCTCGACGATGCAATCACCTAAAAATGTTGGTCTCCAGTCAGGAGGGAGCAAAGTACAACTACGAATATCCAATAATTCAATAATAATTTAAAATTTGCAATGTTAAACAATTTGAAATACTTTAACAATATTTTCCAACAATTTAAAAACGATGTGATTTGAGTAGGCAACGAACTATGACCGGCTTGGGATGATTCAATTATATCCTAATGATACGGTCCGACCTATCCTCGTGTATAGGAGGAATCAGCTCGCACAATCAATGCAATATGGGGGTATTGGTCATAGACGCTACACTACTCCCCCAATATCCCGAGTTAATCAGATTCAATCAATGAGTCAATATTCGAACTCTAAAGAGTTCCACAATCAATACTCTAGGAGAGAGTTCCGTGTAGCAATGTGGTTTAAAATTGCAATAAAACAATTACTAGATAAATTACCAAATAGACATAACTGTACTTGCCTTTGTTTTATTGACTGGATTTGAAAAGATAACTCCAAGATGAGGCTAGTACAGTCCTCGAAACCCTACAATTGAGAATTCCTGACTTAGCACCAATATTTAATCCATATCTAAGTGTGCTAGTTACAATCTCTAGTATTTGATCCTAGTCAATTTTATGTTATTTACAAATCTACCAGAACACGCTTATCGAGGTGAGTTTCTAACTTACGAAGAAAAGTCAATTTAACTTTGTATTTAGAAAAACTCGTAGTTATTGATTTACTTGGTAAAACTTTGTATTTTTTGTATTATATAAAATTAATATTTTTCTTTAAATGAGAAAACGTGAAATTTGTTTAAATAATAAACTTGAAATTTTTCCTAATTTATTTAATGTGAGAAAATAATATTGATTTTCTATAAATAATTATTTTACAATTTTACGTGTTACGTCAACCGCAAACCAGAAAAGAATAAAACTACCCTAACTTATTACAAAACCACAGAAAATAAAAGCTGGGCTTATGCCCTTACAGACCATTTTCACGAATTGAAATAAGAAGAAACATTGGTTAGTTCTAAAAATTGTCCTACAATTTAATTACAAAATAAAATCAATAATTAAATTAAAATAAATACGAGTCTCAGACTTGGTCCAATCGTCATTTTATTGGCTGGCGCCTCAACGTACAGGAACCCTGTAGCGTTTGCACTTCGCCAGGCTCATTCGACCTGTAAGGTCGTCGCCTAAAAGGTGGTACAGAAATCCATAAATCCGAAAGCCGATAAATCCAAAATGTTTTGCAAAAGTCCGATATATACAAAAATCCGTTTTTTTAAAAATATTTCCGAAAAATTGGGCAGCATCTCCTCTATATCTGGGACAACCCAAAACTGGGAAAATGTGCCACAATACCAATAATATATATATATATATATATATATATATATATATATATATATATATATATTATCCCAAACCGGGAAAACCCATAATTTAAATTCCACCACAAGGATTAATAATTCACAAAAATATGTTTCCGAAGAATACGTGGAAACCCGAAATTACTCGAAAACCCGAGAATTCACATAAACAACCAACATAGAGATTTACTCCCAAAACCAACAGAACTAAATCCGAAGCAAAGCTATCAAGAAAATCACAGAACCTATCATTCTCCCAAACGAAACTAACCCCCAGAAAATATCAAACGAACTTCGAAATTTCCGAATTCGAAACATCTAACCGAATCCCGTAATGGGATCGGGGACCAAGAATCATCATCGACAATAACGAAAAATAGAATGGGTCAAAAGGAATTATACCGCAAATGCTCGGCTAGAGCTCTCAGATGCTAATAATAGAAATGAAACTCACGGACGATGAATCGGCTCGAGACAGCGCGCCTCGCCGGGGTACTGGCTGCGCTGGACAGCGGGATCCAGGACCGCAGAAAACCACGGACAGCGGATCGGGCACGAAAAATTAGATTGGGACAGCAAGCCGGCATGAAAAAGTGCTGGACTGGAAACGGCGCTCGAAGGGCGACCGGATCGGGGCACGGGGTGCTGCGGCTCGGAGAGGAGCGGCGACGAGGAGGCTGGAAGGGGAACCGACGAGAGGGGTCGCGGGGGGAAACCGCGCCGGAGGAGATCGGGGCCGGCTGGTGGCGTGACGCCGGAGCGGGGAACGGCCAAACGGGT
>JANAVB010004714.1:0-46021 GCA_029216955.1 Iris pallida
TTAGGGAGTTCAACTCTGGGCGACGTGTGGGGGGTCTTCGAGGTCTTAATGACCTGGGTCATAGGGTGGATAGCTAACCCGAAGAGCCACAGGTTATGCTATGTCCTTCCCATTCAGGGCTTCGTAACTGCTGCACTCTTTGAAGGCTCGGGCCAATAACTGCTTCAGGAAGCTGCTTGCTTTGGCCGAGTGGCTGATATGCTTCTGGGAGGGTGTGCCCATAAAAGATCAGAATATGCCTCAATGGAGGTCAATCTTTTGGCATGAAGAAGAAGGGTTGTGCTTTGACGAAGACCGAATCGCTTGTAGACCCTTCTAGGGCTATGTCGATGTCACACTCACTTTTTCATATAAGGGTATTTTAGTCATTTGATTAATTGTGTGATTCCTGAATTTAATAAGTAATATTAATTGGTAATTAAACTAACAACTTGTTTAACCTTAGTTAGAGGCCCAACATGACTCATGAGACTTAATTTGATAACTTAGAAAGTTAATTTGGTCTTTCGGCCGAATTAGGAAAACTTTGGGAGTTAATTTAAGGGCTTAAGTCAATTGGCCTTTTTGCCTTTTGACTAATGGGCTTTTTAACTTAACTTAGAAGTGCATTTGGCCCATGAGCAAACCCTAACCATAATCTAGCTCCCCTTGGCCGGCCATAGCAGCAGCCCCCATCCCTACATAAGCATATGTATGGCTTTGACCCCTTTACAAACCCTAGTTTCTCAATTCTCCAAAAATCCTATTTTCTCATCCGGCATCCGATTTGCATCAAACAAATTGCGTTGTGACCATTGGGAGGAGGGGAACTTGCTGGAGCATTGCTAGCAAGGATTTCGGGACATTACTCGGGAGAAACTGGTCGTCAAAGCACTCGAGGATTCACTTTCATTGAGATTCCAACTCTCAATCGGTAAACCTCGTTCTACCATTGTTTCTTCTGAAATTTCTTCATATTAGCATGCATCTAGGTGCCCTCGACCTGTAGTTTTAGTTTTGTTCGATTTTGTGTCCGTTCGATATGCGTATCAGACACGTATCAGAGAGTTTCAGTAGGTGTTCGACATAATTACCCAATGATTTAAAACAGGTTAATTTCTGAAACTATTCATATGTTTTGATAGCTTTAGACATAAGGACCTCGAAACCCTAGTTTTTGACCCATTTTGGGCTCGTGTCCGTGTCCAAAACAGACACGAACACGCTACACGAGGGGCCATGTACGGCCCGTGCATGTCCTGCAGTCTGTGTGTCATAACTCGACGCACAGGGCTCCGTTTCATGTGAAATTTTATGGACGCGTGGGGGCAACCTCTGCCAACGTGCTCCTAAAATTTCATGATGATTAGTGGAGCGTGTGCGGAAAAATCTGACACGCACGGTTCAGCCCGTATTGTGCACGCTGCTGGAAATTGCCGTTGACCCGACCTTCGTACGCGAACACGACGCATCGAGGACCCATTCCAGGAGCACAAACACGAAGCCCTATACCTAGGCAACCCAGGGACTCGATCCCGAGTCACGTCGTAGCTTGTGTCGTGAGCCATGTAGCTCGACACGTGCAAACGGGCATGCACGCGCTTGCGCGCGCAGGCTGCGCGTGATCCGCGTGTCCTATGTCGCGTAGACACGACTTGGTGTCATGTCAGTGTATCCTAGACCTAGCCCGGGACCCTACCTAGCTATGTACACGATAATGAGGCTTCTCGTATTGCGTGCGGCATCCAATCAGGCGAAACACACGTGCACGTACACGTTTCGACATACGTATTTCAGTTTTCCGATATGCACTCCGTAGAAACGATACGGACACGGGATCGACCCTGTGAGTATCCGAACATGTCACACACATAGATACCTTCCTGTTTGCCAAGTTTTGAGGGTTCTAGTTGTGTATATTGCGATTTGGGTCTTGAGTTGCGTTTCGGGTAATTTTGACATATATATTATTGAGTTGATTTGTCATATTTTGATTTTCTTATATTTTAGTTATAATTTCTGAGTTTATATCACGATAATTAGCTTCTGGACTTGTGGGTAGTAGTCTCTATATTTACATCCAAATATTTCTACCATATATGTATATATATCCCTTTTTATCTTTATGTAAAAAAATTAAAAAATTAAAAAATTGTATATATATATATATATATATATATATATATATATATATATATATATATATATATATACATATATGTTTATATACAGTCCCCTTCTTATACGGGATAAGTTTACGGGAAGAGTTTACGGGATAGACCAATTTCTTACGGAGAGAAAAGAAACTCAAAATATCTGGCCGAAATATACGTATGTTTCTCTTCTGAATTTATTTCTCTTTAATATTTAAATCTCTACTCTCTACTCTTAAAAACAAACGTATCTCCACCTTCAAAAGTAAGGCTTATCTATCAATTTATTTTTAAACACAGAGGGATTTATTTATTTTAAAAAATAGAGAGATAAATTATTCCATTTATTTTTTTAAAATAGAGATCAATTTTTTTTTAAAAAAGAATCTATCCTTAGAAATAAATATACCTTTAAAAATTATATTTAAAATATTAATTTTATTGTTAATCTTAATATTAATGTTGATATTAATTTTAATTTTTAATTTTTACATTAATTTAAATTTTAATGTTAATGTTAATGTTAATGTTAAATTTAATTTTAATTTTAATTTATTTTTGTTTTTAAATAAATCTAAATCTAAATCTAAATCTAAATCTAAATCTAAATCTAAATTTAAATTTAAATTTAAATTTAAATTTAAATTCTAATCTTAATTTAAATTTAATTTTAAATTATATTCTTAATCTTAAATTTAATATTACATTTAATGTTAATGTTAATATTAATGTTAATGTTAATGTTAATGTTAATATTAATGTTAATGTTAAATTAAACTTAATGTTAATGTTGAAATTAAAATTAAAATTAATATCAACAATAAAGTTAGCACCAAAAAATTAACATAAGAAATAATATTAAAATTAACATAAATATTAAGTATATTTTTGAATAACATTTTAAAAAGATATTTACGTTTAAAGATAATTTTTTTTAAAAACAATCCATCTCTATTTTAAAAAATTATAAAATTAACTTTTATATCTCTATTTTTTGAATAAATAAATAAATTTCTCACTATTTAAAAAATAAATAGAATTATCTTTACGATAGAGATAGATTCCTTTTATAAAGGAGAGATCTAACATTTTTAAAGTGAAAGAAATAAAGAAGAGAACCATACGTATATTTTCTCATCCCGTAAGTTTGTCCCATAAGTTATTCCCGTAGGAGAAGCTTTTTGTATATATATATATATATATATATATATATATATATATATATATATATATATATATATATATATATATATATATATATTTTTTTTTTTTTTTTTTATATATATATATATTGTTGAGCATATGTCGAGATACCTTGGATTCTCATATCTGAAACTTCGATCTCTTTTCAGGGATTCACCTTTTTTTTTCTTTCCTATGAATATTTATACCTATGTTAGTGTATATATATATATATATATATATATATATATATGTATATATATATATATATATATATATATATATATATATATAATATCCTATATGACTAAACTAAATAGCAAGTCATCAACAATAGGAAATGAAGAGTGTAGATAGTGAACTATAGGCTAGGCAGGCATTCAAATAGACATCTAATGTTACCAAAAATCTAAACTAAAATTCAGTTCCTGGACTCTCTTATCTTTAGGTAACAAGTGATGCAGTGGTTCATCGGGGTGGCCATCGTGTGGTTACCTGGTCAGGAATCTGGGAACAAACTCAGATACTAAGTCCCCTCCCCCATCGCTATCATTCTTGATACCCAAGAAACACCATATGGAAGGGTCACAAAGTGATATGGCTCAACTAAACCATATCTCTCGGCTCAGATCATGACATCAGGTGAACACATTGACTACACAATAATGTAGGATAAAATAATCTGAACCAAAGTTATAGTAAGAACAAAAGCAGGACAATATATAATGGGTGGATGAATTGTTCCAGTTTGGGATTGACTGAACAATGTGAAGTATCATGTTGAATGGGCATGCAGTAGACAGTTCACTGCGGTAAATGAATGCATGATGATATAGGAAATTCGAAATTGTAGGACATATAGGTAATGGTAAATGGTATCTATGGTATGTAGGGCATCTACTAGTGGACAGATGTATCCACTGGGTTTAGGATATCCAGGATGCAGGACAATGGCAAGATTCCCTATACTTGGTCTGATACAAGCATGCAGTACAGAGCAATGACAGGTATAAAGAATGAATGAGTACAGTAAAAGAATGAATGAGTGACGGTATTGGTTAATACCTAACTAATATCATGATACAAGTATGCAGGATATGCAGGATATGGTAATGCAAGATATGTGTAGTGAATGAATAAGGACTTAAAAATTCAAATAATATAGGATTCAATGAAGGCAAGACTCAGCTAATACGGAGGGCAATGCTAACATATGTAGTGAACCAAAGTGTTAAATCCCTAGTCCACATATAGACTGACCTATAGGGAAGGCATGAATATAATGGGCAAAGTCCCACCTATAAAAGGTAGAACTAGTTATGCAGAATCAATGACAGATGGTTTATGAAGATGACCATGCAGTAATCCAATGGATGCAGGGAAGTATAGGGATTGTAGTACAAAATCAAAATACAGGACATGCAATGTATGCAGCGAAGCAATGTATGCAGTAAAGCAAAGTATGGAGGATAGTGCATTTAAATGGTGCTCGACTGAACCAAGTTCGGGATCTAAGCAGCTAAGCATTTAGGAAAATGGTAGGTATTGATTCCTAGCATGCCTAGGATGTGAAAACCACAAATATAAACCCAAATAACTAACTGCACAATACAAGATGAACCAGTGAAACAAATAGTGAACAATCATAATGAACCCGAGCCCCCTATGTCCAAATTTGTTAACAAAACAGTCCCCAAATGATAGTTAACAACACACCTCATTAACACAATATGTATCCAATATAATTATCTAATTAAAACAGAAGTTTGAGTAACAAACACCCTAAGAGTCATTTCATCGAACACTTGATGTGTGTATCCGATACTCTCGTGATACGTACCTCAAATGAATCTGAACTTGACCCAAATCCTTCTTAATGTAATAGTGACCCTAAATGAATGCATCTACATTAAGGAATAGGAAATATGAGGGTGTTTAGAGGCTCCTACCACTTGAGAGATGGATTCTGAAGGAACAAAACCAAGATGAGATCTCCTTCAGCTTCCAATGGCCAAATTGCACCAATAGGCTCCCTACTAGTCAATAGAGGCTTCCTCTTTGAATGGAAGAGATTGCAATTCGTTTGAGAAAATTTGGACTCAATTTGGAAGATGGAGACAATTTGGGGAAGAACACAAATTAGGGTTAGGGTTTCTAATGAAAGAAGGAAGAAGGGGGGAGATGTTACTATAAATAGCAAAGGGAATGCCTAGATTAGCCGGCCATGTGTGATAGCTAAGGTTTAGGTCAGGGTGCATTAGTCTAAAGGCCTTCCTAGTGTCATTTAAAAGACCTTTAAGAAGAAGGCCCAAAATAGCTTATTTTCTAAATCAATTAGTTGGCTCTATGTGACATTCTAGATAATTTAGTCTAGCTAACATGTCCAATCTCACTAACTAAGTTTCTATGGTCATGGTTAACATCTAGTCAATGTGGTTCTAAGGTTTCACCAATTAAAGATATTAACCTATTATATTAATTTAAATATTATTAAAATAATCAAAAGAATTATAATTACTAAAATACCCTTATTCTAGAAAGTGGTAGTGGCATGTTCAGAAGGATTACAAAAAGAAGTTATGACGATGACAATGATTATTTTTACTGTATGTTGTTATATTATGATATGCCTAATTTTGAGGACAAAATTTTCTTAGGTTGATAGGTTGTCAGACCCCAATTTTTAGAGTTATTTTTATTTATTTTATTATTTATTAATATAGTATTAAAAGATATTTTTTCTACTATTATTTTGATCGTTAAATACTCTTTTCCATAGCTTCGATTTTGGTGCACAAGAAATGCCAATCTCTAGAAACATCCTTCATGTGTTTTGACCTAGACAAGTTTATCTTCATTATGATATATCATGTACAACCCAAACATGTTCTCTTGGATTCTATTTTTATCACATAACTTTTAGGTCAATTTAGGCCATTTGTCCATCTACCGTAAAACTTGTTGTAATTTTCAACGTAATTTCGGGACTCAACATCAATCCAACATAAACAATCCAATATATAATTTTGACCTATTTTAAGCCTACTACACGCATGCCTATGGTGTCCCCCACTCAATTGAGATCCCATGTGTTACTTATTTTAAAATGGCACATGAGACTCATTTATAGCTTTTTCCGTGTTTAATTCAATTCGAATAATTGTTTGGACTAAACCCTAGCTCAAACCACTTAGTGGCCTACCTTAGGTTGCCAAAATCATTTTCAATTATATTTGATTGATATTTATCAACTGAATGGAAGCCATGTATTCATAATTTATGGAATATTAATTCAAAACCCACACTTTCAAAATATGGAAATCCACTAACCCACCTTGCCATATTAGTTGATTGGTTGACCAAATCTCCACCAAATTAATTCAAACCTTCTCCATACAAATCCTAACATGCACGAGGCCTAAACCTTATATATAGAACCATTCCTTGGTTTCCCATCTTCCCCAAACTCCAAAAACTTGACCTTATATAGTCTCTAGGTCGACGACACAAGCCCTCTAAGGCGGACCACTTTAACCCCATTTTTCTCAACTTTTGTGTACTCCACCACCTCTACGACGATTGCAAGAGATCCTCTTCAACCCTATCAAGCCCTGGAGGAATTTTGCCCATTTATTTGGTCGTTTGGAGACCGAACATGATGGTTATTTCTAGCCGTAGCAAAATTTCTGAACCCATGTCTACCATTTTCTAACATGGGTTTCATCTACTTTTTATCATCTTTTAGAATTTAAACTAAAACTAATCTGTAGCCCTATGTGTCTACTTTGATGTCCCATTGATAACCAAGACCTTTCCACTCAGTTTGGCTGTGTCGTCCGTTGTACAACAATTGGTCCAGATTTGACCATTTTCGGTCCGAGGATCTTTTCGACGACTTCCAAACCCGTTTGGTCTCGAAAAAAATTATTGGTATGGTCTCTAACATCACTATTAATCATTTATTAATGTTTTTTATTCATATTTGTATGTATTTCATGCGTTTATGGCATTATTTCCATGATACTAGTTTTTCAGACAAGTTGTGTTGATTAATGTACTAGTTTGTTTTGAACATATTTTTCCTAAAAGATTTGTATATAAATTATATTCAGAAATTAACTATAACATTTTCCAAATTTAATGTGCATATTTATGGCATATAAATATTATTTTCCTAAAATTACATGGTATCATACATAGTAGCATTGATGGTATATATGGTTATGTGTTATTTATGGTTGTTAACTAGTTGTACCTATATATAGTATATCATCCTTGTTGTATAATTTTGACATCAATTCCTATTTTTTTTTTAAAAATTTAGAATTATTTCAAAATTAAAAAATATTAGTTTTATATTTATATGGTTTCGATTTAATTGGCAAGTTGGCCTAATAAGACAATTAGTTAATATACTTATGAGAAGTATATTTTACTATAAAAATTATTATTAAAATATTTTATTAAAATTTTAAGGAATATTTTTGAATTTATAATTACTATTTTTAGTTTATACAAATGCTACTTTTATCTAATAGCATGATTACATGTGTATGTAGAATAGCTAGAATATGTATATATTTGCTTGTTTCATAAATATGTATATATATGATGGTTGTATTAATTTTAGAAAAAAATTCATAAATATTTGTCATTTTAGAATTTAAAATAAATATTTTTATACTATAGAGTATTATTTCTATGTTGGCATGATACTTCATGTAGAGGACGTATATATGTAGTTGTAAACTAGTTAGCTATATATATAACAGAGTCTATAAATAGTATGTATATTTATGGTAGATATATAATCATAGAATTAGTATACATTTTAGTTTAATTATATTTTATGAGTTCGTGATAATTCGATCACAATTAGAGGCCGGACTGTGATTTACTTTTCTTTCGAAGTTCTAGGTAAGATACCTTGCCATCTTGTTACTATTTTAATTTTATGATATTGTTCTTGTATTGCTAGTGAGTTACTCTAGCAGAATGCGTCCAAATATCAAAGTCACTGCTGAGGGTATCAAATGATATGGATAGAAGTGGACTCTTTGAACTACTAAAATACTAGCCTATTGGAACCAATCATTTCCAATCGCTTGCTAATTTAAAGGAATCCTATGTTTCTTAGAGAGGCTTGAAATTTATGCGCTATAGAAATTTTCGTTCTCAAAATTAAAACTAAGACACGATCCTATGATAGAATGAAATTTGAAAATCAAGGTTGTGATCTTTTATTGTGGTTATCTATACATGCAAGCAAAGGGATATAAATTGCAATTAGAAGATCGTGATCCAACTTCCAAAGAGATGGAATAATGGTTATGAATGGCATCTCATTCCAAAATATAGAGTACTTTAAGTTGAAGGTTCTACCAATCTTACCGAAATTGGTTGATCGTGGAAAGCATGGTAATAGGGCTTCTAAGAAAGTCAAATTTCAAGAAGGTGTACGAGGATATGGGGCACTTCTGATCGTAGTCACGGACTCTATAGGAAGCCAAGGTACTATTTATTTAACGTTATCCTTATATTGACCATGTTTCATCAAAGCAGTATGAGAGATCTTGGTCAAGCATAACCGAAAATAAGTTGGTACGGCAGCATTCAATTCATCGCATAACATATGCTACGAAGGAATATAATTAAGGGATTTGTGAAAGGAGGATTAGTGGACCATGAGATGGGGACGACATAATAGATATAAGGACTTATTTCATTAAGTTTGGTTTTTATAGCCTGAATATGGCGATATCATGAATGAGTTTAACTGGGTCTTCGTGGGTTCCCTAATTGGACAACAATCATTGATTGAATAAATCTGGGATTTAATCTATATTGGCTGGTCAAGATCCACAAAATCCATCTGAACCGTACCTATTAGGTTATGGTAACCTAGAATAGGTTCTAACTCGAATGGTTGAGCTAATTGCCAGTCGGTTTGGTAAACTAGATTCCTAAAGCTGAAAAATGTGCCTTCCGTGACTTTTGTGTATAAGTAGTGCAAGAGGACTCATTTGAGTGGCACACTAGTGGCAGCGCGTAGTAGGCATAGAGTAGATCACATCCATATATTGGGTCGAAAGGTTTGAGTTGAGGTTGAGTCTCTAATTGAATTGAGAAAATATATCGCTATTACGGTAAGAATTATAGTTAGCCTTTTTTACTGGAAAGTCCTATCATGAAAATAGAGTACAAGGGGACGTGTTTGAGTAGGAAATGATACACATACATGAAGGTAGACTCGTCTAGGTCTTGCATATAAAATTTGTTGGAACGTAACTGCTCGTCTCGCGCTCCGAATATCAATGTCACGGTAAGGGACACCAAAAGATCTAAATAGAAAGTAGGTGTTCAAGAGGCACTAATTTGCCATCCTAGTAGAAACCAATTTGTCCTAATCAATTGATAATCCTAGTAAATCCAAATATTTAGAGGGCTCACAAACTATATACTTCAGAAATTTATTTCTCAAAATTAAACTAAGACAAGGTTTTATGATTAATGAAGTTAAGAAAATTCAGGTCATGATCACGGTGTAAATAGATAACGTGATACGATAGATATGGATCAAGTTTAAAGATCGTTCTCCGATTTCAAATAGATGGAAAATGATTGCGTAATAGCTTTCATGGCCATAGGTGATATGGTGAACTAAGGGAGACATTTTGTGTCTATCCTCTTTCAAATACAAGCATTTATTTTCTGAATTAAGTAAGGCGAAAACAATAAAGAGTTCAAGTGAGAGGGGTTCGAATGTGAATTCGAGGTTCCAAGGGCGATTGAATAATTCAAAAGGAGTTGTCAAGGTAGTTGCGGATGAGATCCTAGAGGCATCTATATCTCAATCTACGTAGGTTAATCATATGAAGAGCGAACCGCTGCACTAAGGTTAATCAGACCATAATACATCGATTCTAATTAGACAATATGTTAGTAGCCGTCCCCAATAAACATATGTCCTGAACAAGCTCGATAAAAAATAAGATTGCAAAAACAAGGCTATTATAGCAGCGTTAGTCAAGATAGTCCAAAAGATAAGTACGCAAAATTTATAATTGGAAAAAGGCACAAGTATTTCAAGTTTGTCAAAATCTAAGACTCATCCAGTATTGGTGTCCCTATAGTTGTCCTGTTTTTCTTTTTGTCTAAGGCCTTGGTCGACCAATGGGTTAGGGACCTCTAAACTCTATAGTCTAGGTAAACTTACTAGTGTCAGTCAATTTTCTCGTTAATAGGTCACAGGGACAATGGGATGCTAGATTGGTCTACCCAACTTATAAAAATTCCACTAGTATTAGATTTGAATCAAGGGGACACACATGTTATTTTTCCAACCTCTATAGTATCCAAAAACTGTTATCATGTCTGAAGTCATTTTACCGAGAGTTTATCCTCCACCATCGTACACCTGGCTGTAGTAAACCCTTGGTTTTGTGACTTAAATATGATATGATATTGAATATTTTAACTCTATCCCATATTGACATAAAGATAACTAAGATTGAAAGAGGACGACTAAGACATCGTTTTAACAATATTCGATAGCCTACGTTTACTTGAAGTAGTATCAACTTTACGGGTCATACCTCTCCAATGCGCTGTTGGATGTAGTGAATCTCGCAGTCTCCATAACTTAATTAAACGGTGGCAGTGCCCTGCTGCCTAGCTAGTAAGTCATCAAGAAATCATTTCAACTATACCCATAAGAATTTCAAAGGAGCTCCTAAAAATCAAACAAGTTGATCGTGATAGGGAAATATGTAGGTGTCAGTCCTTGATGTAAAATTATCAATTTTGAAAATCCAACGATTGATTAGAAGAAATTGATCAAAGACAAGAGGAACTTTAATTCTATTTCTCTAACATTCAAGAATCGAGGGAAAACATGTATTTAACTTGAATTTTCAACAAAACTAACTTGAAATAAGGTTATGGACAGTCGAATTGGGTTATGTGATGGAAATAAAATCTAGACTCTTAGGAAAAACAATTACTCATGGCCAATAGAAAATAACTATGTGATACGAGTAGTGATGATAATGTTTAGAGGAAACAGATAAATAATTTGAACAAATTATCAAGGTTAGGGATTGAATTCTAGAATGTCCTAATTTACTAAGCGAATAGTCTACCCAACTTAGATGGTACCATCTTATCAAACACAATGGTATATCCTTCTAGGAAAATTCCTCTAAGTTAGTTAATAGGTTTTTAGAATTAAATAAATCAGTGGCTAAATCACACGGTCTACGTAGTAACCTTAACTACCCAACAGTCAATTTAAATAGGGTTTTCCTAGTCCTAGCCATCCTCCTATAATCAAATTAACCCTAACTTGTGAATGAGCATTTTTTGGTCGCAGGCTAGCAATAGTACGACTAACTTAAGTACTATCACGAGTTCGCATAATTTGCGAAAACTAACCTGTATGGGCCACCACAAAAACTTGTCACGACCAGCACCCACCTTTTCGGATATATGTGCGTGCACAAGCCAGCCTATGCCGTCGGCGGTAGAACGCTGTCTAGACCACAATGCTCACAATCACAATAAATCCTTATTTACAAAATTAAATTACTTTACAATATCTATAAGTTTTACATTCGAAGAAAATATAAGCTCTTTTAAATATTGAAAACTGCCAACACATCTATCTAGTCTTCTATGGTTGACCTCAACATATACCCATGTCTTCCCCAATGGTCCAAGCATAATGTAGCAGGCGATTATCTAAAAAATGGTAGTTTTCAGTCAGAAATGGAACGAGTACAATTCATTGAATGCAGTTCCAATATATGATAACGACTATAAAACAGAGGTTCGCCATAAAATATATGATAAAATAATCAGGATAATGGTAACAAGAGATATAAGAAATGTAGACAGGAAACTACATGACAACAGTAAATGAGTAAAACCAAAGGAAATACTTTCTATGTGTTTTGAAGTACCTTTTCGATATGTGATCGGTCTAAGCACAATTACACCATGATGTATAAATAATAATAAAATGAAGCACTGTCTACGATGTCTATATTGCAATAAAATAAAATACTGTCTAAGATATCAATATTGCAAGAAATAAAATAATGTCTATGATGTCTATTTTGCATAAAATAATGTCTATGATGTCTACTTTACAAGAAATTAAACAATGTCTACGATGTCTACAATGTATACGATCAGATCACACATCTGCTTGGTACTTTCCCTTTCCGACACTACTGGTAAGAAACATGACAAGATATCAAAGGAAGAAAAGGTGTTGTATTTGTGCGACAACTGTGTAGAGAATCAAATATTAAATTACTAACAATGAACGACAATAATTAACAATATCGAAAACAAATCACAAATGTACTCGCCTGAGGTCCTTTACTGGTGAAATCGATAATACCAAACACTCAGTATGCCACACAAAAGTCAAACTTGTACAACAGTCTCAGGATGCTAAAACAATCATCACCAATATATTTGGTATATAAGAAATGTCTAAGAATGCCTACCAAAAAGTCCAATTCTGGACATAGGGGCAAAATTGTAATTTTTGATCAAAATGATATCCGTCGTTGGATTCGCTTTGCATCGAAAAGCATGCCAATATCTACGGTCTTTAAATTTTGTCAAACTATATGTCTGCGTGTCCAATTTGACAATACGAATCCAACCGTATGTCCAAAATTGGATTCCAGAAGGCCATGCACAAATTCGTCCATTGGATCGGGTCGCGGGCCCGCCAAAATAGCGTCTGATCGACCTTTTCAGAATCGGACCAAACTTCGCATACAGTACCAAAAAAATGACATGGTCATATTGGCACAACATTTGTCTCGAGATGACGAATGTGCATAAAGCTATAGGCTGGTTTGCAAAGGAGCCGATACGGGGTATCTCGACCGATATGCCTTGATTTTGTCGCACATGTACGACGAAATTGAGATTCATCGAATTCCACACGTCGACAACATCCATATGTATCTTTCGATGCTCACACCACGTCGCCCAATTTGTCAGAATGCACGCCGTATCGAAAATATTTCCAAGATTTTTAGTTTTTAAAAATATGTTTTTCCCTAAACTTTGAAGTCGAAAATCTTTACACATACTTAATGAAATCAGGAACTACAAAAAGGGTTTTAATTGCATACAGGTTGTCTACAAAACTATTTAAATGTATTTTTGAATCGGCCGCTGGATAGGCTAAGAATCGCCTTCCAAAACTGTATGCTGGACAATTTTGTCCCTCTCTTATTTTCGAAAAATTGAGTTTTTGTCTCGATTTCGTCTCGATTTCTCTTCGAATCTGGATCGATTCAACAAGAACTAATTAGATGGGTTCCTAGATGGTTATATAGGCTCTACATAAGATTTTACGGATCAAAATTTGGTCGAGTGTTCATGAAGAAATTGAGGGTTTAAAGTGTACCTTTGTAGCGACTATTGTTGTAGTTCTATGCGCGGCGGCACACGTGCGGTTAGGCTGGCCGACGGTGATCAGGCAGGCATCGGGGCGGTCTCCGGTGGCTCTGGACTATGTCGACAAAGGTTGTGGGTGCGGCACGGTGGTCAGGGTTTAGGTATTGGCATCCGCGTGATGTTTTTTAAAAGGTTTCGTTACTTTTGAATGTCGATCTATAACGAATTTCTGAGATTTCTATAATCGAAATTTAAATCGGTGTAGAAGCATGGAAAAGATGGTGTTTATACGGCCAAGAAAAACTAAAACGGAGAAGTAGTGCTCGGAAGAGAGCCCATGCGACCAAGTGAAACTAAGCCGCAGAAGCAGTGCTCCTGGAGACCCCATGCGGCCAATTGAAACTAAGCCACAGAAGCAGTTCTCCTGGAGACCGCATGCGGCCAAGCGACATTAAGCCATAGAAGTAGTGCCCCTGGAGACCTCATGTGGCTAAGACAACTTGGGCCACCGAAGCAAGGCTCTCAAAGACCCCATGCGGCTAAGGGGACTCGATCCGCAGAGGGAAGGTTCTCATAGATCGCATGCGGCCAAGTGAAACCAAGCCACAAAAGCAAGGTTCTCAAAGATCCCATGCGGCCATGCAGAGCAGAGCCGCAGAAGCAAGGCACCTAAGGCCGCTATACGGCCAAAATGAGTCAGACTCTACTTTGTGGAGGGGACACATGACAATTTGACCAAGTACCAACCACCCAGATTTGCTACAACAAAATCTCAACAACCACCACCTGCTGGCAGCCCAAGATCGAGTCTTTGTGTGCTGTTACAAACACGTGGCCACGTGGTCCTTTATGTGGCCCAAAATATGCTATTGCAGGAATCACTATAAATAGCAGGGTTCCACACCCATGCTAAAGGTTGGCAATCAAAGGCTGGCAAATTTTTTCAAAAGCAAAGACTGTGTTTGATAGTCCAAGGAGTAAGGTAGATTTGCTACACTTTCCAGAGCCTCCATCGTTATCCTCCATAATAAAAAACTAAACAATTGTACTAAGATTATTTCATAGGATTTCTTTCTAGGCTTTCTTTTGTACAAGAGAGTTTACAATCAAATTCAGAGTCTCTGTAATACTTGTCTTTGATATTTAATGGCAAATACGATGTCGACTCTGCTGGGGACTTTCTTCTCCTCTGTTGAAAAGTTGGTGACAAAATCTGATGCATTCAAGCTCGGCTCTACGCAGCAAATGCTTGTGGTTCATTTTGACCAACAAGCATTCGAAGAAATACTCTCTGAAGGGAGCGCCAGCCCGTCACAGATGCGATACAACCCAAAAAAACCCGTAGGACGTCGAAGCACAAAACTGTTGCCCCTCGCTAGGTTCTCGAAGAAGCTCCTTTTGCGGCACAAAACGGTGATCAAAGCTCTCTTGTGGCCTTGCTTCTGACCGCAGAAACCGCACTGTCCCCAAATCTAGCAAAGAAAAATACTATGATGCTGAGCTTTTGGGGGTGTAAGAGAAATCCATGCGGATGAAGAAGAGGCCGCATAAGAGAAATGGGCAGTCTGCCTATGCGGAAGCCAACTCTGGCCGTAGGCAGATGGCCCATGCGGCAGCCAACTCTAGCCACTGGCAGATGGCCCATGTGGCAGCCAATCTTGGCCGCAGATAGGCGGCCTCATACGGCACTGTCAGAAGCTCTGTACTCGACCGTCTCTCATGCGGGCCCGACCCCATACGACCCATTAGGAATGTGGAATATTTCAATCTGGACTCTTCTTACTATGTACCTTCGGATGCTAAGTCGAAGAAATCTAGGATAGTGCGGGCCCAATAAGCCCAGTCAACGGTCCAAGCTGTTGACCGTTAGCGGGCACCATTAACTGTTATACGGGCTCCTGGTGGAAAGTTATGCAGAACTACCCGCATACAGTCCTCCAGGGCTAACAGACAGGGTGGGTCTGAAAAGTCTCTCTCCAACGATCGAGAGCAAGTGCTTTTACTAGCCTCGAATCAGGAAGCAAACATGATACCTACGCATCCGTGTGCCCGGGATACCCGAGTCCACAAATTGGATACAAAGTGGATTAGTTTGCTATCGACTTACGAAAGGTGATTACTCACAAACGCAAGGAGAAAGAAGCAACCATGCATGTGATGAGCCCTTTTCGGGACATCATTGCATGTAAGTCATCATCAACTTCTGCTGCGACAAGTCAGCAGTACCTGAAGATCGGCAGTCCGTTTTCCAACGATTGCACCGGCCAGCACCTGTCCGACAACAACTTGAGAAACATGTACAAATTTTGGAAGACGGGGAATTTCCTTTTGCCTCCTGTAATTCAATTCGGAAGGTTCCTCCCGGCAAGGGAGGAAAGAAGACAGGCTCTTCTAGCCCGGCAATCTCAGACAGTACTGCAAGGAAACTCTCATCTGGAGGATTGTCGTCGACAACCACAGGGGGTGTCTACCTAGGCACTCGATCCAGAAAGAAGCTTCCAACACCCGGGGGTGCACCCTCGACCTTCCTGGGGTAGATGAAGCTGGGGGTAGCATTCCCCTCAATGTATCGGACAACCCAGTATTCCAAGAGCATACAAAAGGGGTAGTGATCTACTGGAATTATGCAACAGACTTGGACGTCCCCGAGGATGACCGCCTTGGCCAAGACGATGCAGCTTCCTGCACAGGGGGTAGCACCCCTTCCGAATCTGAGGAGGAAGATATTCCGACATTCTCCGACGATTTCTCTGTACGAGGTACGACACGGAGAGCACCTCTTCTACGATCCCGTCCACGTCTACCCACGTGTGGACAGTCTTTATGGCCGACGATGATCATGAAGGACCTACTGATCGACAAAATCTAGAAGTACTTGAAGCCATGCTCCTATCCTTGGTCAAGTTAGTAGACAAAATCAAAGCTGCCTTGCCGACTCAACCAGCAAGGATGCCCGAACAAACAAGCTTGGGACCCGCGGTCAATGCGGACTCCAATACGACCGGTCCTCCTTTGGGTGATAATCCTCTAGGAGCATCCCCTCCTTCAGCTGTAGACGAAGCCAGGGAGGCAAGGAGGGAACTCCAGGAGCTTCGAGCAATATTCAATGCCCGAGACTCCTCCCGAGACCTCAGAATACGACAGCCGTATCCCGTTGCCTGGAGAGATATTCTTTTTCTGCCACAGTACAAACCATTTCATATCGATTCGTATGACAGAAAGACCTCTGCCAGCCGGTACATGACAAATTTTGAGGTCACAACTGTCATGTCCCGACCTGGAATCACCCGAATAATCGTCCTCGTAGGGGCGTGATGCTGCACGAGCCTGGAGTTGCGCTCGTGCAAGGCCAGATGACAAGTTCTCAAATGGTTATCTTTGAGTTGATATTAACAACAAAAGGAAAACAAAGTATACGAAACAATTATCTTTATTGATATTCGAACTGAGATAACAAAGGCTTTCGATAGCCCAACAATATATGCCAGATTGGCTACAACACTCAGGTTCTATCTTACCACAAAGGATTTCACCATTCCATACATTATACCTTCTATATCTCGGCTGTATCAATCATGTTGCAAGTCCGAGCGTCAATGCGATCGCACGCTTCAATACGCTTCGATATTCCAAGCCTCAACGCGTTCAAGCGAAGCTTCGTCGCGAGCAATCCATTCCCTGCACCCTGCATGAAAGCTGGTGGGGGATTAGTACGTTCGTCCTTGCATGTACTGACGAAAAGACCAACTTTTTAAACCGATATTTTAGTATTCATGTTCAATCATGCAACTTAGCTGATGATCTTGCTATATTCTTCTTAGTGTCAATTTTATGGCATATTCGAAAGCGGTAAAGCATGTTATCATGATAAGCATGTTATTCAAATTGAATTGGCAAGCAGGCAAGCAATCTCGTGTTTGTTTCATGGCACAACTTCTTACCAAGTCGACACACTCGCCCTTGCATCGACGCAAGGTGAATAAGTTCCATTCCTTTCCTGTCATTTTATAAGTGCTCTCTAAGCAGGATCTATGTGCGTAGGATACATATGTGCCTGCACTTTCAACCTATCGTTCCTTAACTTTATGAAATGGTCGTTGGCGTATTCACACCAAAATGGACTAATGACGTTTCTTTTTATCTTTTCTTTCTTTTCTCTCGTTCTTTTCTTTTTTTCTTTCCACTCTCGAATATGGGTTGCCCGGCGTTTCACGGGTTGGGTTGCTACACCAACAACCGAAACTTACCATATGCCTACCATCATTTACGGCTTTTCATATCTATAACCAGGTGCTAATCGTCTTTATAGATGAGCGTCCATCAAAGATTATATCCCTACTAGACCGAACGGTCCCGGTGCCCCGGCGCACCCGTTCGGAGGTAACATTTTGTGTATGAAAGATTATCACAATTATCTTAAGTCCATTTGACCATACAATGCCCTATTATTCAAACAACCAAGCACTATTATTCAAACAGCCAAACATAGTCGTGAGTCCGAGACACAGACTTTATCATCTCGTATTTCTTCCATTATCTTTCTATGTTCTTACATTTCATACTTTGTTTTCATGTTCAATGGCATCATGCCTCAACTCAATGTTCGTCAACCGAACGACTCGAAGGTCCCGAACACCTTTCTAGGCATCATGTCAAATCCGACAGTTTTGTCACATTCATGCCACAACTGTATTCTTTCGCAACGAAGTCATCTGTTATGATCTCGTGCACATAGACATGTTTCGACATATTTATCATCTTTTCCCTCGTGTCGTACACTTCGTGCACGCATCGAAGCCGTATTTCCATGTTCTATGACTTAGTGGTCAATATTCGTGGCTTGCATGCTAGGGTGCTCGTCTATTGTCTTTCAATGTGCTAGCTTTTCTAACTCGTGCGAGAAGGCACGGAATGGCTCATGCACGAAGGCACTCGCCAAATACAGTTATCCTATGTTCTTGCCGCTAGCACACCGAGGCACTCGCCTTTGTGATATCCAATGTTCTATAGCGACTCGTGTATTTGATGCACGTTTCATTTCAATTGTTTTAACTAGTATTCGACACACACTATGATTTATCTTCTGTTCGGACCACGTCCGTTGTAAAATCCCTAAATTTTCTACTATATTTTTTATATTAAATTTAGTACTGATTAAAAATTTTTTTATTGTATTGTACGTCGCGTAGTCGTATTGTACGTCACGCACGAAAATTTTATTTCTTGCTCGTCGAGTACGAATATGTGCGAGCGTACACATTTTTGGAAAAAGCATTTTTCTATTTTTATTATTTCAAAAAAATATATATAATAATTATTTTTAGCTATCAAAATTTTAAATTTATATTTTTATTTTTGAAAAGCCTTTTTAGATAGTTATATTAATAAAATATATTCTAATAAAATGGTATGCTAGAAAAGTGTATATTTGTAAATAATATTTGTGCATACATATTTCGTACTTAATTATTAGTTTATTTTGACAATTAATAATGTAATTTTCGAAATTATTATTTATGGTATTTTTGGAAAAATATATTTCAAAATTATGGTGGCAATTTAAACCTTGATTTCAATTTATATACTTATTTAAATAGTTAATAATTAAAATTTGATTTATTGATTTGATTTTAAACTAAGGGAATTTAAATATATTTAATTGGATTTGGATTGGATTTGAGTTTAAATTGATTTAAATTAAATTACGGATTATCTATTTTTGGGTTTAAACTATTCCTAGTTCCTATCCAATTGGAAATTCCCACATCCTATAAATAGGCAGGTACTCCTCCAATTTTTATCATCCACTAAATTGTCCCACAAATATTTCCACAAGATGTGCGTACCTCGTGTCCATGTCCAACATCTCTCCGTGTCGGCCGTGACGGCCTCCGGTCCGACCCCGGTGACCTTCTTATTCCATCTTTTACACATACATTTAGTTTTTTTTGTGTCGACAACCCAACAAAATATATATCAAATTCCTAACTCTTCTCTTAGCCCCGATCTTGTCGCCGACTATTCACCTTCCACCTCGGCAACCCGCTGCCATCACCACCACACCCTGGCCAACTCCCAGCCACCACCAACAACCACGTCGTCGTCATCCCAGCCTTCCCGACCGTCATCACGAACCCCGCTCCTCCACCATCTCCCCGTAGCCTCACCGACACCACCCCGAAAACCCAACGCCACCAGAACCACTCCCCACACTTCCCTTCCCGACACCACCACCACGGCCATCGACCGAAACCCCAAAACAACAAAACCACCACCGCCAAATCTGGCCAACCCCGATAACCTGCCGCCACCAGCACAGACCCACCAAGCCACCAAAATACCACCGCTACGCGTCCGTAACCACCACAGTCGCCAATAAGAAAACACCAAACAAAACCTAAATTGTTACCTGACCTCCGCCACCGGCGTATGCGCCGCGCTCCATCGTGTCCGCCGTCCTCCCAATCGCAGGCGCCGCCCTAGCAGCGCCGTGCACGCCTGTCCCCGCCACAGCCGAACAACTCCTCTCCGCCGCTGGAACACCCCTCCGGCGATGACCACCACCGCTGGCCGGATTCGCCAAACCCCCGTGCCTGCCCTCTCCGTCGCCTTCGGGTGCCGCACCACCGCGCGTCACCTGAGCACCTCCCCTTTTCACTCCACCGACCCAAACTTCCTCACTCGCTCCGTCTCCCGCTCTTCCCCACCTCGGCACCGCCGCGCGGCGCCGACCATCTCGGCCCAAATGTCGCCCACGCCGATCGAGCCACCGCCGAGCCGCACCCTCCCAATCGGCCGCCTCCGGCGCAGCTCCGACCAGAGCTCGATCCCTAGCCTCCGCCCTTCTTTCTCGTTCTCTCGCCTCCAGCGGCCGAGATCCGCCGAGCGTGCGCTCCCACTCCGAGCCCCAACTGCCTCTCCTTCGTTTCTCTCTCTCTCTCCCACTTGCTTTTTCTTTTTCTAATCTCTCTCTTCACAACAGTAGTACTCAGTACTCTGTTGATATTGGTTATTACGATGGGTTTGTTTTGGAGTATTATTAACATTTTTATTATTATTATTATTATTATTATTATTATTATTATTATTATTATCATTATTAGTTCATTATATTTATTATTATTGTTATTTTTATTATTGTTATTATTATTATTTTATTTAGTTATTCTTATATGTACAAAATCTATGGTATGGTTATAAATGCTATACTACTATTATCATTAATGTTATTTTGATATTAATTAAGTATATGTGTTTGGCTTACTTATATTAATTTTGTTAATTATTATTAAAATACATCGAGATATTTTTGAACTATATTAGAGTATTATTTTTGATGACTCTAATATTTTCTACCCAGTTGAATTATAGCTTTAATATAAGAAAAGAGTTTTTATGACTTTTAGGTATTTATTTAGAATATTTTGAATAAAAGAAAACATAGAATTTTTGCCTAAAGCAATTTTCCAAATTTTTATGTGTTTATCAAATATTATTTTTACTAATAAAAATATAGCTCCTATCTAATATCTAATTTTTGACAACTTAGAGTTTCTGCCGAGAATGATTTTTTTTACTGTGAGTATTTTTACTTATTTTGACTTATGAAAACTAGTTTAGGAATTATAAATATTTTCTAAAACTCATATATATATAATATTTATCCATTATTTCTTTGATTTTTCTCCTATCCGTATCCAGTCCTATTATTCATATTCCTTCGCCCATTTCGAGACTACCATATGTCCACCCTAACTAACTCGACCCTTCTGGACCCAATGGAACTGTCCGTGCCACCATCCGAGGTCACCTTGTGTAGTTGTTGCACCAAAGTCGCAGTTCGTGTCACCTTGAGCATTGTAGTACACCAGACGTCCTACCAGGGAAGACACCTTGCCATTCGCTGTTTAATTATTTTATCTCATATTTTATGCATGTTTATTATTTTTTTATGCAAAATAAACTGTGATACATGGCATAACCTGTTAGAATTTACTGTTCAGTTCTTGCTATGTATTATTTTCTTACACATTAAACCTAGATTTAAGGGACCACCTTTGTGTGTTGTATTCATAGCCTTGACACGTTGTACCATGAAGTTGTGTGTCGTATATAGAACACGAAAGTGCGTGATTAGCTGGCCACCAGTACGTACAAGCCGTGCGATAGGAATAACCGCTAATAGAGGTTGCATGCTAGTTTGACTTAGCGGTTATAGAGTTAGCATGGGGCGGGAAGAACATGATTGGAAGTTGACTACCACCCTATCTATCGTAGACTCGCTCGCTACTGAGAAACGATAGGTAGACTATATGCTATAGACTCGCTCGGTACTGAGGAATAGTATATGGTGTTGTGACTCGCTACTAAGGTACTGTACTGCATTGGTATTTTCCTGACTTGACCCGGTAGTCATGCGACCAAGAACTGTTCTTAAAATGTATTCACTTAGAACGGTTAGGCTACCTTTATCCGTTAGGTACGAGTACCTTTGGTTTGGGTACTTGTATCTGACCATGGCTTGGAACAATATCTTGTCGCGGATTAGTTTGTCACATCTTGTCCTTGTTTGGTTGTAGGTGTGACTTACTACTTCGATGAGAAGGTATTGAATATTGTTGGGGTCCGGATACCATATTGGATTCTTGGCATGGAAAGATACGTTACCGTGAATTAGTTTACTATCTCCTGTCCTTGTTTGGTTGGGGGGATGGAACGCTCGTTCAGTAGGTGTGTATTGGACCATGTTATAATTCGATTGACTTATTTATTTGAGCAATATTTATTCAGTTTATATGGCATGCTATTATGTGTCTTATTACGTCCCTCTGAGGACCTGGATGTCTTGCCAGGTGTGTGCTATTGTCTTTCGTAGGTGCTTTAGCTCTAGCCGTGATCATCGCTATTTCTTCGAGGATGATTGCAATTGGATCGTCTTCGCTTCGCTCGCCAAAGTCATTTCATTTTTTTTATGTATTTCTCCTTTACTTATTGGTAGTGGATTTGTCTCCGCCCAACATATTGTATCAAGACAATTCATTATCTTTATATGATGTCTTTATTCATTTATTTTGCGTGGATGAGATTAGTTATGGTTCTACTGTATTTTACAGCTTATATATTTATACGAGGCTTCCATATATTGGAGTATACTTCGTATGAATACAGCTGGCATGGATACGTACCTAGTCCTACGTATTTTGGGACTGGGGTGTTACATGTTTTTGTGGTGGCCCATGCAGGTCAAGATAAATTGTTTGGTTACTTTACCATACCAAGCAAGCCTGCGTATAGGATTAGAAGTCTAGGATCTCATCCACATACTTGACCTCTTTCCTTGATTTTATCTACCGTTGACTCGTCAATTGCATCTTGCTTGCTTCCTTCCATCCCTATTCTTATCTTCCCTTCGTGCTTGCTTGAGATTGACCCTACTAGTTGGATGTCCCAAAATACCCTTAGCTTAATTCTTTTAAGTTGGGTAGAACGCCCCACGACCCGACACACTCATTTGGTCAACCAAGCCTTAGTCAATAAAAATCGTAGAATGATTCTATAGGAATAAACAAGACTTAGGTTCCTATGACTCATAGACTATTCATATTTATTCTTTATTTCAATCTTAAATCTCTCGTGCCTATATTTTTACTATATAGACTAATGATGCTAATGTAGCCTAGTTTTTGCAAGCTTATTCTTTTATCAAGCTTGTTCAAAACATATGTTAATTGGGTCGTTCCCACTAACATATTGTCTAATCAGAACCGGTGCATAATGGTCTGATCAACCGAGTGCACTTTGGTTCGCTTTTGCCTATTATTCTACGTGGATGGGGACATAGTTAAACTTGTCCTCTAGAGTCCCATCCACGACTGCCTTGACAATTCCTTTGAAATTATTCGATTGTCTTTGAATCACGTATTCGTATTCGATAACGCCTCCTTCGAACCCTATATTGCTTTTGCCTTCACCTATTTTAGCAGAACGAAGGCGTTGTACTAGAACTTCCTTTAGCCTTCCTATCGGCTATGACCATTCTCACTCGATGTTGCTATATCTCCATCCTAAACTACTCGACCCTATCAAGACCCTCCAGTCGCTTAATTATAGCGAATCTATTTCGTTCTCTTAATCGTGACCCTCATTCATTACCCGTGACCATACCGTATTATTTTTCTACGATCTAGATCGCGACCTCTTTTGACAAGATTTTGTGAAAATATTGTCATCATTGGATCCCCATTTATACCCCCTTGTGTCCTCTCACCCCCCCTACGAATTTTTAATTTCGAGGACGAAATTCTTTTAAGTTGGGTAGGATGTAAAATCCCTAAATTTTCTACTATATTTTTTATATTAAATTTAGTACTGATTAAAATTTTTTTTATTGTATTGTACGTCGCGTAGTCGTATTGTACGTCACACACGAAAATTTTATTTCTTGCTCGTCGAGTACGAATATGTGCGAGCGTACGCATTTTTGGAAAAAGCATTTTTCTATTTTTATTATTTCAAGAAAATATATATAATAATTATTTTTAGCTATCAAAATTCTAAATTTATATTTTTATTTTTTAAAAGCCTTTCTAGATAGTTATATTAATACAATAAATTCTAATAAAATGGTATGCTAAAAAAGTGTATATTTGTAAATAATATTTGTGCATACATATTTCGTACTTAATTATTAGTTTATTTTGACAATTAATAATGTAATTTTTGAAATAATTATTTATAGTATTTTTGGAAAAATATATTTCAAAATTATGGTGGCAATTTAAACCTTGATTTGAATTTATATATTTATTTAAATAGTTAAATAATTAAAATTTGATTTATTGATTTGATTTTAAACTAAGGGAATTTAAATAGATTTAATTGGATTTGGATTGGATTTGAGTTTAAATTGATTTAAATTAAATTACGGATTATCTATTTTTGGGTTTAAACTATTCCTAGTTCCTATCCAATTGGGAATTCCCACATCCTATAAATAGGCAGGTACTCCTCCAATTTTTATCATCCACCAAATTATTCCACAAATATTTCCACAAGATGTGCGTGCCTCGTGTCCATGTCCAACATCTTTCCGTGTCGGCCGTGACGGCCTCGGGTCCGACCCCAGTGACCTTCTTATTCCATCTTTTACATATATATTTAGTTTTTTTTTGTCGACAACCCAACAAAATATATATCAAATTCCTAACTCTACTCTTAGCCCCGATCTTGTTGCCGACTATTCACCTTCCACCTCGGCAACCCGCTGCCATCACCACCACACCCTGGCCAACTCCCAGCCACCACCAACAACCACGTCGTCGTCATCCCAGCCTTCCCGACCATCATCACGAACCCCGCTCCTCCACCATCTCCCCGCAGCCTCACCGACACCACCCCGGAAACCCAACGCCACAAGAACCACTCCCCATACTTCCCTTCCCGACACCACCACCACGGCCATCGGCCGAAACCCCAAAACAACAAAACCACCACCACCAAATCTGGCCAACCCCGGCAACCTGCCGCCACCAGCACAGACCCACCAAGCCACCAAAACACCACCGCTACGCGTCCGTAACCACCACAGTCGCCAATAAGAAAACACCAAACAAAACCTAAATTATTACCTGACCTCCGCCACCGGCGTATGTGCCGTGCTCCCTCGTGTCCGCCGTCCTCCCAATCGCCGGCGCCGTCCTAGCAGCGTCGTGCACGCCCGTCCCCGCCACTGCCGAACAACTCCCCTTCGCCGCTGGAATACCCCTCCGGCGATGACCACCACCGCTGGCCGGATTCGCCAAACCCCCGAGCCTGCCCTCTCCGCCGCCTTCGGGTGCCGCACCACCGTGCGTCACCTGAGCGCCTCCCCTTTTCACTCCGCCGACCCAAACTTCCTCACTCGCTCCGCCTCCCGCTCTTCCCCACCTCGGCACCGCCGCGCGGTGCCGACCATCTCGGCCCAAGCGTCGCCCACGCCGATCGAGCCACCGCCGAGCCGCACCCTCCCAGTCGGCTGCCTCCGGCGCAGCTCCGACCAGAGCTCGATCCCTAGCCTCCGCCCTTCTTTCTCGTTCTCTCGCCTCCAGCGACCGAGATCCGCCGAGCGTGCCCTCCCACTCCGAGCCCCAACCGCCTCTCCTTCGTTTCTCTCTCTCTCCCACTTGCTTTTTCTTTTTCTAATCTCTCTCTTCACAACAGTAGTACTCAGTACTCTGTTGATATTGGTTATTAAGATGGGTTTGTTTTGGAGTACAATTAACATTATTATTATTATTATTATTATTATTATTATTATTATTATTATTATTATTATCATTATTAGTTCATTATATTTATTATTATTGTTATTTTTATTATTGTTATTATTATTATTTTATTTGGTTATTCTTATATGTACAAAATCTATGGTATGGTTATAAATGCTATACTACTATTATCATTAATGTTATTTTGATATTAATTAAGTATATGTGTTTGGCTTACTTATATTAATTTTGTTAATTATTATTAAAATACATCGAGATATTTTTGAACTATATTAGAGTATTATTTTTGATGACTCTAATATTTTCTACCCAGTTGAATTATAGCTTTAATATAAGAAAAGAGTTTTTATGACTTTTAGGTATTTATTTAGAATATTTTGAATAAAAGAAAACATAGAATTTTTGCCTAAAGCGGTTTTCCAAATTTTTATGTGTTTATCAAATATTATTTTTACTAATAAAAATATAGCTCCTATCTAATATCTAATTTTTGACAACTTAGAGTTTCTGCCGAGAATGATTTTTCTTGACTGTGAGTATTTTTACTTATTTTGACTTATGAAAACTAGTTTAGGAATTATAAATATTTTCTAAAACTCATATATATATATAATATTTATCTATTATTTCTTTGATTTTTCTCCTATCCGTATTCAGTCCTATTATTCATATTCCTTCGTCCATTTCGAGACTACCATATGTCCACCCTAACTAACTCGACCCTTCTGGACCCAATGGAACTGTCCGTGCCACCACCCGAGGTCACCTTATGTAGTTGTTGCACCAAAGTCGCAGTTCGTGTCACCTTGAGCATTGCAGTACACCAGGCGTCCTACCAGGCAAGACACCTTGCCATTCGCTGTTTAATTATTTTAGCTCATATTTCATGCATGTTCATTATTTTCTTTATGCAAAATAAACTGTGATACATGGCATAACCTGTTAGAATTTACCGTTCAGTTCTTGCTATATATTATTTTCTTACACATTAAACCTAGATTTAAGGGACCACCTTTGTGTGTTGCATTCATGGCCTTGACACGTTGTACCACGAAGTTGTGTGTCGCATATAGAACACGGAAGTGCGTGATAGGCTGGCCACCAGTACGTACAAGCTGTGCGATAGGAATAACCGCTAATAGAGGTTGCATGCTAGTTTGACTTAGCGATTATAGAGTTAGCATGGGGCAGGAAGAACATGATTGGAAGTTGACTACCACCCTATCTATCGTAGACTCGCTCGCTACTGAGGAACGATAGGTAGACTATATGCTATAGACTCGCTCGGTACTGAGGAATAGTATATGGTGTTGTGACTCGCTACTGAGGTACTAAACTGCATTGGTATTTTCCTGACTTGACCCGGTAGTCATGTGACCATGAACTGTTCTTAAAATTCATTCACTTAGAACGGTTAGGCTACCTTTATCCGTTAGGTACGAGTACCTTCGGTTTGGGTACTTATATCTGACCGTGGCTTGGAACAATATCTTGTCGCGGATTAGTTTGTCACATCTTGTCCTTGTTTGGTTGTAGGTGTGACTTACTACTTCGATGAGAAGGTATTGAACCTTGTTGGGGTCCGGATACCATATTGGATTCTTAGCATGGAAAGATACGTTACCGTGAATTAGTTTACCATCTCCTGTCCTTGTTTGGTTGGGGGATGGTACGCTCGTTCAATAGGTGCATATTGGACCATGTTATAATTCGATTGACTTATTTATTTGAGCAATATTTATTCAGTTTATATGGCATGCTATTATGTGTCTTGTTACATCCCTCTGAGGACCTGGTTGTCTTGCCAGGTGTGTGCTATTGTCTTTCGTAGATGCTTTAGCTCTAGCCGTGATCATCGCTATTTCTTCGAGCATGATTGCAATTGGATCGTCTTCGCTTCGCTCGCCAAAGTCATTTTATTTTTTTCATGTATTTCTCCTTTACTTGTTGGTAGTGGATTTGTCTCCGCCCAACATATTGTATCAAGACAATTCATTATCTTTATATGATGTCTTTATTCATTTATTTTGCGTGGATGAGATTAGTTATGGTTCTACTGCATTTTACAGCTTATGTATTTATACGAGGCTTCCATATATTGGAGTATACTTCGTATGAATACAGCTGGCATGGATACGTACCTAGTCCTACGTATTTTGGGACTGGGGCGTTACACCCGTGGCATCGATAGGTTAACCTGGCATACAACGTTACATTCTTACTTAGGCATGAAGGAGTAAAAAGAAGAGTCAATCCTCCCACCTTATGCCGATACGCCTTGTCATTTCGTCTAGCCGATGCAGCTCGATTTCATAACTTTGTTGCACGACCAACTCTCCTGACTTAGCCATTCGATCACTTCATGTTTTATTGAATTATACGTCCGATTTGGCTTACTGTGCCAAGGCCTCAGTCCATCGTAAGGCTACGATTGGTTTCGCGGACCCCTTTCTGAATATGGTAAAAATGTCGACCTCTAATATTTCAGCATAAACGTATATCCTGCACATGAAACCAACTAAAATCAATACTTTTATCGATTCAGACTTGCGCCTTGGTCAATTTGATTTCTTAGAATCTTCGAGCCGTCTCAACGTACTTATCCTTCGGGGCAATGCGACGCTTTGCATCGATTCGACTCGATGCATTCTTTGGGACAATGTAACTCTTTGAGACTTAGTTCGATGCATTGCTAGGGACAATGTAACTCTTGTATCGATTCGCATCGATACATTTCTTTCGGTCAACGCGACTCGTCGAGTCAACGCCTCAACGTAATGCACCGTGCGGAGCAGGGTATTACAGAATATACCACTCAAAACAAGGTTCGTCCTCGAACCAAAACCAACACTCCAATTAAGTGTTTTATAGATCGTTTCACGATCTCGTCCCACCAATGTTGTTCAGTTTCACACTATCTTGCAAGCTTTTCATTAACATTTCAACGTCTTTCCTGCAGCTCGATTTGAATTTTGTATACAACTCAATTTAGATCATACACCTATTGGTGTGCTGTCGTATGCACCCAAAAATAAAACATTTACTCTTAAAATGATTTATAGAAGTGCAAGTAAGGATCGATCCCACGGGAGTAATTAGTTTAGATTTGTGTTATATGAACAAGGAGGGGGAGAGTATTGAATGTGATAATAGATAATTTAAGAAGAACTAAAAATAATTAAAGTCAATCAAAGGAACAAATATTGGTCTCAGTGAACATTCACCATTGGAAATCATAAAATTGATCATTGATGCAATCATAAATTAAATCATACTTTGAATATTTACCGTTGGAAGTATCTTTCTCTCTCTTAGGCTAATTAACTAATCGGATACAAGCGTCCTAATTAACTTTACTTACTAAATAATCTAAGACAAGCGCTATAGATTTAATCTAGCAATTTTTTAAAGAATAAAGAGATCGATAAAGCAAAACATTACAGGCACAAGCGGTTGCATTTAATTTTGTCAAACGTTTTTCTCCTAAGATCTAATAAAACAAAGTAGTTTATTAAAGCTTGGTTGCTTCACAAATTAGAAACCTCAAACTATTACGGATTTGATATCTGATTTAGCGGTAGATTGAAATGAATAATAAACTAGTAGGCCTCCTAGTAATTAAACAAAACAATCATGAAAGTTGACATAGAAAAACATTCAATATTCAAAGTATAACTCAAACATATAAAACAAATTAGATCTCACAAGTTTACTGATTCCAAGGCTTCCGTACACTTCGACCAAAAAGACTTTTAGCCGCACATGTTCATCAAAACTTCAAAAGAAAAGTTGGAGAAGAAGAAGAAGAGTTGTGTTGTGTGTTCTCTTCTCATAATTTCTAACCCTTTTATACACAATAAATTAGTTGTTTCAAGCCCACAATATCTTTCCATATATCCTCTAAAAGTTACAACTTCTCAAACCAAATATAATAAGTCATAGAACAAGTAGAAAAATGGTTATTTCGGTTCCTATTTTTGTTCACAACATCTTTGACCCAACTTCAAGTCTGATTTCGTCTATGATGCAGCTTGATTTGCGAAAAACACAAAATATAAACTTGGTAGCCCTGTGTCTTAGCTTTCCAAATTTTTTGAATCATCTCCATTGCTTTTCGGATGAGAAAGTTATCCCCATTTTGGTGAAAGGTGTCAAAACTGTCCAGAATTGCATTTTAGCTCCATTTTGCACATAGTGTCTCCAAATTCATCCTACAGCAAAATATAAATATAATGAGTATCTTTAGTCATAAAATGAGCATAAATAATGAACATTAAGGGATAAAAATATAATATTTTATGTTCTCATCAAATACCCCCACACTTAACTTTTGTTCGTCCTCGGACAAAACTCAAAAATTATTTTTTTCAAAACAAAAATCAAGGTTGTAATGTCATAAATAAAGAATAACCATGCTCTTCAAACTCATAACATATCATGAAAATATATTCTTAAACAACTTCTAATTACTTAGTAAGTAATTTTATTTGAAGATAGAGTAAACTAAATTGATAGACCCTCACGGGAATAAACACTCAACTCTAATATATTTGAAGGGTATGTGTTTCGCTCTAATTCATTCCAAAAGAAATGATCTACCATAAGCTTGCATATCTTCTCATTCTCCACCACTTGGATCACATGCATAACACATATCATAAGGACTTTTTATGGGTTGTAGCGGGACTTAGGATTAAGGTAGGATATATTTGGGAGTGTAGCTAAAAAGCCATCAAAACTAGTGGAGCAAAAATGATTTAACTCAAGCTCGAATGTATAAAATATGTAAAATCAATCACCCCATTTAGCTTCTTCAAATTGACCTTAAAGCATTCAACATAGCCCTTTATTGAAATTGGAGGAAGAATTATGAAAATGAATGTCAAAAGTAATTTCCTCCATCACTCTTTTTTCTTTACTTCTTTCTTTCTTTCTTTCTTTTTCTTATCATCTTTTTTTTCATTTTCTTTTTTATTTTCATTTTTTTGCTTTTATTTTTATTTTTTTTTCATGATGGAACTCAAGAATTTGAGAATTAAAATATATAGCCAAACTAGAAATTTAGATACCCCCACATTTATTTTTATACACCCATACATATCATAATGCTCCACTAGTTTTCTGGCCTGTGTATGATTTTTTTTTCAGGTTAAAGCTTGTAACATGGGTTCACAAAAATAGAAGCAATAAGGCTCAAAGGGGTTCAACCAAAGGAAAAATAATTTCAGGGAAGGCTATTTGGCTTATGTAGCGTATAACAAAGATGGCCTTAATCATATTCATGTATGCATGTACCGATGTGACCTCGAAGAAAATCTAAGCAAGTTCTAGAAAAACAAGTCCATGGAAGAATGTCTCTCATCAAAGAAAATAGTTAGATTGATGTGTCAGTCTAAAGGCTCAAAATCTTACCGGCTTTTGTCTACCAAATTTAGTCACAACCATCCTCAAGGAAAATAACTATACTAATTAATTCTAAGTTGAAAAGAGTATTTATTCAATCATGTGATGAATTTTAAACTTAGTTAAATCTTCCTCATGACATACATAAACAAAAATTATTGAAAATCACAAAAAAAAAAAACTTTTTTTGAAAATAAAATAAAATAAAACTTTATTGAAAACCACAAAAACATAAAATAAAAACTCATTTTTTAAACATAAAAAAACTGAAACTGCTTAAAATAATTTAAATCCCCTCCCCCACATTTAAACTGACATTGTCCCAATGTAAGGCTAAATGCAAAGAAAAGACAAAAATAAACAAAAAAATTACAAGAATAAGAACAAACTCCCCTTGGGTTGCCTATGTTTATAGTCGTGGACGTGCTGTCCTTCAATTGGTATCAGTTGGATCCTCAAGGTTCAATTCTTCCACATTCTCCACTCTGAAACCTTCATAGAAAAGCTTGAGCCTTTGGCCATTTACCTTGAACACTTTAGATGTTGCTAAACTTTAAATTTAAACTGCACCATGATTAAAAACATTAGTAACAACAAAAGGTCCAATCCAACGAGAACATAATTTATCCAAAAAACAGACGAAGTCGTGACTGGTATAGAAGGACTTTTTGAC
This sequence comes from Iris pallida, assembly GCA_029216955.1. Classification (NCBI taxonomy): domain Eukaryota; kingdom Viridiplantae; phylum Streptophyta; class Magnoliopsida; order Asparagales; family Iridaceae; genus Iris; species Iris pallida. The sequence continues at coordinate 32,082 of JANAVB010004714.1, forward strand.
CAATTTGAAACTCCTTCCTAGAGATCATCTTGTCTTGAAAAGCCTTCGTTTTCTCTTTGTAAATTCGAGCATTCTCAAAGGCGTCATTGCGAATTTCCACCAGCTCTTGTAGTTGTAACTTCCTATGTTCTCCATTTTCATATGCTGTCACGCCCCAGAACCAGAATACTGGAGAGCGGGGGCAGACATAGCCAGCTACGTATATGAAATGGAATCCATCTCGCTATACGGTCACGGCTGTCTAGATACATGAGGGTTTATCTACAAGCCAACAGTCTCTTAAGGTCATGAATAAGCCTAGTGTCTCAATGACAAGCAAGTAAGTAAAAGGTTATAAGAAGTATGATCATTAAATATACAATAGTAAGGCATCCCAAACATTACATATTCAGCTGATCATGAAGCTAGTCGTTACAAAATGTTAGGACTAGCAAGAGTTTAGTCATACATGATCAACCCTAGGATCTGTCAATCATGTTACAGCCCGTAGGCGGACAGTAAGTAAATGCAATCGAGCTAAACAGGTGCTCGTCGGCTAAACGCCTCAAAAGAATATTTTTACAATAGAGTGGGAGAGCCAAAAATAACCCACTCGTTGCCAGGATTCCGTCTAGTGGCCACCATCTGGCTGAAAGGTCGGTAGATCCTCTGGAGCTGCTTTGAAATCTGGCCACACAAAACCAGCTGGGTCAGACCCCAGAAAGAGCAAGTACCACAAAGGAAGCTTCACTTAGGAACTAAAACCAGCAATCAGCACAAGATATAAATAAAGTAAGAACTGGAAACAAAGAAAATACATCAGGATGATATACGACGAGATAACCATGGAACTATTCAGATAACCAGGTTACAACCCGTAAACCAAACAAGGACCGGGGTTGTAACCCTTCGTCTGAACAGAACTTGGAATTTTCACCATTTATCGGTAAAATAAATATAAGCATTCTGGTCATGCAGTAATCTGGAACAGAATCAGGACAAGACTAGACTGATTAGACTCCATCCAATCATTTCATGGCCAAGCAAGAATTACGGCTTGATACTTTAACTAACTAGGGTTATTACAGACCTAATTACTAACAAGATGCAGTGAGATTATTCTACAGCCACAAGCCCTGCAGACCATCTAGGTTACCCGGGTTAAAAGAATTAGAGTTGAATTCAGGTGGATACATCATCCAGGAAACGAATGTACCCTTAGGTAGCTTGAAGGGTGCAACACATGACAGTGTGCTGGAAATGTGCCCTACTCGACGGCAGGCTACAGATCCCAAGGCGTGTCCAGGTAACGGGATTGCCTGTAGCTGGAAGACCTCTTTATGACTAGTGTATTAATCTAGTTATTAGCCTTAGTCCATTTTAGTAGGTACTCCTGACCGTGGTACTCAGTGTCACCCCCAGTTTCCAGAAACAGGAGTATTTTTATCATTTTTCATTTTTAAATTATTTTGGAATTATTTATTTATTTATTGTAATATTTTGGGGTTATTTGAGTCGGGTTCGAATTTTAACTCATTCCAACTTGTATCGGGGACCCGGGATAGTTTTGACTCTAGCGGGCCCACACACTAGTTAGGCATGGCCCACATAATATTAATTTTAGTCCACATGATATTAATTTTAGTTAGTGACTAGACTAATTATTTTGGTTAGTATTAATATGGATTAGTATTTTAGGATTGACCAAACTACCCCCGACTTAACCTCTTACCAATGTATTAGTGAATAGACTAGAAAAGGGGCTTTTGAACTTTTCTTAATAGGACAAAACCATCTTTATGGCCAGCCACAATAAGGATAGGGTTGAGCCTCCCATTTGTCATTATCCATCTATTTTTCTCTCTCTTGTTCTTCCCCAAATTCCTAGAGAGCAATCCCTAGCAATTTCTCTACCAAATCATTCCATTTCACCACCAAATCTTCTTCTTTCCTTCTCCATTCTAGCCAAGGAGGAAGCTACCCAAGTTTGGGAGGATTCGGAGCTCGTTCGTGTCCTTTTAGAATCTCTACGTGTCGGTGTCGCTCCAGGAAGGCTTTTCTTCGATTCGATCTACCGGGAGGTATAAATCCCTTTTTCTTTTCATTTCCTCATGCATATAGGTCTATTTTGAATCCATAGGAATGACCCCATAGTTGTATCTCCATTTGTGTCCATTTCGTGTCCATTTGGAGGTCATAGGAGTGTCTTTTGTTTTGTGGTTGTGTCCATGTGGGAAAATCCCAAATTTGGACACACTATGTGTTGTTGTTATGTATTAATGAATTATTACATATTTAATCTCATATTTTTGTATTGGAGATGTGTTCTATAGTGTCTCATATATACATATTAGTGTAGAGAGTGAGTTCTTGATATATTATGTTATATACTTGTGTTCTTTTGTCTCAAACTACCTAAATCCGTCATGATTTTTATCCACGTTTTTAATTTCAGCCCTAACTTAGAAATGTCATAACTTCTAGCTCAAAGCTCGGTTTAATCTTCCATTTTTTTTAAAAGAAGCGTATTGAAGTTAGATTTCCAAAAACATATATTAATAGGCGTAATTCTTTCTGTAAATTTTCTGGAAAATTATTTGAGTGTCAGCTGTACGAAAGACAAACGCGTTCTCGGTGTTTTCGCGATTCCGGGAGTTTTCGGAAACGAAAACGCGATCCGTTTAAAGTTTCGGAAAGCTAACACATAGATCTATAACATACTTTAATCCTAAATTTTAATTCATGCTGAGATGGTACAGTATTGATTATTAGTAGGAGTTACTATTCGGTATATACATTTTGTGCACCCTTGTGTGTAATATAATGTTCTATTTGATTTTAACCCATGTTAATATATATACATTATGTAATTAAATAGAGAATACAAGCATGAGTAAATGGTTAAATAAATGATGTATGAGGTATAAGTATCCTATCTAATATAAGCATGCATAAGTATGGCTTGTAATGAATATGTAGGTTCCATAGTATGTAATGTATGGTGCATATAGTGGTGCAAGAGAATAATGAATGATGAATGGATGCAAGCATGAATGTAATGTAATAATAGATGTAATGTATGTAATATACAAGTTAATGAGATGTAATGTTCTATGTTAACACAAATCCTATATTACCTCATGTATCCCCTTACACTATGTTAACACTATCACACTTGACACATTGTTCACTTACACTTTGACACTCTTTGATATGTATACACTATGTATGCCCATTTAACCCTCACTTGCCCCTTTGCCATGTTCACATACACACACATAGCCTCTTAAATAAGTATTTATGAATATAGTTAACTTAGCTATGTACGTATATTATATATATGTTAGTATATTGTGTTGTAATATATAAGTTTATATAACCATTTGAAATGCCATGATTATAGACCTAATGTTGAATACCAATATATGCATGTGTATATATGTGTAGACATATATAGCTTAAAGTAATAGATTACCTAGTGTATATCCAATGTAAATTCTTGCCTATTTGAGTATTGAATAATTGCATGCTATACAGAGTTGGGTGTATGTTGGCTTGTATAGCCTTGTATTGATGTGTGCTTGCTAGGATAGTCTTGGTTAGGCCTAGTAAGACTTACTGGGTTAGGACATGACCTAGTTTGACCTAATTTGACTAGTGCAGTTGACCAGAGTTGACCAAGGGTTGACTTGGGCCTAGTTTGACCTAATTCATATAGAATGCATTGTAGTACTTTATATTACCCTTCTGGACATGTTGTGACTTGTGCTGTTCTAATTAGGAGCCATACACCTTGTAACCTGTGTTGCTTTAAATAGGACTCTGTGGCTTTAGTTGGACCCCCTATACTTATCAGCTGTTCAGGTTATCGAGGCGAGTACATTCTCTGATCATTTTATATCCTACGTAGAATTATTTTCTGCAGTAGATTACTTTACTTGTACTGTCATGTTGGTCACACGGATTGGTACTATATGGATCCCTTCTTGAGATGTTATCCTTAGGGAGCATCGGGTACTACATGTTCTGTGCGTTTCACTTACATGACGTATCATATGCTTCATTGGTTCTTTGATCACTTACGACATATACTCTTATGATCGTAGAGTCTTCCTAGAATCCTTATCCCATTTGTGGGACTACTATGTATCACCTTCGGGGTCTATTACCTTCGGGGTCTATTACCTTCGGGGTCTATCACCTTCGGGGTCTTATAACCTTCGGGGTCTACCACCCTTCGGGGGCTGTTACATAGCATCATATAACATAACCTGGTTGGATCCTTGTGTATTGATTGGGGGTACGGGGGAGTATAAATAGCCATGTGAACAATTTCAAAGTAGAATAGCCATGTACGCCTCTTTAGTATAGCCATGTACAATCAAGCCGTTCACATGTCGACTTTGTGCTCTAAATCACTAGTCACTGGTAGCTCTTTATTTATAGTAGATATTTCTATTACAGCTCTCTCTCTGTTTACATACAGCATTTCTTTCAGTACCTGTATCTTACTTTATTGCATGATTATATTTTCTAACCTGCTATGAACTGTTGAGATGTAATGTGCTCGCTCCTGTCCTGACTGGACCTGTTGATAAATTTTACAGATGGCCTGGAATTGCCTGCTAGCCTAGAGGAGACACAGTACAGGTTGTTTAGATAGTTATTTCATTTTGTCTGGAGTTGTATTTACTTTGTGGATTACTGTATTTGAGTTTTGAGATGTATTTCTGGGTTTATGTATCTTAGACACTTAGACTTCTATCTCCTATATTTATTTTGGATTTTATGTTCTATCTATCTTTATCATGCTCTACCGTAGATGTGATTGAGACTGTATCTGCTATGTCACCCCCATTCGGGGAGTATAAACTGTTTAGTCTTATACTGTTAGATGCATTGAGAACTAGGACAGCGTTCTACCGCCGATACTGCGGCGTAGGCTGGGCGTTGTTACGTTCTCGTGCCCTAACTCTAGGGTGCGGGTCGTGACACGTTTTTAGTGGTGGCCCATGCAGGTCGAGTTTGTGTAGTGGTATTCGAGCTAGAGTACCACTACAGCCTGCAGTAGGAATATAATATATTTTGAAGGTACTCAATCACAGTTAGGACCCTTGAGAGATTCCCGGGACGACCCTTGAGAATCTTATTTTAACTTCGATTTGAGAACTCTTTTTTCCCTTGATTTGATTTATTTTTACTTACTGTTGTTAAATTTGATTTTGATGGATTATGGTTGAATTTGAGTTGTATTCATTGATTTTGATGAATGATTGTCGATTTTGAATCTTGATGATAGATGTTGCATCCGAGTTGTATTTTGATGGATTTTTGTTCATTTTGAATTTTGAAGTTCGTTGATAAATTTGATTTGATTATGGGTATTCATTGTTGATTTAATTTAATTTTTTTTGACAAGATGAAATTATATGGGCTAGGTCATCTATGTTATGGAATCTAGTCTTCTATAGTCACATTAGCCAGCATGGTGAGGACATATAGTCTGACTCTGGATATATTTCTCGGGTGTGGGAATTTAAGGTTTTTGCAGCCAAGCTAGCGGCACCGTAAAAATGTTAAATACCACGATTCTAGAGGTATGTGCATAAGTTAAGGACTTTGTGATTATCATAGCCTTGCTTACTAGTATGACGAAGATTTAGTGTACCATGATTTTGGACAGACGCATATGATTATCAGATTGTACCTTAAATGTTTTTGAAACATGTTTTCTCTACTTTTGTTTCTGTCCTTCAAAATTTTTTTTTTAATTATTAATTATTTTGTTTTGTTTGCTTCTCATTATTTAACTTAAGAGTAGGTTTGCCTATTTTTATAAACCTTTGCGTAACTTCTTGCTATGAGTTTCTTCTTAATGCAATGAATCGATAATTTTGCTAGACTTTATCTTGGATTTGATAATTTAGCTCTGGATTTCAAAATGGTTCTTCTTTAAATAGATAAGCAAAACAGATTTTATCGTTATTTCTTCCTTGCTATTATTCTTGTATTAAATAATAATAATAAAACTGCCTTGATTACGTTAATCACCTGCTTGCAATCTTGGTAGGAATCTAAATGTTAGTCTTAACGTAGAAATAATTTTTTTTATATTAGGACATGAGAATATGTATATGAATATATATAGCATACACTTTGCCTAACACGTATGCATGCTACACTTGATTTTTCCACCTATCTAAATACATATTAATATGTTGTTGATGTTTAAATTGTCAAAACCCCAATATTTCTGGTTCTCTAATTTTTCATGTTTTAATTCGTAATTTAAATATAAATTTTATATTATTAGTTATGTTTAAATCACTGCACATGTATGTTATACGTGGGGTTTCAATTCAAAATTTTGGTTGAGTTTTGTGTTTAAATTTGTAAAATCTGAGACTGTGTGCATGTTACCCTTGATGCGGGATTCAAATGTTAGTTCAAATTGCTGTTTTATTTCTTAAATGTAATATTTGAGCTATTACCTTGTGGGAAGTAGGGATATAAATTTACGTTTCATATTCTTACATGTTAGTTGTGATAAACATTGAGTTGGTTTTTAATGTTCAAATTTCTCCAAAACCCTGAAAACTAGTTACATGTTAACATTTTTACATTGATTTCCATGTTTAGTTAAATTTCAGATTTAACATGTAATATTAAACTGTGTGCATAGATAAATGTATGGATAGTATGTTAGTGTTTCATTTCTATCATGTTAGGATGTATTAGGACCATTGAGATGGGTTGCGATGTTTCAAAACCCTAAAATCTGAGACTGCATTATGTTAATATTTTAGTTTTAAATGTTAGCTTATTTTCAGACTTTGTATGTAAATGCTGAACTAAAACTGGGTTTAACCTTTCATACTAGGCTATAACCCTGTACAAGGACACACACACACCCTCTTTATATATATATGTATAAGGTTAGCCATGCATGTTATGAGTAAATAAGTTGCGTATTGTAGATTGTTTAACCAATATGCCATGATTAGTGTAACTTGATAGCCGTTGTTTTGAAACCCCATTTCTCATATACAATTTTATGTATATTTCGTCTACACATATGCCTACTATACCATATTAACCTGTTTACATACACCCATATACACACAAACCATATAACATTACATAATGCCAGCTTTTCCCTCTCTAACGCTCTCTATATATATTGTGATTGGATTTCAATGCAAGTGACTTTCAATTCTTTAACTTTGAAATTGATTTTTCTGTACCCTTTTAGATTATTGGAAGTTACCTTTCTTATTTTTATATTTTTTGAGTACCAGCTTTCACATAGGATGGTAGACTGTCTTACAGTTTTGGATTTGTTATTTATGTATCTTTTCCAGTTTAGCACTCTAGATTTCTTGTGTGTTTGATACCCTATGACCGTCTTGGTTTAGCATGACTAGTATACCTAGATGAGACTTTCACTACCACCGTATGCAATGACCCTGTATGTCATCCTTTTGATCACATGATTTTTTTAAGCTGGGACTTTGATTTGTGGGGTTTGACCTAGAGGGAGTATGGACATTTTAATTTCGAGGATAAATTTTTCTAAGGTGGGTAGACTTGTAACACCCAATTTTCTAAAATGAGAGTAATTTTGAAATTTTGTAATTTTAATCATTTATTGATTTGACATTTAAATCATGATATAATTTTGGTAATTTTTTAAATCATTTTAAAACTATTTAAAATCTTGACTTGTAATTTTGATGTTTTGCTAGTGAAATCCTAGAGACTGTTTGACCTAGAGCCTAACCATGTGATTAGGATATTTTAATGTCATTTTGGCCTAAGGATATTTTGCATTAGACCTCCTTGAATTATTTTGATATTTATTGCGTTGGTGATTGTTAATTTTGACCTTTGATAGGTGTGATGGTTTTCTGTCCGTATCGGATATGTATCAGTTTTATTTATAAATGTTTGATGTGCCCCAAGGAGATTTTTTTATTGCTAATTTTTTTTGAAAAGTATTTGAATGAGATTGTTTCTGCATGTGTTTCCTGTGATTGCTTTTTTAATTTCGAGGACGAAATTTTTTAAGGTGGATAGATTTGTCACCCCCAGTTTCCAGAAATAGGGGTATTTTTGTCATTTTTTATTTTTAAATTATTTTGGAATTATTTATTTATTTATTGTAATATTTTGGGGTTATTTGAGTCGGGTTCGAATTTCAACTCATTCCAACTTGTAGGGGACCCGGGGTAGTTTTGACTCTAGCGGGCCCACACACTAGTTAGGCATGGCCCACATAATATTAATTTTAGTCCACATGATATTAATTTTAGTTAGTGACTAGACTAATTATTTTGGTTAGTATTAATATGGATTAGTGTTTTAGGATTGACCAAACTACCCCCGACTTAACCCCTTACCAATGTATTAGTAAATAGACTAGAAAAGGGGCTTTTGGACTTTTCCTAATAGGACAAAACCACCTTTATGGCCAGCCACAATAAGGATAGGGTTGAGCCTCCATTTGTCATTATCTATCTATTTTTCTCTCTCTTTTTTCCAAATTCCTAGAGAGCAATCCCTAGCAATTTCTTCACCAAATCATTCCATTTCACCACCAAATATTCTTCTTTCCTTCTCCATTCTAGTCAAGGAGGAAGCTACCCAAGTTTGGGAGGATTCGGAGCTCGTTCGTGTCCTTTTGGAATCTCTACGTGTCGGTGTCGCTCCGGGAAGGCTTTTCTTCGATTCGATCTACCGGGAGGTATAAATCCCTTCTCCTTTTATTTCCTCATGCATATAGGTCTATTTTGAACCCATAGGAATGACTCCATAGTTGTATCTCCATTTGTGTCCATTTCGTGTCCATTTGGAGGTCATAGGAGTGTCCTTTGTGTTGTGGTTGTGTCCATGTGGGAAAATCTCAAATTTGGACACACTATGTGTTGTTGTTATGTATGAATGAATTATTACATGTTTAATCTCATATTTTGTATTGGAGATGTGTTCTATAGTGTCTCTATATACATATTACTGTAGAGAGTGAGTTCTTGATATTTATGTTATATACTTGTGTTCTTTTGTCTCAAACTACCTAAATCCGTCATGATTTTATCCACGTTTTTAATTTCAGCCCTAACTTAGAAATGTCATAACTTCTAGCTCAAAGCTCGGTTTAATCTTCTGTTTTTTATAAAAGAAGTGTATTGAAGTTAGCTTTCCAAAAACATGTATTAATAGGCCTAATTCTTTCTGTAAATTTCTGGAGAATTATTTGAGTGTCAGCTGTATGAAAGACAAACGCGTTCTCGGTGTTTTCGCGATTCCGGGAGTTTCCGGAAACGAAAACGCGATCCGTTTAAAGTTTCGGAAAGCTAACACATAGATCTATAACATACTTTAATCCTAAATTTTAATTCATGCTGAGATGGTACAGTATTGATTAGTAGGAGTTACTATTCGGCATATGCATTTTGTGCACCCTTGTGTGTAATATAATGTTCTATTTGATTTTAACCCATGTTAATATATACATTATGTAATTAAATAGAGAATACAAGCATGAGTAAATGGTTAAATAAATGATGTATGAGGTGTAAGTATCCTATCTAATGTAAGCATGCATAAGTATGGCTTGTAATGAATATGTAGGTTCCATAGTATGTAATGTATGGTGCATATAGTGGTGCAAGAGAATAATGAATGATGAATGAATGCAAGCATGAATGTAATGTAATAATAGATGTAATGTATGCAATATACAAGTTAATGAGATGTAATATTCTATGTTAACACAAATCCTATATTGCCTCATGTACCCCCTTACACTATGTTGACACTATCACACTTGACACATGTTCACTTACACTTTGACACTCTTTGATATGTATACACTATGTATGCCCATTTAACCCTCACTTGCCCCTTTGCCATGTTCACATACACACACATAGCCTCTTAAATAAGTATTTATGTATATAGTTAACTTAGCTATGTATGTATATTATATATGTTAGCATATTGTGTTGTAATATAAAGTTTATATAACCATTTGAAATGCCATGATTATAGACCTAATGTTGAATACCAATATATGCATGTGTATATATGTGTAGACATATATAGCTTAAAGTAATAGATTACATAGTGTATATCAATGTGAATTCTTGCCTATTTGAGTATTGAATAATTGCATGCTATATAGAGTTGGGTGTATGTTGGCTTGTATAGCCTTGTATTGATGTGTGCTTGCTAGGATAGTCTTGGTTAGACCTAGTAAGACTTACTGGGTTAGGACATGACCTAGTTTGACCTAATTTTACTAGTGCAGTTGACCAGAGTTGACCAAGGGTTGACTTTGGCCTAGTTTGACCTAGATTCATGTAGAATGCATTGTAGTACTTTATATTACCCTTCTGGATATGTTGTGACTTGTGATGTTCTAATTAGGAGCCAGACACCTTGTAACCTATGTTGCTTTAAATAGGACTCTGTGGCTTCAGTTGGACCCCCTATACTTATCAGCTGTTCAGGTTATCGAGGCGAGTACATTCTCTGATCATTTCATATCCTGCTTAGAATTATTTTCTATAGTAGATTACTTTACTTGTACTGTCACGTTGGTCACACGGATTGGTACTATATGGATCCCTTCTTGAGATGTTATCCTTAGGGAGCATCGGGTACTACATGTTCTGTGGTTTCACTTACATGACGTATCATATGCTTCATTGGTTCTTTGATCACTTACGACATATACTTATGATCGTAGAGTCTTCCTAGAATCCTTATCCCATTTGTGGGACTACTATGTATCACCTTCGGGGTCTATTACCTTCGGGGTCTATTACCTTCGGGGTCTATCACCTTCGGGGTCTTATCACCTTCGGGGTCTACCACTCTTCGGGGGCTGTTAATAGCATCAATAACATAACCTGGTTGGATCCTTGTGTATTGATTGGGGGTACGGGGAGTATAAATAGCCATGTGAACAATTTCAAAGTAGAATAGCCATGTACGCCTCTTTAGTATAGCCATGTACAATCAAGCCATTCACATGTCGACTTTGTGCTCTAAATCACTAGTCACTGGTAGCTCTTTATTTATAGTAGATATTTCTATTACAACTCTCTCTCTGTTTACAACAGCATTTCTTTCAGTACCTGTATCTTACTTTACTGCATGATTATATTTTCTAACCTGCTATGAACTGTTGAGATGTAATGTGCTCGCTCCTGACTGGACCTGTTGATAAATTTTACAGATGGCCTGGGATTGCCTGCTAGCCTTGAGGAGACACAGTAGAGGTTGTTTAGATAGTTATTTCATTTTGTCTGGAGTTGTATTTACTTTGTGGATTACTGTATTTGAGTTTTGAGATGTATTTCTGGGTTTTGTATCTTAGACACTTAGGCTTCTATCTCCTATATTTATTTTGGATTTCATGTTTTATCTATCTTTATCATGCTCTACCGTAGATGTGATTGAGACTGTATCTGCTATGTCACCCCCATTCGGGAGTATAAACTGTTTAGTCTTATACTGTTAGATCCATTGAGACCTAGGACAGCGTTCTACCGCCGACACTGCGGCGTAGGCTGGGCGTTGTTACGTTCTCGTGCCCTAACTCTAGGGTGCGGGTCGTGACACTCAGGAGTCCCTCCTAGACATAATGCAAGACAGGACTAGATTATTTGTACAAGCACAATCGCCCACGGTGTCCAGGATTAATTATACAGGTCATGTCATGTCAGGTAGCCGTCGTAACAGCTTATCAAGATATATCATGTCAGGTAATCATGTCAAGTGTACGAGTCAGGAGTGCACCACGATGGGCCACTATCAGGTCATGTCAGGTTTACTAGTCAAGAGTGCACCACTACGGGTCACTATCGTGTCATGCTCAGGTATCATTAAACATATTAAATAAATCCATGATTTTCAAGTTCATAAAATAAGGCGTAAGGATAAAATGGACGTAAAATATCTAATAAAATATCAATATTCAGGGCTATAGAAGAGCCATGCGGCTAAAGCATATGCGGTCAGGAAAGGGTAAGACTCATGCGGCCCAATTAGGAGAGCGCATGCAGCCAGGGTCACTGAATCCCATGCGGCCAAGACAAGGGGGCGCATGCGGCTGGAAGTGCAAGGGCGCATGCGGCTCCAAGACGTTGGGCCTCATGCGGCCAGCGGAAGTGGGAGTTCATGCGGCTCGAGAAGAAGCGACCCATGCGGCTGCGGGGAAAGGGAACCATATGCGGCTGGCGAGGAACAGGTGCGCATGCGGCTGAAGGGGTAGGAACCTATGCGGCCGAGAAGACACGGGTCCATGCGGCTGAAAAGGAGCAGGGGGTTTATGCGGCTCAATTCAGTTAGGAGAGAAGTCCATGCGGCTAGATCTGGGTTCTCATGCGGCTCGAGGATCAGGGCCTATGCGGTCCGCAAGTGCTAGAGTTCATGCGGCTCGAGAAGATGGGCGCATATGCGGCCGATGGGGAATGAGCCCATGCGGCTCAGGAAGTGAGATCCAGCCTATGCGGCTGAGAGTCCCATACGGCTGAATCACTTGCCGCATGAATTGTCATGCAGTCAAGTCAAGTCTAAGCACAGTTCATCTTCTCCAAATTTTCGAGAAGAAGAACACCATGAGAGCCAAGTTCTCAAGCTCCATAACTCCATCATCCGGAGCCCAAATCGAACTTCGATAGGTCAAAATGGGGTAGAACAAAATTCTCTACAACATGGAACCAAAAACTAGGAAATAACAAGATTAAGTAGATCAAAATCCAAGAAATCCAAAAATAAAGTAAACTTAGATCTAGAAGAATCTAGCCATGGAAAGTGAAAATGCCAATTCTAAAGTGCTTTAGAATGTAGTAAAGAAGAGAATGGAGTAATAAAATCAGAGTTCCTCAATGAAGCAAGTTGCACTTGCCTAGACCTCTCTCCTCTCTGGTAGGTAAGGAAGTAAATGAGGAAGAAGAAGATGATAAATGAAGAGAGAGAATGAAGAGGGCTAATAAATATGAATGGTGGTGGTAGGTAGGGGGTTCATCCATGGGTTCATCACGAACCAATAGCAAATCCCAAACCGAACCAAGCCAACCCGGACCAAGAATAAACCGAGCCAAGAAGAAAAAAGCTAAGCCAAGAATTAAGCAATACAAGATAAAATACGTACACGTATTCAAATACGTAATACGAACCACAGGCATTACATATGCCTTATATGAGACTCTTGATAGTCCAATAAGCCTTGTATTGTAACTCAACAGGAAGATGGCACGGTTTCCCAAACACCAATCGGTATGGTAACATACAGATTGGTGTCTTATAAGAGTTCTATACGCCCACAAAGCATCATCCAAGCGCAAGCTCCAATCTTTTCTACTCGGATTGACCGTCTTCTCAATGATGGACTTGATCTCTCTATTTGATACCTCCGTTCCCACTCGTTTGTGGATGGTAAGAAGTTGACACCTTGGGGTCACATGGTACTTTTCAGCAAAGACTCGACGGTTTGATTGTAAAAGTGAGTACATCGATCACTTATTAAGCCTCCGGAATCCCAAACCTGGAGAATAGTTGGACTTGATAAAATCTGAAACAACTTTAGAATCATTAGTCCTGGTAGCTTTAGCTTCTACCCACTTTGATACATAATCAACAACAAGCAAAATATAAACATAACCAAAAGATACAAGGAACGGTCCCATAAAATCGATGCCCCAATCATCCAAAATTTCACAAAATAATATAGGATTTTATGGCATTACTTCCTTGAGATATATTACCTGCCTTTTGGCAATTATTGCATATTTACAGAAAGAATATGAATCACGAAATAAATAAGGCCAATAAACCACATTCTAATACTTCATGCCGTCCTCTTAGTCCAAAATGTTCTCCACAGCATAAGATGACAAAAGATAAGAATTGAAATAATTTATTTATGTATGCACATTCTATTAATGATTGCA
>JANAVB010004715.1:0-48207 GCA_029216955.1 Iris pallida
CAAGAATTCTGGGAAGTACAACTGTAGGAATCTAATCTAGAAGACGATTGCTTTATCCCTTGGACGATGTGAACTTTGAAGACGGTAGCCTCTGAAGTTGAAGGCAAAAGCCTCGGAAGTTGAAGGCAAAAGCCTCGGAAGAATGCAGCAGCACTTGGGCAAGAACTCCTGAACTCTCTGGTATTTCTGAACTTTATGTCTGATACTCTATCTGATCCCCTTGAATGAAGACTTGAAACTCTATTTATAGAGTTCTGGAAATAACTAATTTTTAGTTATTCTGAATGGTGCAAGTTGGATTGCGCAGGAACTGGATTGTGCAGCATCAGACTGCACAAGCAGTCGTCTGGTCGTGGACCAATTGTCTTGGACACATAGCATCATTTGATTGAAATGCGCATGATCATGTGAAGACGGTTGCCATGTAATGAGCAATTGATGGCATGAATGCCACGTGTACTTTTGTTAGTTGACATGATGAAGTGTGCCACATAAATTACGCTGACTTCGGATTACGCTAAAAAATGGATTACACAGACACTGGATTGCACAGGCATTGGATTGTGCTGCATGTACAGCTGTCCTCGAGCTCTGTGCGGCGCAATAAATGAACAGTCTTCTCGTTCTTTGTGCTGTCAGCTGTCAGAAAGATTTGATTTTGTCAGGTAATGATGATTATTTGTCACGTCAGCCTGCGCGCTTGAGAGTGTGCGCAGTCTAGTGTGCGCAATCTGTATGATACGCAATCTGATATCTGTGCAGTTTATTTGAAAGATTCATTTCTCGATCTTCATGACTTTGTTGATGTGTGCAACTTGATTTTTTAGGACCTACAAGACCCCCTTCAAAGTTTTCGAAAGTTGAATTTATTCAAAGTTTCGAAATACTTTGAATTTTAAATTTTAAAATTAAGTTGCGCATGAGCTGTCTGCGCAATCGGATAAGTCGATCCCTACTTTTTTGGCGCAGTCTGAGGCAGCCGTTACTCTTTGAAAAACTAAAAATAGTTCTCTTCAATATTCATTTCCTTCTTTACTTTGCTTTTGTGATTTAAGAGAGAAGTCTCGAGCCTATTCCTCATTTCTTCTCCATCGAATTTACATGGCTCCCAAGCGTTCTTCCGCCGCTGCCAAGGGCAAGGCCCCCGCCGAGCCTTCGGCTAGGGTTGTACGACGTCCTTATAGACATGAGACTGCGCATCCTGTTTTGCAAGGTAGATGACCCAATCGAAAAACCCTTTTTAGGTTTTTTCGACTTCACTGATTTTCAGAATCCATCTCTTTTTAGAGATGTGATCATACTGCACCACCCGTTTTAGGGTTTGGGTTTGCACGAAACAATTTATTCTTCATTTTTATGAAGAATAACTTATTGTGCAATCGGTTGAACTGCGCTGGCAAAAGTCAGCGTAATTTGCTGATTTGTGCGAGACTACCAGCGCAATCTGATGCTGGCGCAGACTGTTTGTTGCGCAATCTAATGGTTGTGCAATCTGATAGTTGCACAATCTGATGGTTGCACAATCTGATGGCTGCGTAATCTGATGGTTGCATCCTTGATTTTTTCTTGTGCTGAATTTTTGTTTTCTCTGTTTGATACAGTTGATACCAAAGAAGATCTAGGGTATGAGAACTTTGTAGGAACTCTTTCAGAATCGAAATTCAAAGAGGACCTGTCCCATGTGCACTTTCTACAGTATGATCTGCCAGCTTTCTGCCAAGCTATCTTGGTAACCCAAGATAATGAAACCATGTTATGTCTGATGAATGGGCAACCTTTGGAGTCGGCAGATGCCATCATTCACAAGAAGCCCCTATTTCTGTTTGGCGAAGCTTTTGAGAAGAGCTCTCAGCCGAGGCCACGGATGGAAGAACGGATTGTCCAACAGAAAGACAAGACAATCTCGATACCAGATGTCTTCCGCTGCCTCCCCTTATCTCGATATGCTCATGCAAGCTATCCGAGGAAAATGGAATAGAATCTCACACCTTTTCAGGATGCCCGTCCAGGAAAGATTTATGTGAAGAAGGGGCCTAACAAGAAAGACATGTTCTACAGTTCTTACAGTTCTTCGGAACGATAAGTGTCTTGCTCAGAGGTTTAAAGCCCGGTTGTATTCCGCCGGAAAATTCTTCTTTGTTATTGCCCGTGAGAATTCCAATATTCGCGAATGAGTTCGCGAAGGTCGAAGGGAGGTATCCAGATCAAGACCTCAGATTAACTGGACTGGTGAACCCAGACTATAAGAGATGGAGTTGTATAGCAAACTGGATTTTGACTAAGTTTGAAGACAAACTTCAGCAGATTAACTTGTAGCAAGCAGTGTATGCCACTGTTTACGGTTTCACCCCCAATCCGCATCTATTTCTGGCTCTAGTAGAAAGATACAACTACAGGACAGAAACTTTTATGACTCCCTGCGGAGAGATCGGGTTTGCCCTTCACGAGATGCAGTACATCTCTTACCTGCCGATGGGGGATGCCCCGTATGAGGAATTTGTCCCAACTAATGATGAGTTGGACAAACTTCGAAAAGAAAACGCAGCCATGGTAGAAGTCTTCGAAGAACTGCTGTGTCATTATAAAATCTGCTCTTTGTTTTACAAAAGTGGTACATCTGGTACCTGCTATTCATCCAAATGGTTGCCTTATCTGTTTCTCAACCATATTGAAGAAAAGAAGACCAAGGAATATGACAACTGCTATCCCGACTTCTTTAAACCACTGAGTAGCACTGAAGTGGTGAAGTTAATGGAGAGAAGTGGTGACTTGGATGTCAAGATCAAGGACGATCATCAATGTCCTCCTCTAAAGAAAGGAGATATTCTCGAGAGTTATATGAGAGTAGGATATCGATTTATGTCAAAAGAAGCCCAACTGGCGGGTTTTTTGATATACTGGCTCCGTCGATTCGTCGTTCCCGGAGCAAGTGCCGTAGACCGCTTCCATCGCGGTGTTTTTTTTGTTGTCGTTCGATTAGTCTTCGGCTACAAGATGGATCTCGTATCGGCGATGACTTGTAGAATGAATGCCAGTCTCCGCCTGTACGTCGAATTGATGCTGAAAGCTAAGGACGAGAAAGAGTTTCCTCGGCTAGAATTATCGTATACTTATCTGTTCGGGTGGTTGCTTCTACACCATCCTACTTTGATGGACCCCGACATGGGACCAGTCAGTGGCAGCTTTTTGCGGAGATTCTCCCACGGTAAGTGGAAATACACTTCCTTGAGAGATTGCAGATATGCTTTGAACCTTGGCAAAGGATGGAACTTCTATTGCACTCCTCCTCCTGCCGGATATGAACAGATGTCGACCAACATGGTTGACTCAAAGATGCAACCTTTAAGCCGTACAGCTTTTGATTGGTTGAAGACAATTCGTCCATCCCACTTGGTGTATCGATTTGAAGAAGAATGCTACTTGGAGCCATATCTTCCCAGCCGATTTGCTCGGCAGTTTGGATATGACCAATTCCATGTAGGTAATGCTATCTCATGCCTACAAGGAAAAGGTTTCTTGATAGATGGAGCCCGAGCTTGGGCTTATTACAACGCTCGAGATACGAAAGCAACGTTCTCGATGCCGGTGAATAGTAATCATGGCCCTCGTATGCTGTTCACATATTCGGTGTTTTATACATCATCGAACACTTTTGCCGAGAACTTCAATCTTGCGGATAGCTTCGCATCTGCAACGAGATTGAAGAAGGGAGGAGTCATCATGTCACTTTCAGGTAATGATGAGGTGCATGAGCCAATGGATGCACCCTTAGAAGTTTCGCGGGACGCTATGTTTTCTGAAGAGATTAACGCGCCACTGCGTGTTTCTTTGAAGGTTGCTAAATCTCCGGCCAAGAAGAGAAGGAGAGAGGAGCCTTCCATCCCAGCTGCGAAGAAGAAATTGATCTTGGATCATTCTTCAGAAAAGATTACTACCAGATCTCAATCTCGGCAGCTGGCCGAGACAATTCAGCAGGAAGAAGCTGCCACACCGACCTCTGTTCAAAAACAAGTCGAGGCAATAAACGTAGAGAGTCCTAAGAGACCTCTGAATAGAAAAAAAAGGTTGGTCCGCAGAAGACAAGTTTTGTCTTCGATCGTGATAGACGCTGCAGCGGGACTCACCATGCTCTCTCCCACTCCTGTTTCTGAGTCTGGGAATAAAACTCCCAGTCCAGAGCAGAGAGAGGAAATTAAGCAGAAGGAAGAGCTGGATCAAAGAAATGAGGCTGAAGAGCCCAGAGATAACATTGTAGAGGAAGAGCATAACGCCGTACGATCTCCTTCACCTGCTGCGAAGACTACTCAACTTCCCCTTACACCTGGGACCCTCCGCGCAAAGGAGGATCGTATGATGATTGAAGCTTTAGAGGACTGTGACTTCGGCTCACAGGAGGATTATGTTGATCAAGCCACTGAAACTGCCAGTGGAGAGATACCGACAGAATATGAGGAGAGCACATCGTCCGAAACTGATGAAGATATGCCAAATCCTGAAGGTGATGAGGAAGGACATGTATCTCCAATAACAATTGATGACACTTTGGATGCAAATGTGCAGATGTCTCCTGGAGGTGCTGACGACACTTTAAATCCTGAAAAGGATGTTGAAGCGCAATCATCTCCGAAAAAGATAGCCAATGAAGAAACGGCTCCGGAGGAAACTCCCTCTGTTAATCCCCAAGATATAAAATGAAATTAATAATCTTCTTTTAAATAAATTGATAGCTGACATTTCTATTTGTACTCTATGCAGAAATCGAAGTTTCTCCAGCACTTCCAGTGTATCTGGACATGGTTCTTGCGACGGATATTGCTGGTAGCAGCTGTCATCTATCTTGTGGTTCTGAAGCAGGTAGTAGCCAGGCAGTAGCGTCTAAAGCTACTTCTGCTCAGCTAAAGTCTATTCCTGCAGATGATAGGCTCATTGCTGGATCCACCCATGGTAAGACTGTTTTCACTTTTGATTCTCTTTATCAATAGCCAATGACAGGCAAAGTGACAGTATTTGATTTTGCAGAGGAACAACCAGAAGGAGCAACCAGCTCCACTTTGGTTCCCTTATTCAAAGAGCATGCTGTTCAGATACGAGAAATTGAGCGTCCTGCTGCTTCGTCATCAACAGGAGTAGCTGCGACTCCTGGTGCTCTGGCGGTTAATCAGCTTGTCATCCAATCATTCACCAAATGCTTCTTCGAGTCCTTGGGGCCTCTGATCAATAGAATAATGGACAAAGAAGACGCTGATTTCTACATGGTTAGAGGTCCGACCTCTTTCTTGGTGAAGGCCATCCGGGAGCAAGGTGATGAAGCTCAGGCCACTTTCCTTGACCATATATTGAATGAGCTGGAAATCTCCATAAAGAACTATAAAGATCTCAACAAAAGGGAAGTGGAACCTTTAGTGCAGGCAGAGTTTGAACAAATGGCTCAGGCAGCTGCAATTGAAAGAGTGAATCTCCAGAACCTCTTGGATGCCTATACTACTAAATCTGCTGAATATAGTTCCAAGTTGGAATCGGTGATCTCAACTGCTGAGAGAAGAGGGAGAAGGATTGCCGAGCTGAGAGTGGAGATTGCTCGTCTCCAAGAGGAACTGGAAAATAAAGTTACAGAGCATCAAACTGCAGTCCAACAAATTGATGCTCTAACTCAGGAAAGAAACGAGTATGTAGCAACTCATGATGCTGAAATCACTCGTCGAATGGTATCCATGCCCGTTTTTAATGAAGAATCTGGGATGGAAGAGGCTAAGAGGAGAGTGATGGCATCTCGCGAAGAACGGCGACAGATTCTGAAGCAGCAAATTGCTAATCTGATAATGCCTCCATCTCACTAGAAAGAACATCTTGTATTTTTTTGTCTTTCTTTATGCTATGTAATGTCTTAAATTTTGATCAATAAAAGACATTTTGTTGTGGCTCTATTATTTCTTGCATAACTTATTCAGATATAAATAATAGCGGTAGAAAATATATTCAGAGGTGCAGGACATGATATATTTCTTGATGATTTTGTAGAAAATAATTATATTCATTATATCTGCTCAGTGGTAATGTGGACGTGGCAGAATATAATTTATCGAATATTATTATTTCAATATAGACAACTTAATCGAAGACGACAAGTTGCTGATATGGACAATGAATGAAAAAGGTGTGAATGAAATAAATGAACGAAATGAATCATCAGGATAAACGGATGGACCGTCAAATGAATTGAATGAATGGGTGAACCGTCGGATGAATGTGAATGAACGGATGAACCGTCTGATGAACGGATGAACCGTCTGATGAACGGATAAACCGTCTGATGAACGGATGAACCGTCGAATGAATGTGAATGAACGGATGAACCGTCTGATATTAATGAACGGATGAACCGTCAGGTGATGGATGTGAAATGAATGGATGAACCGTCTGATGATGATGAACGGATGAACCGTCAGGTGATGATGAATGAACGGACGAACAGTAGGATGAATGTGACGTTTCATTATTTTGAGAATCTCTGCCTATAAATAGAACAGAAATCTGGAAGGAGTGATCATTTCCACTTTTCAACATAAAGATGTCGTCCGGAGATGCATCCAAGAAGGCTGAAATTGCCCCAAAAGTTGAAACAGGCTGAAGAATGCCCTGTCGAACCAGTCCAGCCAAAGCAGACGGAAGCAGGCGAAGGTTCGTCCGCACCCAAACCACCGCGGGATATCCTGGATTTCTTACTTGAACCAGGAAAGACTGAAGAGGAAGAGGCCATGAGGATGGCTGCTTGCAAGTTCCTGGTAGGTTCGAGCAAAGAAGTCCTCAGTTCTTTTGCTGATTATATCTTTGATAAGGACGGCAGTGGTCCGCGTCCTAATGTTGAGAAAGATGACAATGATCTTCCTTGATATCATGTAACATTACTTATGATGAAATAAAAATCAAACTTTTTTTATAAATTGTCTGATCATATTTACATAAATTTTTGTTACATTTATACATAGTATTTCTTGTGGAATTTGTCATTGATAGGCATCATTGCAACTCGACCATCTAATTCTGTAAGTTGATATGCTCCATTTGAAAAGACTTTGCTGACAACGTAAGGTCCTTCCCACTTTGCATCGAACTTGCCTTTGCTCGAGTGAGTCATAGTCATAGGACGTCTTACTGTTAGAACAAGTTCTCCTTGCTGAAAGGCTCTGACTTTAACTTTGCGGTTGAAAGTCTTCGAGATACGGGCTTGATATAACTCAATATGTTGTTGAGCTAATAGTCGCTTCTCATCGAGTGCCTCCAATTCTTGAAGTCGTAGAAGATCGTTGTTCTCTGTAGTAAGCTCGTTAGCAATGACAATCCTTAAAGAAGGAATTTGAAGTTCCAGAGGAAGAACAACTTCACAACCGTACATCAGAGAGAAAGGTGTAAAGCCTGTGGGGTTGCGGACTGTAGTTCGATAGGCCCAAAGACATTCACCAAGCTTTTCGCTCCAATTCCGTTTGTTAGTGGATACAAACTTCTTGAGGAGCTTAATGATGGTTTTGTTGAAAGCTTCAGCTAAACCATTAGCAGCAGGATTGTAGGCTGTCGAAGCGACGTTGTCAATCCCATGATCATCGCAGAATCTTGTGAATTTCTGGCTGATGAATTGTGGTCCGTTGTCATGGATGATTCGTCGAGGTACACCGAATCGATAGATGACATGGTGTTTGACGAAGTTGATGATGCTGCTGGTCTTGACTTCAGCCAAAGGTATAGCTTCAGCCTACTTGGAGAAATAGTCGGTTATTGCTAGTATGAACCGATGTCCTCTAGAAGAAGGAGGATTGATAGGACCTATAATGTCCATACCCCAAGCTTCAAAAGGCCAGGAAGCAGCCGTCGGATGCAGAAATTCTGAAGGTTGATGAATAAAATCTGTATGGATTTGACAAGCTCGATATTTTCTTGCATAATCGATGGCATCAGATACCATAGAGGGCCAATAATAACCCATGCGTCGGATGCGATCCTGTAGCTTAGGACAGGGTTGATGTGCTCCTCAAACGCCATCGTGAGCTTCATGCAGTACTTGTTTTGCTTCATTACCAGCTAGACAGCGCAAGAGTAGGCCATCATAAGTTCGTCGATAGAGAGTTTTGGTGGTCTGATTGTAATAGAATCGCAGAGACCTTCGACGAATACTCGTAGCTTCTTTGGGATCTTCAGGGAGTATGTCATGAACTACAAAGTCGATGAAAGGAGTTCTCCAGTCTTTATTGATAACATTGACTTCAGTAAGATTACTGAACTCAATATTACGATTGTTTTCGATATAGAATAACTCTCGATTAGAGATGACCACCACCTGCTGTCTTTTGATAGGGATGGCTAGGACTGCTGCAAGATTGGCTAAAGCATCTGCCTCAGTATTGCAAGCTCTGCGTACATATTCAATGAAGAAGGCTTTGAATGATGTAGCCATGTTGATTGCCGCTTCAAAGTAAGGCACTAGATCTTGATGACGAACTTCATAGGTTCCTCTAACTTGATTAAACCAACTTGGAATCGCCATAGACTTCAAGATACTCGACGTCGAGTTGTTTGGCTAGCTGGAGGCCAATAAGTAGAGCATTGTACTCTGCCATGTTGTTGGAGCAAGGCTCATCTAGGGAGTATGTTCTTTAGATAGCTGACTCGTCCGGAGAAACAAGAACAACTCTGACTCCTGCGACAATGGCACCATTGGGTCCAATTCTGGATGCACCGTCAAAGAATAGGCACCAAGTAGGAAATTCTTCGGAGACTGCATTAGATTCCAAAGTCTCATCTGGAATTTGATCGTAAAGTTTGGATGTCTCTGGAACAGGATGGGCTGCTAAGAAATCTGCCAGTGCTTGACCTTTGACAGATTTCTGAGGAACATATACCATGTCATATTGGGCTAACAGAATGGCCCATGTAGCCAGCCGAGAGTTGAGTGTGCTGGGTTTCTTCATCAGTGCCCGAAGAGGATTAACTCGGGATATGACATGAATAGTTTGACCAATGATATAATGCCGAGTCTTTTGAACAGCAAACATGAAAGCTAGGCATTCTTTTTCGACCGGACTATAACGGTGTTCAGCACCAATCATAGTACGACTGAGGTAGTAGATAGCCTGTTCATGGCCTTCTTTGTTCTTTTGGGCAAGTAAAGTACCTAATGAATGATCCATAGCACGGACATACATTAAGAATGGTATGCCAGAGATTGGTGGCACCAAGACTGGTGGGTTCATGAGATACCGCTTTATGTCGTCAAATGCTCGTTGACATTCTTCGGTCCAAATAAAAGATACACCCTTCTTCATGAGTTGAGTGAATGGTCTGCAGCGTCCAGACAGATTCGAAATGAATCTCCTGATGTACGCAAGTCGACCTTGGAATCCTCGTAGCTCTTTTAGGTTGCGTGGAGGATGCATCTCTTGAATGGCTTTGATCTTCTCGGGATCCACATGTATACCCTTAGAGGTAATGACGAAGCCGAGAAATTTACCACTAGAGACACCCAAGAATGACTTGGTGGGATTCATTTTGAGTTGATGTTGGTGCATGAGATTGAAGATAATTCTCAAGTCTTAGATGTGGTCTTCCTTCAGACAACTTTTGACAGCAATATCGTCAACATAGCATTCGACAGTCTTGCGCAGATGATCTCGAAAGATGGTACTCATGGCTCGTTGATATGTTGCACCAGTATTCTTGAGACCAAATGGCATCACAGTATAACAATAGACTCCACGAGGAGTACGGAAAGAAGTATGCTTTTCATCTTCAGGATTCATCCGAATTTGATTGTATCCAGAGAATCCGTCCATGAAAGATATTCTTTCAAACCCACAGGTGTTGTCAATCATGACGTACGTGATAGGGAAAGGAAATTCATCTTTTGGACATGCTTCATTAAGATCCCGAAAATCGATGCAAACTCGAACTTTGCCGATTTTCTTTAGAACTGGGACAACATTAGCTACCCAATCAGGATGCTGCTCTTCTCTGATAAATCCACAAGCTATGAGCTTCTTGACTTCATCGTCGATTGTACCCATCATTTCTGGCTTGAAATGTCGTTGTTGTTGTTTGACCGGTTTTGCATTCGGCAGAATGTTTAATTTGTGAGTAGCAACTTTAGGATCCAGCCCTGGCATGTCTTCATAGCTCCAGGCAAAGACGTCAATATATTCTTTAATAAGAAGAATTAATTCTTGCTTGTCTGCCTCTGGAAGGTTCTTGCTGATGAATATTGGACGAGGTGATCCGTTCTCTCCTACATCAATTTGAACCAATTGATCTTCGGTAGGAGGTTCCCTTTGTTCAAATAGGAGTTCCCATTGGGTATCCATTCGTTGAGCCCAAGGATCTGTTTCAGAACTTTCTTCAATATCCTCGTCATAGCCTTCTGGAAGTTCGACAGAGACCATGTTAGAAGATACAGTTAACCGATGAACTTGACCATTGCTGGTGTCAGAGTCCCACGATCTGGAATCAGAAGAGTTAGAACGCTCCTCGCTATCAGATTCAGAGCCTGCTGGGGATAACATCGGAGGAGAAGCATATCCGAGACCTCTTTTGGTCCTGCTATAGTACATATCTGACTTTCCTTTTGGAACAGCCGTACGGAGAGGAGTTCTTCTACCTTTACCGTAGTTGAGGCCGCTCTTGAAGTCGTAACCCATCTTTCGGATGATGTCTTTTGATTGTTGACTGTAACGACGGAGTTGAAGATGCCCCGTGTCGTTAACTTTGCTATCATCCGTATAGGTGAATTGTTGTTCCGGTCCTTTACTAAAAAGTATTGGACTTTCGCCTTTCTTGCGAGCAGGAACAATATGATATGAATTCTTTGGGTGTTCAACTGAAACTTCAGTTTGAAGAGATTACACAACTCCCATTGTAAATGACTGAAAGCTACCTAATATATCCAAGTAGCATTTAGCATGATAAATGATATCAGTATACTGGAAAGTAGATGCTTTTTCATTGATTTGTACATTTATATTTACAGCAGGACCTTCAACCTTAACAGGCTTGGTCAGATTGATTACAAGAGGGGGAGAAGAAGAACATGGAGGAGGATTAGCTTTGTTACGATGGAGGTCGATAACAAGCGGCTCAGAGGAGGTGAGCTCCCTTTTCTCCTTGTTATGAGGTAGATTGATAACAAGCGGCTCAGAAGAAGTGAGCTGCTTTTTGTCTTTGTTACGACGTAAGTCGATAACAAGTGGCTCAGAAGAGGTGAGCTCCCTTTAATCTTGATCATCATTTGTTGGTTTCTTCTAAACTGGCAAGTAAATAGCCAGTGGCTTGGAAGATTGAGGACGAGAGACACGCCCTTTAACAGGTATGATAAGGGTATCTTTGGGCACTGCTTCTAATTTTTCTTCAGTTTCCAGAGACAAGACAACCTTCATGAATTCATCCTTGTACATACGAGCGTCGTTGCAGTACGCTTCAATGCCTTTGAAAGGATAGAGATCAGCAACCTCCTTCTGGACTTCTCTATTGTCATCAACATATTTGAAACATTGATGAAGAGTTGATGGAATAATGTTGTGTTCATGTAGGAATGGTCTCCCCAATAAAGCATTATAAGAACAACCATGATTGTCGATGATATAGAAGGTCACTTTTGTGCGCAGATTGCCTATTTGGAGTTTTAGGCGAATCTTTCCCAAAGGTTCACTTCTTCCTTGATTGAATCCAAGGATGGTGGTGATTGTACTGGAGAGACTATGTACAGGAATCTTCAACGCATCTAACATTGTCTTCGGCATGATGCTAAGGGCAGACCCTGGGTCTATCAGAATACGATCGACTTTCATCGAGTCGACATATCCTTCATAGTAGAGAGGACGGTCATGCCTATTGTATTCCATCAACATGTTGTCTTGTGTAAAAGTTATGTTTGGAATTAACTCCAACACGCTATGACAATGGAGGCAAGAGACAGGCTCTGCTGTAGGCTTCTTCAGAAGAGCTAAGTAGGTTTTAGCTTGCATGAGAGCTTCACTTAGAGTTTCTCGAGTCTCTTTAGAAAGACGTAAGAGCTCGAAAATTGACAATCGGGCCGGTGTATTGGCTAACTGAGCCAAAATATCGAAGTTGTAAGGCTTTTCAAGTCCGGAAGGAGATGACTTCTTCAAAGGTTTGTCGAAGCGGACTTGCTGTTTACCTTTGTCAGCGATCGTCGGCTTGGGAGGAATGGGTATCACCACCGGTGAGGAAGCAGTAGGAAAATCCTCAGTAGAAGCAGGCTGTACCGGAGCAGGTTCAGAGGAAGAGGCAGGATTCTCCTGGGCTTCAGGATAATCTTTTAGATAAGCTTTCCCTGATCTGGTGCCCAACAAGATTTTCTCGTCAACTATGGGGTCAAAAGACACCATATTGCAAGTCTTTGTCTTGCCCTTGGAGCGATCTTTCTTCTTGGAGGAAGAGGAAAGTTCAAACTCTGAAGCAAGGTCCGGATGAATCCACATAATCTCGTCATTGTCAAGAGACAAGGGGACGAGACCTTCACTTCGTGGAGGAGGAAGATTCTCAATCTCAAGAGTAGTTTTGGGGATAGGAATGACGCCATGCTGCACCATCTGGGGCGAGAAGTCACCGAATTGAACTGATACCATGTTTGCAGTAACAGTCTTCTCGTCTTGTTGCAGAGTGACGACACCAGCATTGACCAGCTCCTGGATTTTGCCTTTGAGCACATAACATGCTCGAGTGGGATGTCCGATGAACCTGTGATAAACACAGTACTTGGGATGATCAGTCTTACCGACTTCATCGGGCTTCTTTGGATCTGGAAGTTGGATTCTATTACTTTTGATTAAGCAATCAAAGATGCTAGCTGTGTCATTTTCGTCAAAGGAATACTCTACTTTAGGACGAGGTTCCCTTGGTGGAGGCGCTGAAGGAGTAGAAATGGACGTAGGAGGAGCTACGTTAACCGCCAGAGATTCTTTGTTCTTGTTCAAATTGATGTTCAAAGTTTCTTTTGGTTTGCGGTTGTTCTGGCGATTGCCACCACCTGATATTTGATGTTCATCCCGGTCGGGGTTAGACATTTGTACCCCTAGATGCTTGAATTTGTCGGCGCTAACTTCAGCTGCTTTAGCGTTGATAATGAAAGATGGCCAATCTTGGAATTGAGTAGACCCCGTCCATATACTGATGATGGGCAATAGATTTGCCTTGCAGGTGTCTATGGTGACAGCAGCCGGAGTTCCTGGTAGCATTTTCAAAGCTTTCCGACGGAATCTTTCAATAAAACTCTCAGCAGTTTCATTGTGCCTTTGTTTGATTTTATTAAGGGCTGACATAGTCATGTCATTGATCCCCTCGTAAAATTGTTCCAAGAAGATTTGCTTTAAGCCAGAGAAGGAGGTGATACAACCATCAGGCAAGCTTCTATACCAATCGTATGCTACGCCAGCTAAACAGCCGACGAATACTCTGGTAAGAAGAGCGTCATTTGGTTGAAGTTGAACAGTCATAACCTCAAAGTGGTTAATGAACTGACTGGGAGATGTCCTGCCATCAAACAGCGAGATAGTTGGGATCTTATACTTTGGAGGAAACGGGACTTCCTTCCATTCAACTGGGTAAGGTTGCTTGATCCCCAATCTTTGCAAGTTGTCCTTCTCCTTGAAAGCTTCGAACTGAGTTCGCAGGAGCTTCATAGCTTCATTGGCATCTTCCACTGATGTAGAAGGAGCAGACTGAACCACAGTGTTAGGAGGAGGAACAACATGATAAGCACTACCCCCAGCACCTGACTGACTGGGTGTAGGTTGGACTTATACAGGAGGTATTTGAGTAGGTGCTACCCCCAGCCCTACATTAACAGGCACCGATGATGCTATGATTTCAGGATTTGTAGGTAGTACGGTTGGTGGCACCGTATGTTGGGCCACAATAATAGAATGCATACTTGCGACCATCTCAGCCATGGTCTTCAACTTATCTTCTAGTGCAGCTATTCTTTGTTCTTGACTAGCTGAACTGGAAGCATCAGGATCTTCATTGACAACGTAAGCTGTCACTTCTCTGGGTACAGTGGAAGACACTGTCTGTTCTGAGCTTTCGCTGTATGCATCATAATCGGAGAAAGAATTATCTCCTGAATGAGAAGGAATGAGACGTTCAGAAGGATCTTGAAGATTCCTTTGACCGATTGTGTCTCGGCTTCGGGATCTGGTATATTGGAATACTCCTTCAGAGGATTCTTGGAGTAAATCCAAGTACCGTTGGCTTGGCTTGCGAGGCTTACCGTACTTAGAGCACTTCCTACCCCCAGTGTCTCTGGAAGTCATGTTGACGGAAGCGTACAGAACTTCGTCCTCATCTTCCGACATCGGTTCAGAGTTAGAAAAGTTCAGACGATCGAAGACAGATCGTCTAGTTGTTTGACAACAACACTTGATAACAACCTTGTGATTACAATTATGATGATCACTTGGTTGAATTGGAAGTGTTGAAGTGTTGTCCCGCCTTTGCTTGAGGTGTTCTCGGAGATCGGGAACAGCAATGGGACGAGAAGAAGTTCGAGGGATATGTTCTTTAATAACATTTGGAACATGGTTCCGGTTCTTCAAATGTTTTGTCCCCTGAGTGTACAGGGAAGTGCTCATTTCATTGGCATAGGTGTCTGGGTTCTTGATCCTGTAAGTTTGTTTCTGATGATGTTTGATCTTCGGCATTGGCTGTTTGCATTTTACCGAAGTTGGCTTGTTGAGATAAGTTCTTAAATCAGCAAACTCACCCCCAGGGGTTTCTGTTTGAGACACCAGCAATTTTCCCTGTTTTGAACGGAAGATCTTGAGGGTTGGGAGATCTTAGAACTCTGCGACCGGAGTAGGCAGAATACCTCTTTGATCAATACAAGTTCCTTTAACATGGAGAGAAGAATCCTTGTTTGAAAGAATTTTTGTACTGACTGATGCCGAGGCACGTTCAGTGTGATCTTCTACGGTAAAGACCAAAGAAGACTGAGAAAAGACCAAAGGGCCTTTTCCTTTGTTTTGTAAAGAAGGGTTAGCTAAAAAGCGTTTCCCTCTATTGTCTTCCAAGTCAAGAGACGAGGAAGTTTGAGAAAAGACCAAAGGGCCTTTTCCTTTGTTCTGAGGAAGAGGAATAGCCAAAAGACTACCCCCAGTGGATTGTGCAGGAGCAGCAGGGTGTTGGAGATGAGCAGCATTCTTCCCCTTGTTGTGAGAAGAAGAAAGATTAGCCAAAGGGCTGTCTTTCTTATATTGCGCAGACACAGTTTACACATGAATGGATGGTGCACAGGCAAGTTGCGCAGGAGAGTCTTTGGCAGATGACTTTCTGGTTCTGGCCACAGACACTGTGGTTTACGCATTAGGAGTTCTGGCCACTGAGTGTTTGGGGTGCACTCTAGTTGTTGGAGTGTTGGTTTGCGCAGGAAGATTGGCAGCCAACTGCGCCAGAGGCAGAGGAGTCTTGTCCCTTGATAGGGCAGCATATGAAGTCTCTTGTGCACTGGCAACAGCAGATTGCGCATGAGTAGTTGAGACAGATTGTGCAACAATCTTAGTGGCAGCAACTGTAGACTGTGTAGTAGATTGCGCAGCAGGCTTCTTGGCAGACTATGCAGCAGTCTTGCTGGCAGAGTTAATGGACTGTGCAGCAGTCTTGGAGACCCATACTGGGCGCACTTTGCTCGTGGCAGAAGTGGTTACAGTGCGAGGAGTGGTCTTCGAGTTGATCATGGCTTCATAGGCTGTCTGGTTGACCTTCACAACCAGAGTCTTCTGCGTCTTTCCGATAGACGCTACGTCACATTGAGTTGTCACTTCCTCGTCGGAGGAGAAAGTCGTCCCCAGCAGAGTCGCCATTTTGTTTGCAAAAATAAAAGTATGAAACTTTATTAATACAAACTTTGTAAAGATTACAAGAATTCTGAAAAAGTACAACTATAGGAATCCAATCTAGAAGACGATTGCTTTATCCCCTGGACGATGTGAACTTTGAAGACGGTAGCCTCTGAAGTTGAAGGCAAAAGCCTCGAAAGTTAAAGGCAAAAGCCTCATAAGAATGCAGCAGCACTTGGGCAAGAACTCCTGAACTCTCTGGTATTTCTGAACTTTATGTATGATCTCTCTATCTGATCCCCTTGAATGAAGACTTGAAACTCTATTTATAGAGTTCTGGAAATAACTAATTTTTAGTTATTCTGAATGGCGCAAGTTGGATTGCGCAGGAACTGGATTGCGCAGCATCAGACTGCGCAAGCAGTCGTCTGGTCGTGGGCCAACTGTCTTGGAAACATGGCATCATTTGATTGAAATGCGCATGATCATGTGAAGACGGTTGCCACGTAATGAGCAATTGATGGCATGAATGCCACGTGTACTTTTGTCAGTTGACATGATGAAGTGCGCCACATGAATTGCACTGACTTCGGATTGCGCTGAAAAATGGATTACGCAGACACTGGATTGCGCGGGCATTGGATTGCGCTGCATGTACAGCTGTCCTCGAGCTCTGTGCGGTGCAATAAACGAACAGTCTCCTCGTTCTTTGTGCTGTCAACTGTCAGAAAGATTTGATTTTGTCAGGTAATGATGATTATTTGCCACGTCAGCCTGCACGCTTGAGAGTGTGCGCAGTCTAGTGTGCACAATCTGTATGATACGTAATCTGATATCTGTGCAGTTTATTTGAAAGATTCATTTCTCGATCTTCATGACTTTGTCGATGTGTGCAACTTGATTTTTTAGGACCTACACTATTCTCTGTACATGTGTCAATATATAGGATTTTAACTTAAATGGCCCAAAGCCTGACCTAATCATACTGTTATACGTTATAAATCAACCCATCTGAACTTGAGCCCATGAGACTCCACAGGCTGGCCTATATTGGCTCACACCTATAACCATTAACTCTTTGTTCCCCAAAGCTTCAGGGAAAATTGAAAGAGAAAAGGAGAAAGAGGAAATGGTAATTAGAGGGAAGCTCACTCATAGTCATCGTGCGCATGCGGGAAGACTGCGCCGGCGGCGCGACGAGGTGGTCGACTTACTGGGACCACTGGTGACCGGCGCACAAGAGGGACGGCGCGGGGGCTCGCCGAGGTCTCCGGTGGAGTAGCCTCGTCGGCGGCGAGCGGAGGCTCCAAGTTGACCGACACGAAGAGGCTTCGGAGAAGGCGACCTCGGGGACTGTCACCGGGCCGATGCGGCGGAGGAGCGCGTCGGGCGAGGCGGAAGAGGCGGCGTTGTTCGCGGCACAACCGACTGCTGCACCGACGAGATCTGGTGCCCTGTGCGGCGTACAGACACGGTTCGGCCACTGCGGAGGAGACGTAGGTTCGTCAGACACGGAGAAAAGGGCTGGCGGCTTGGAGGAGGTTAGGTTTAGGTAGTTTTCTATACGTATCCGAGATGTTGGACACAGTATTGATTTGGGTTCTGAATTTGTGTCCAAGTCGGATACGAAAATATATGTTTGTGGTGTAAAACTGGATGAAAGGAATGGGTGTTGACCATGACACGGAATGCACGGGTCCGGACACGGTCGATATGGTGATTTTTGTGATGGATACACGGACACAATCGGACACGGAGATGGTAATGGTGGAGGTTTCAGGAGTTGTGGCGTCGGTGGTGATAGGCTGTGGTTGCTCCGGCAAGTTGTTGGCATTGGTTGTCGTGGTGGCGGAAGGAGAAGACGGAGGAAGGGAACAGAAGCCTCGACCGTGGGAGTCCTACACAAGTGCGACGAGTACGGCAAACGGCGGCCATGGTTCTGTCTCGAGAAGGAAGGAGGAAAGATTACTCTCATATATATTGGGGAGGTACTAGTCGGTTAGAAAGGGATAGGAATTACTGAAATACTATATATATATATATATATATATATATATATATATATATATATATATATATATATATATATATATATAGAGAGAGAGAGAGAGAGAGGAAGAGATTTTGTCGTGGTTATAGTTAGTAGATAATGTACCAATCTTCTTAAGTAATATCTAAAATTAATCTTATCGTATCTTAAAACGGGTAAGAGACACCCTAACAATTTTAACATAATATTTAATTCTATCGATACAATTTAAATCATATAATTTTTAAATCAAATAATAACCTTTAAATTAAAATCAATCTAGTCACAAAATATTGATAATTACAATAATAATGATTAAAATGATATTTGTTATAATCACTAATTTAACCATATATATTTGAATCAATTATCATAATAATTTCAAAGTAATATTACTCTCATTCAAAATAATTTTGAAACATATTCAATAAAATATTCATCATAATAATACCTTAAAGAAACAATCATTATCTATTAGCTCAAAACATACAGATTTAATTTAATCATTAACTGATTACCAAAATAATATTCATTGTTATCAACTATATTTTAAACATATTTTTAGAAGTCATCCTTTGAAAAGCCCAAAATTATAACAACTCATTTTATAATTCCAATAATTCAAATTTAAGAACAAATAGTATTTCTGAACTATAACTCAACTAGTTTTTGAAATACACAAGAAAATACCATCATAATATCGTATTTACTGCTTTTAAGAAAAATTCATTTCTAAACAAAATATGTATAATAAAATAATTAAAATAAAATTGAAAATTCGAGTAGAGGGATTACACCTTCGGAATCCAGTTCTTTGTAAGGGCTCGCAGCAAATGTGAATCTTCTCATGATTATTGTATTCCTTGCCTAGGGAGGACAAAGGATTTGTAATATCCAGAAATCTTGTGAACACTTGTGTAACAGATTCATTTGGCTTCATCTTGAATACCCCATACTCTTGAGTAAGTCTACTTATTTGATGTCATGCCTTCTTGTGTAACTTTGAGAAGTTTCCATACTTTATTGGATGTTGTGCATATGGACACCCTGTTGAATTCAGTCTTGTCTAAAGCACAAAATAAAACATTAATAGCACGTGCGTCAAGACTGACCTCTTTCTTTTCAGAGTCAGTATACTTGTCATGTGTTTTTTCAACCAAGTTTCCGTAAATAAGAACACGGGGAGGCTTTTTATAGCCATCAACTACAATGGACCATAGGTCAAAATCTAGAATTTTCAAAATGAAACTCATACGTGTTTTCTAGTAAGTGTAGTTAGTACCATCAAACAGTGGGGGTCTGTTTATGGCTTGGCCTTCACTTGTGAATTTTACAGTTGTCATGTGATTTACTGATCTATGTAACAGCAGTTGTAATAAAAAAAATTAACAATGTTACCTCACTTTACATGTAGAACCTGCTCTGATACCAATTGTAGGATCGAAATGTAAAGCGATATACTCTAGAGGGAGGGTGAATAGAGTAGGCATCGGAATATTAGCTATTAAAAACAGTTAGTAGCAAGATCACAAAATTATATCACAGATATAAAAAAGTAAAAGTAAAGTGCAAAGAGCAAACACAAACACGACGATGTATACTGTTCTCCCTCTTGTGAGGACTAATCCAGAGAACTCTAGCTCCTGTTTGAAACCTACTATGGAAAACCACAAGTTTTCATATGAAGTCCTTGCAACTTCTACAAACGTGAGCTTTGATCCGAAGCACTTGACCAACTTCAATTGTGAAGTATCTTACTTCTATCAAGATTCTTGATTACAATCACTCTGAACTTCTAGACCGTACCATATTGGCAAATCGACTAGAGGATTGTAACTGACTTGGGATTTGAAAATAAAAGCTTTGAAGGATATAGAAGAACGTAGTAAGCTTAGAGAGAAGAGAAAAAAAAGTGAATTGATGTATTGAAATGGTAGAAATTCTTCTTTATTTATAGGATTTCCAAAGGGAGAATCGAGCAAAACACAGATTTCGGACATATTTCAGACAGAATTCTATGAGAGGATCTTGGCATATAGCCGTTGCATCCGTAACTACAGAAAGACTGAGTTTAAAATCAAACATACACATAGCCGAACTCGGGCCGAATTAGGGGCGAATTCGCTCAAAAGTCTGTTGGTTCAGAGTGAGTGAATTTTGGGTTTGCAACTCAGGTTTTGGGCTTTTTAAGTAGTTAGGAATTGGGTTTTTGGTTTTGGGCTAGTTTTCAAAACAAATGGATATTTTTTAAAACGTTTCTGGGTAGCCTATTGCAAGTATAACTCGGTTTATATTATATTCCTAGACTCAATAAAATGTGAAAAATACATTGATAATTGATAATTAAAAATACAGACGCAATGACAAACACGACTCCAAGTCTTGAATGGTAGCAGGCATAATCTGTAGCAGTTCGTCCAAGTAGCCCTTATATCGAGACAATGTTAGATCAATTATTAAAATCCGGTTCGACCATGACCAATAGGCCAACAAAAATGCTATGAAAGACATCTAGTGGACGATGGCTCATCATCCTACTGCTCCGACGACCATCATTCGTCATCCTGATTTTGATGGATCGAGGCTTGGTGATGCTCCGTCATATGCTTACTTCTACCCGACGACCACTTATGTTGATCCGACCGAGCCGCCTGATGATGCTTAGCCTGATGTTGCTCATGGTGGTGCTGATAGCTGATTATATGTTTTTGTCTAGTATTTTTTATGGATTTGTCTGGTTGATGATAATCTGAGATGTAGTGACATTTTTCACTTTTTATGCTTTTGACTTGATTCTCTATAGTGATTTCTTAGTATGCACTTTGGATTTCTCCATTGTAGTGGCATTTTCATTTATTATGTGAGCTTTTAGTTTTTTTTTCTCTACTGCTGATGTTCTAGTACTGCTACTACTGACATTCTAGTTCATACTATTTGAGATGTTAACTTGTCATATCATATATTTGGTATTACTCTATTTTTTGTTGATGTTTGATTCATAAATTGTGGGGGAGCCGTATTTTGTACATGACAAAGAAGGAGAAGAGCATATACCAAAAACATTTTCAAAAGATTTCTTCAGACAAGTTAGGTAAATTTCAAAGTTAAATATTATATATTTGTTATATTTTGGTATAGACTCAAAGTTTGTCAATTATCAAAACGGGGAGATTGTTGGCCCATTGGTCATGATCACACCTGATTTTGATAATCAACGTAAACTATTCGTCGATACGCAAAATATACATACTACTATAGATTTACAAGTTTCAAGACTGCACCTACTACTGATACAAGCTACAAAAGTCTCGTCGTCATCAAGAACCAAATGCAATGGAATCGAGATCAAGTTTTGCATTTTCTGTATTTTTATTTTTCTTGAGTCTAGGAAAAATATGTAAGATTGATCAGGATCGGTACTTGTGAAACCCACTCGGATCTTGTTCCTTTAATTGTTATTAGTTGTATATTATTATTATTACTATTATTTTATTATTATTATTTAGTCGGATTAGAAAAATATTATTTTTTAAATTAATTATTGGATTTTGATGGTGGCCCTGTCCCCGATCCCGTACCGGAGTCCAATCCCGAGTCCGGACACCGACCCGTTTCCCGAACCTAAATTCGTTTCCAGTCCCGAACCCATCCTTAAATCTCTAATTATTTAGCCTTAGATTTATTTATAATTCTATTTTTTAGGTAAGAAGAAAAAAAAAAGAAAAAAACTAACTAAATCCAAAAACCTATTTGGTCCCCTCGGCCAGGACCTGACCCCCACGTTCTCACTCTCCTCAAATTCCTCTCCCCAAATCTCTCACCACGACAACCTCACCATCTCTCTCACCCCTCCCAACTATAAACCCCTCTCACTTTTTCCCTCTTACACACCATCATCAGCATCCCCTCCCATTCCTTTTCCAAAACTCCAGACCAGCCATCCTCGCCGCTTCCGTTGTATCAGCGCCGCCAGCACGTTTCTCGTGCCCCGCCAGCAGCGTCCTCCGGTAGAACCCAACCGGTGCGTACCCCCGTGCGCCGACCCCAGCACGACAACCCCTCCGGCGACACCCTCGCCGCCTCCGCAGCACTCCGGCGTGGCCCTCCGTCGGCGCTGGCTGCGCGTCCCTCCGCCAGCCCGCGACCGCCTTCACGGTCGACCCCCTGACCGCACGCCCCTCCGCGCGACCACGCCCTTCCCGGTGGCGCCGTCCAGCTCGAGCCCCGCTTGGCCACCGTGCCCTAGCCGCCCGCCGGAGCCAGCGTCTCCGCCCGCTTCCCCCTGTCCGGAGCTGAGCCCTAGCTCTGGCCGTCCGATCCGCCTCGGCTTTGACTCCGAGTTGTCGGCTCCATCTCGAACCCCTGCCGGCCGCCTGAGTCCGGCCAACCCTCTCGAGCCCGCAACGAGCAATGCCCCGACCGGATCTGTCCGGCCCGCTGTCTCCGGGCACTGTCCACTGTTCGAACGTTGTCCAGCGCATTCCTTGCGGCCCGGCCCGTTGTTGCACCTATGTGCGTTTCCGCACTTTTCCCGCTGTCCGCAGAATTCTTTTTCTAATATTTTCATCTAAGAGCTCTAGCCGATCAATTGAGGTATAACTCTGCGTCCCCATGTCCCTCCCGTAGATAGTCTGTGATGACGCGTTCCGATCCCGTTTCGGGATTCGGTATTTTGAGATATCGTTGCTTTTGGGTGATACGCAGAGTATCGGTTACGTTGCGGCATATTTTTCTATGGTTGGATATATGTGCTGTGTTCATTTTGGGTTGGATATTCATTTTGGGTTGGTGATCCCTGGTTTGGGATATTTAATTGTGTTGTGGTTGGCATCCTCCCAGGATTGGGTTATCCCAATTACAGAGGAGATGCTGTCCAAATTTTCAGGAAATATTTTAAAAAGGGATTTTCTTATAAAAATAGCAATTTGAATAAACCTATTTTCCAAGAAAACCGGTCTTTACAAAATGATTTATAGATTGGATTTTGTTGGTTTTTGGATTTTATGGATTTCGTATCACCAGTTAGACGACGACCATATCGGTCGAATGAGCCTCGGCGAAACGCAAATGCTACAGGTTTCTGTACGTTGAGGCGTTAGCCAGCAACATGAGATTGCACGACCAAGTCTGAGACTCTTTAATTTTAATTTAATTATAATTTATTTTTAGAACTGGTACTGCTTTTAGTACTTATGGTACAGGGCCTCGGCCTACTATTTGGACCGTTCGCGGCACTCAGAGCTCGCCTTAGGATTAATTAATTTATGTAATTTGTAAAGGGAATAAGCCCAGTTTTTTCTTTATTTCTCTGTGACCCTGTATTGTGTAGTGTAGCCTTTTCTTATTTTTCTGGGATGTGGATTTCGTCGTTAAACGCGTAAATAAATGGATATATATATTTTATATAAAGAAAAAAATTAATAAGTTTTCTCATAATAAATAATCTAGTAATTTAGCAATTCACATGTTTTCTCATTTAAAAGAAAAAGCCTAGTTTATAATATATATATATATATATATATATACAAGTTTGCCAAATTAACCGGTAATTGCTATTTTTCCCCAATTAATCAGTAATCGACTTATTTAATTAAATGATAACGAACATATTTGCGACGTTAGACAATTTCCGGTAGATTAGTTATAACTTAAATCTGACTAGGCTGGTTCTGAGAGATTGTAACTAGCACACCTAGAATGGTTTCGTTATGGTTCTAAGTCAAGGTTCTCAACTGTAGGATCTCGGAGACGAACTTGACTTCCTCCTCGGTATCGACATTCCCGATCTAGTCAATTAACAGAGGCAAGTTACGGTTATATTTTCTTGTATTTTATTTAGTAATTGTCAAGCTGTATGTTTAAACCACTTTGCTACACGGAATTCTCTTCTAGGGTTCAAATATTGATTGATATTGATTGTGGAAATTGGGGGAATAGTGTAACGTTTATGACCAATACCCCCCATATTGTATGATTGTGCGAGCTTACCCCTCTTACACACGGGGATAAGCGTATCGCGTCGCTAGGACGCTATTGTATAACCCAAGCCGGTCATAGACGATTACACATTCAAATCACATTATTTTTTTAAATTGTTAAATTGCTGAAAAATATTGTTTTAACTGTTTAGCATATACTTTTCCATTATTACTTGAAATATGAGATACATATTCGTACTTGCTCCCTCCTGACTGGAGACCACATTTTTAGGTGACATTGAGGATGCTGAGCTATTGTACAATAGCTACTATGACCCAGTTTTATGCCATGTTGTAACGCCCCAGTCCCAAAATACGTAGGATTAGGAACGTAAACATGCCAGCTGTAATCATACGAAGTACATAGGACTATGGATACATAAGCTGTAAATGTAGTAAAACCATACTAATCTCATCCACACAAAATATATGAATAAATGATATCATATAATCAACCATGAAAATGTCATTTGGTACATGTAGTTGGGCGGAGACAGATCCACTACCAACGATGAAAAGAAATACATAACAAAAAAATATTTTGGCGAGCGAAGCGAAGACGATCCAAGCGCAATCATCCTCGAAGAAATAGCGATGAACACGGCTAGAGCTAGAACACCTGCGAAAGATAATAGCACACACCTGGCAAGACAACCAGGTCCTCAGAGGGACGTAACAAGACACATAATATCATGCCATAAACTGAATAAGTTAGCTCAACAGAAAAGTATATGTGACTTACACAAATAAAGGTTCTTAACCATTCTATGTGTTAATGCATTTGAAGACAACGTTCCACACAAGGGCTCCCGAAGCTAGAAACACGGCACATTAGCGTTTCAACCAAGGCACTAGTGGCGTCTAGAGAAAGTAAATGCACGGCCCATAGCACTCGAGCGAGAACTAAGGGGCATCCAGAGAAAATAAATGCATGGCCACTAGCTCTTGGGTGAGTCACTAACGGCAGCTAGAGGAAAGTAAATGCACGACACATTTGTGTTTCAACCGAGGCACTAGTGGCATCTAGAGAAAAGTAAATAAATGCACGGCCACTAGTCTCTCGACTGAGTCACAAATGGCATCCAGAGAAAAGTAAAGGTGTGAAAGCCCCTGCGCCTAATATTGTCTTCACCCTCCCCATGTACTACTCGTGCTGAATCCACATCACGGCATTCCTAATAATGCTAAGTCGCTAAGTCTTCTAGACAACCATAACTATTTAGCAGTTATTGCCTATCGCACAGCATGTGCGTACCGATGGCCAGTCGATACGTACGTCCGAGATCTATATGAGACTCGTGACTCGTGATACACAAGTGTCAGGCCAATGAATGCGACACAAACAAAGGTGGTCCCTTAACTCTAAGACATGCAACTGAAATATAATAATTTACAAGTACAATTTGTATTTTCTAGAATAAGTAAAAAATGCATGATATTGAGCAAGAAATTTAAACAGTGAAGGCAAGGTGTCTTGCCTGATAGTACGCCTGGTGTGCTGCAATGATCAATGTGGCATGAACTGTGACTTCGGTGCAACAACTATACAAGGGGACCTCTGATGGTGACACGGTCGGTTCCATTGGGTCCAGAAGGGTCAATTTAGTTAGGGTGGACATAAGGTTGACCAAAATTGGTTGAAGGAAAGGAATAATGGGCTTAGTCACAGACTGGGGATAACCGGAGAAATTTGATAAATATATGAATTTAGAAAATATTTTATAATCTTAAAAAATAAACTATTAGTCAAATATGCTCTCAAACAAATATCCGAAAATCGAAAGTCATTTTAGGACGAACGCTAAGTTCTGTCAAAGTAGTATCTTAGTTTGAAACCTATATCTCTATAAATCAAAATATTTTAAACGAAACAAAATACTATTAGAAATTTTTATTTAAGGCTAATAAAATATTGATAAAATCTATACTTTTATTGATTATTCAAAAATTGAGAATATTTATAACTATTTAAAATATCGTTTTTTTACATAATACTTTGAAGAAAATAATAGGTTTTGAAATTCTTAATAAATTATTTTAGGGCCAACACCCATAAGAAATTTTAAGTATAAAATGGTATAAAAAGCCAAATCCTAACTTAAAATTCTAATGCTATATTTTTGCTACCCAAATAATTTAGGATATATAGAATATAAACAAATTTTAATGTATCTATTAGCAATAATAATAATAATAATAATAATAATAATACAAAATATAAAATATCTCAACAAACACCCAATAACAAAAATATATATAATAAATAATATAACCTTAATAATAACCCAAAAAGTAACAGTAGAATGGAAGCTGTTCTCGAAGATCCAAAACAAAAAAAAAAAAAGGAAGGGAATTGGGAAGAGCTGAGTGAGCTCGGTGAGGAGTCGGCCGGTGGCGGGTTCGTCGGGGGCGGCTGCGCGCGAGGGGCGACGATGGGCGCAGCGGAGGGGAAGGATGGAGCGGGCGGTTCGGATGGCGGTGGTAGCGTGAGGCGGAGGAAATTCGAGGGGAGGCGGCTGGGCGGACGCGGGCTAGGCGCGGCGAACGCCGGCGAAAAAATGGGGGAGAAGGGGGCTCCGGCGACAAGGGTGTAGACGCGGCCGGGAGGGGCAGAGCGCGCGGGGATGAGGCTCGGACCGTAGCCGGAGGCGGGCGGCTAGGGTTTAGATCGATAGGGGGCGAGCGGGAGTCGGAGGCGGCTGCTCCGGCGAAGAAAAGGGAGCGGGATGGGGATGAGCCGGAGGCTCGGTGAAGGGAGCTCGCCATGCTCGGGCGGAGGTCGGCAGGGAAGTAGGAGAGAGGAGGATGGGCGAGGGAGCTGCGGCGAGCGGCTATGGCTGGCACGGCGCGGCGGAGAGGCGGACGCGCGCGTCGGCGCTCACGTCGCCTGGGCGGAGAAGGGTTCTACGTGGTCGGGAGTCGGAGGGGGTTTTCCGGCGGGGCTCGGGCAAGGCGGACATGGACGGCTCGGTGGTTGGTGGGAGCTGACGTAGATCGGGTGCGGGTTCGGCTCCAGCGTTCGTCGGGCACGCGGAGGGACTACGGCGACGCAGCCGGGGACGAGGCGATCACCGCCGATCCGCGGGCGGAGGTACGTATTGGTGGTGGTGGTGATGATTTATATTTTGTGTTTTCTTCTGTTGCTGACGGTGGTGGTAGCTGCCGCGGTGGTTGCCGCGGTGGCTGGATTGGTGGTGTTGGTGGGTTTCCGGTTAGGTCACGCGAGGTTTGGGGTTGGCTGTGGTGGTGTCGGGATTGTGTTAACGGTGATGGCGTTGTGGTGTTGTCCTGTGGCCAGGAGGAGGGGTAGAGGGAAGGATGAGGTCGGGGCACCGGGCTAGGATTAGAGCTTAGGATTATTTGGAAAAATAGTGTCGGGTTGTGTCCGACACGGAGATGGAGAGAAAAATGTACTTGTAAAGGTGGAATAAGAATTGGACGGGAAACACGGACACGGTGCACGCACGTTGTGGTGGAATAATTTGTGGAAGATTAATAGAAATTGGAAGAGTACCTGCCTATTTATACGATGTGGGAATTCCCAATAAGATAAAGTTTAGGATTTGTTTAAACCCAAAATAGATAATTCAATACTTAATTTAAATAATTCAATAAATCAAATTTTAAATCAAATCCAATTTAAATCTAATTAAATTATTGGTTTAAAATCAATGGGACAAATCAAATTTCAAACGTTTCACTATTTAAATAAATCCATAAATTTAAATCAAGATTTAATTCGCCACAATAATTTCGAAATATATTTTTCAATATCAATAATAATAATTTCGAAAATAATAAATATTTTTAAATATCTTTTCGTATAATAAAATATTAATATTAATAATTTGAAAATAAATAATATATAAATTTAATTCAATGTACCTCATATGCAAGGAATATAAAGTAGTTTTTCTAATTTACCACTAATAAATAAATAAAAATAATAATAATTTTGGTCATCTCAACACTCAACTTTAAGCAAAATACAAATACAAATAATTATTTATTATTTGAACGATAAAATAGAAAAAAATGTTTTTCAAAAATATATGTACGCTCGTACATATTTGCACTCGACGAGCAAGAAAATAAATTTCGTGCGCGACGCACAATACGACTACGCGACGTACAATACAAAATTTTAAATCAGTACCAAAATTAAATAATAAAAAAATAGTAGAAATTTAGGGATTTTACAATGTGGTGTTGCCGGAGTCCCCTTGGAGGACGCAGGACCTGAGGCCGATGAGCCAACCGCCTAGCTAGTAGTTTTTCTATTTTTAGTTTTATTGTATTGGAGTTGTTAATTTGAATTCAGCACTTTATTTCAGTTCTTTCATTTCCAGTTGTACTTTTCAATTGTTGAATAAAAAGTTTTAAAATTTTCGTATATTGAGTTGTGACAAATGTATAGATGTTGTTGTGAATACCTGCATATAAAGCTTACTGCCGCCATCTCACAACGGTGCAGGCTGGGCATGAACCGGTTCGACCCAATAATTTGGGATCGGGTCGTGACAGTACTGGCTTAGCTAAATCTCAGTCCACAAAAATCATAGCCTACCTATCCATAAATACATATCTAAAGTCCATATTCCAAAATAGCCTAAAACCCAACCATTTGGCCCAAAAGTAGTCTGACAGAACTCAGACAGAAATCGGCCCGAGTTCGATCAGGGTAGTTTGCACAAATTTTTGAATTTCCTCTAAATCTGCATCCAACGTTCGAATGTGAGATTTCTGCATCCGAACTCTGCCCGAATTCGATCTACAAAAACACTATAAATAGAGAAGAACTTTTTTATTTTCAAATCACTCATTCATTCAATCTTCTCTTCTCTATTCATTTCTAAGTGTTTTTCTACGAGCTACACTTTTAAATCTAGCCTATATTACTCTTAGCCAAGCCAGTAAAGTTTCTGTTCAATATAGAGTTTGGTGTTGAAGAGTTGTATCGGAGGCTAAGTTCAGAAAATATTCCAGTTTTCAAATTGCCTTCTAGAGTCAGTCGTGCACTCGTCGCCAAGCTTGGTGTTGTGAAGTCAGTCGTGCACTTATCCCCAAGCACGATGTTGTAAGAGTTGCCAGCACTCAATTAAAGCTTGTGCTATAATAGATTAACATCGAACAGAGCACTCGAGACCGAGTTAGTCCTCCACGAGGAAAACTAGTATATATCGCTGTGTCACTAAGTTTGATCTTCTTAACTCTTACTTCTATTGCAAGTTATTTACTGCTATTTTTTTTGCTCTTACTTGCCATAGTATATAGTTTTTAATTGTGAGATTTATTCTGCTACACATGCATACACTCTATTCATCCTCCCTCTAGAGGTGCTCAACTGTCCTACAGTTGATAACAATATGACCTAAGCTGACATAACCAACTAAAACCTAGGATACACTCAGTTCAAGGTACTAACGAACCTATATAAATTTAGCAGCAAAAACTATGGTCATGATCCTATGATGCTACTAATAAGACTTCTAAAGGGGTATAGTTCTTAGGAAGGATTACAAGAATTTAGGTACGGTGGACCGTAATCAAAGGCTTTGTAAGAAAACCTAGGTACTATCTTGGTGCTATTGGTTAGTAACTCTATAAGGGAAATTCAACACTGCTCCTATCGGTTACATATCAAATATCCTTAGCAATACCGTTAATGATCTACCCCTTTCTAACTAAAAAATTCTTACAATTCTTACAAGTACGCCTAACCATGTTACACACGTCTGCTAGGTGAGGGTCGAGGCTGAGTTAGGAAGATACTTAGATATAATACCCCCGACATAATATAAACCTATTGGTCATTCTTCTGGTCCTGTTTCTAATAGGTCATTACAAGGCTAGTCTTAACAAATATAGAGATGTCTACCTAGTCTAATATAGACCTCCCTACTTTATCCATGGATCCTACCCACTTTAGTTAATTACCTTGTCCTGTCAAGCAAGGAGTTCTATACCTTCCCCGACAAATCTTCATGGTTATCTACCTAAATGTCTATCCATTGATTGAAAGA
The DNA here is from genome assembly GCA_029216955.1 of Iris pallida. Lineage (NCBI taxonomy): Eukaryota > Viridiplantae > Streptophyta > Magnoliopsida > Asparagales > Iridaceae > Iris > Iris pallida. The sequence continues at coordinate 29,864 of JANAVB010004715.1, forward strand.
GATCCGCATGCCTACCCAAAACCCCATATAGAAATAGGAATGTCCTTCTAATCTGTCTATCTAGCCCAAATTCTTCATGCCTTGGAAAATCAACCCCTCTGAAATATTTTATCCATCTTGCTCTATCTTACATTAAGATATATTCGAAATGGTTCATCAAGCATGAGCATTCATCCTTCTAAATAGGGAAGGGCGAGAATCCTTAATATGAGTTCAAGAAGGGTAGTCGAATACAAAAGCGAGATTCAAGGGCGATAGTGGAAGTCAAAAAATTTTAATAACAGTTGTGGATTGAGATCCTAATATACCATCATAATGCAGGCTCACATTGTATATTTACGTAACCGAAGCGATAAATGGAACCTACATGAGCCACCACAAAAACCATTTTATATCCTAGTTCCAAAATACACGGAACAAGGATACGTGACAATGACCAACTACGTATCAAGTGGACTCCACTCCAGCTCGAATATGTATACGTTGTCTAGAGGTCAAGCATATATATCAAAAAAAATACAACGAATAATACGCAAAAATACAACATATATAATATAAGTTTAATTTTTAGGAAAAAAATTTAATACCGAAAATTTAGAAATACGAAATACAGGAACGAACGTGACAGTCATAGAGGGTTAAGTGAGGGTTTGTTTAACCTTGTTTTGTCTATTTTTTCAACCGCAGATCGAGGGTTGACAAGAGAGAGTGAGGGGTTGTTGTTTAAGTCATAAATATCCCTTGTTTGCCATATACAATATCGTGACATTCTTCTCCATTTTTGTTGCTTTCATCCTACTGCTTCGCTCTACTGCTTCGTCTTACTGGCTTTTAGCTTGCTGCCGTCCAGGTGCATGGTCTCTTCTTGCTTTCACTTGGTACACATCGTTCAATATTATAAAGGGGAAAAAAATAAAAACCAACGTCTATGTTTTTTATGCATCTATTGAATTGATGACCACATATTTAGTGCATCAAAAAAACCCATCCAGGTGCGTCAAAAAATTAGAGAAAAGATAGTTGATGACCACATATATTTTATGCATTTTTTCGTGTGTGTAATTTTATGCCACATATAATAAAATATTTTAGCAACTATTATTTTTTTAATCATTTTTTCACTCAAAACCTTTTTTTTATTAAACACACACACACCCTCACTCAGGGTCTGGTTGGATTGAGGGTTAAGAGAGTTAAGTGAGGGGAAAAAAACCATGCTTGGTTTGAGGGTGAGGGTTTAGGAGGGAGGGTTATAGAGGGTTTATTTTACCATTTTTTGTCCATTTTTTTAACCCCCAAATCGGAGGGTTAACGAGGGGGATTGAGGAGTTTTGTTTAAAAAGTCATAAACACCCCTTATTTGTTCTATAAAATATCATAATTTTTTTCTTGTTTTCAACATGTTGTTCCGTACCTTCCTAATTTGTGAAGATATTTTTACAAGTTCTAATTAAATTTCAATCAAATTTAATTTTATGACGTATGTAATAAGGTTATTTTGGTAACTATCATAATTTTATTAATCATCCTCTCACTCAAAATCTCCAATCCAAGCAAGGGTTATTAAACACCCATCACTTAGGGGCGTTTGGTATGCGGAATACTATATAGCCGGGAATTCTATATTCTCGGGAATCAAATTCCAAGGAATTAAATTCCCTAAAAAATTACATTCCCATGTTTGGACAATATAAATATTCCCGGGAAAAAATAAAAAATAATAATAACGAAAAAAAATGAACAAATATAAAAAAATTGGTAAAAATGACAAAAAATCGGTAAAAACGAAAAAAATGGTAAAAACAACAAAAAATCGGTAAAAACGACAAAATAACAAAAAACGATAAAAACGACAAAAAATCGGTTAAAACGACAAAAATGACCAAAAAGCGACAAAAAATGTATAAACGACAAAAATAACAAAAAGGGGTAAAAACGACAAAAATAACCAAAACACGACAAAATCGACATAAAATCGGTAAAAACGACAAAAAACAAAATATGGCAAAAACAAAAAATCGGTTAAAACGACAGAAAAATAAAAATTCGGTTAAAACCGACAAAAAATTGGTTAAAACAACAAAAAAATTGGTTAAAACGACAAAAAAAACCAAAAAGCGACAAAAACGAAAATAATCGATAAAAACGACAAAAAGGACACAAAATCGGTTAAAACGACAAAAAATCGTTAAAACAACAAAAAAACCAATAAAGACAAAAAATCGGTAGAAGCGACAAAAATGACAAAAACGATATAAAATCAGTAAAAATGACCAAAAGCGACAAAACGACAAAAAAACTACTAAAATTCGGTAAAAAAAAAAAGCTACAAAATGACAAAAAATTGCTTAAAACGACAAAAATTGACAAAAAAGCGACAAAAGGGCAAAAATTGGGTAATAACGACAAAAATAATCAAAAGTGACAAAAAAGATAAAAAATGGGTAAAAACGACAAAAAATTGCTTAAAACGACAAAAAAAACGATAAAAACGACAAAAATTAATCAAAAGTGAGAAAAAGGACAAAAATGGGTAAAAACGACAAAAATTGCTTTAAACGACAAAAAAATGGTAAAAACGACAAAAAGCGATAAAAACGACAAAAAATAATCAAAAAGTGACAAAAAGACAAAAAGGGTAAAAACGACAAAAAATCGCTTAAAACGACAAAAAATGGTAAAAAAAGACAAAAAATGACAAAAAGCGATAAAAACGACAAAAAATAATCAAAAAGTGACAAAAAGACAAAGAATTGGTAAAAACGACAAAAAATGATTAAAACGACAAAAAATTGGTAAAAATGACAAAAAGCGATAAAAACGACAAAAAAAAGAAAAAATGTTCAAACTAATCAAAATTGATCAAAAAAGAAGAAGAAAATTTAGACAATTTTTTTTTGCCCGGGCAAAAAAAAAAAACCCACCTATTCTCAAGGGATAGAATTCCCATGTTTTGTGGGTAAACTATTTACCCTAGTATTTTAATTTTCGGGAATAAATTTTTTATAAGCCAAACAAACGTAGTAATAGATTTTCATCTTAAATTTTTTACGGGAATAAAAAAAAAATATCGCGTACCAAACGCCCCCTTAACTCTTCCTCCAATCCAAACATCGTTCAACTCTCCTTCATTTAAGGTTTTTTTAGGGGAACCACAACTTCTACTAGGGGCAGCCCTTACTAGAGGGCAGCCCAAAAGTGGAGATTTTACTAGGGGGCAGCCCAACCCCCCAAACTCTTATTTCCTCCCCAAACCCCAATTTCCTCTCTCTCTCCTCCAAAAGAAAAAAAAAAGAAGCTCTCTCTCCCTCTCCCAAAATCCTAGTCTCTTCTCCTCCACCACTCTAATCCTAATTCCGCCACCAAATTTCTTTCAAGAACACTCCTACATTCGACGAGATGACACGCAAGTCGAAGAAATCGGATTCTAGGTACGTTCTTCCCTAATTTTTTCTATAATTTTCTATATTCTATTTGAAACCCTAGAATAGTTTTAATTATCTAAAAACTTTTGATAATTTAGGTTTAGAATGTCTTTAGGGTTTATGAATGGCATTTTCGAACACGACAAACCCACAATTTTTCTTCAAACCCTAACCCTAGAAAACGACAAACTAGCGAGTCGTTTGTATGTTGGCCCTGAGTACAGTAGGACTGCCAAGCATGTGGCAGTCCACATGTAAACAAGGACTGCCAGAGTCATGGTTGTCCTCTTTCAATAGAGGATTGCCAGAATTGTGGCAGTTCTTGTTTACATGTGGACTGCCACATGCTTGGCAGTCCTACTGTATTCAGTTTTAGTTGTGGTCTGGGGGTGGGGGATAGGGGGTAACAGTTCTATTTTAGTTGTATTATTTATTAACTACATGCCGTACTTCCGGCGGGTCGGACGTCCTAAGTTGTTGAACCCTACAAACCCGGGTCCCGAGCCGTAGTAGCTGTTGAAAATCTTCCTTCGAAAAATATCTTGTATGTTTCATTGGTGAAGATGGTGAGTTCCGCATTAGTAATTAGTTGAGATTTTCATGTTTGTAGACTAAATTCAATTATACTTTCATTTACAGTCTAGAAGGGCGAAGGAACTGACCAAGACACTTCGGAGCGCTTGCCAAAGTGACACTAGTGTCTTGGTCGACACTAGTGCCTTGGTCGCCAACGAGCTTGAGCGCATCGATGACGAGGTTGAGTTCCCATTCATGCGTAATGCGGAGTCTCGTTCGAAGGACCGCCATGATATGTAGTATGATTGTCTGATTATCTGAAGTTGGCTATTTTGGATGTTAATATTTTTGGGTGTCGAACATGTTGTTGGATACTTGTGTTGAAATATTTTGGATGTTGATATTTTTGGGTGTCGAACATGTTGTTGGATACTTGTGTTGAAATACTTGTGTTGGTTATGTGTTGGATACTTGTGTTGAAATACTTCTGTTGGATATGTGTTGGATACTTGTGTTGAATATGTGTTGGATATGTGTTGAATACTTGTGTTGGATACTTGTGTGAATATGTGTTGGATACTTGTGTTGGACTTGTGTTGATATGTGTTGGATACTTGTGTTGGATATGTATTGGATACTTGTGTTGAAATGTTCTGTGATCAAGTCACAGAATAATTCATCTAGGACTGCCACACCCAGGGCAGTCCTTCACATGTGTTTGACTGCCCTGGGTGTGGCAGTCCTATTTGTAAGTCATTGAATTAATATTTGTTTGCGATTCTAAAATTTCGGCAAAAGTGCTAAAACAGAGGTCCAAACATCATTTTTTTACGATTCAAAATTTCGGAAGACCTTCTAACGATGAAGCGGCTAATCTCAGGCTCCTCAAAAATACGCTCATTTTGTGACAAACCGGGCCTCGTTTCGACCTCCCAGTCAAAAGTTATGGCCCTCCAAAGTTTCAACTGACCATAAAACAGGAGAGTGACCATTCTTCGTGTAAATTAACACGGAGAATGGCATTCTCCGTGTTTCTAACACGAAGAATGGCCATTCTCCGTGTAATTTAGCACGGAGAATGGTCATTCCAGTGTTAAAACGAAGGAGAATGACCATTCTTCGTCTTAATTTACACGGAGAATGGCCATTCTCCGTATAATTTAGCACGGAGAATGGTCATTCTCCGTGTAATTTTCACGGAGAATGACCATTCTCCGTGTAAATTAAGACAGAGAATGGTCATTCTCCGTGTTAGAAACACGGAGAATGCCATTCTCCATGTTAATTTACACGGAGAATGGTCATTCTCCTGCATTTTAACACTAGAATGACCATTCTCCGTGCTAAAACACAGGAGAGGTTTTTATATAACAGCAAGTTTCAATTAGGACTGCCAGCACCGTGGCAGTCCTCCTCTTGTGTAGGACTGCTAGGGGTGTGACAGTCTTAATTGAAACTCTCTGTGATAGAGAGTTTCAAAACTCTCATCACAGAGACTTATAAATAGGACTGCCACCCTCCTGGCAGTCCTATATTAAATTAGGGCTGCCAGGGTGCTGGCAGTCCTAATTAGAGCTGTCAAGTGGGCCGGCCCGGGCCGGCCCGGCACGAATTTGGGTGGGCCGGGCCGGGCCCGGGCTGGGCCTCTCAGGCCCACACGTTATAGTGGGGCGGGCCGGGCCTAAGCGTAAAAATGTGAGCCCAGCCCGGCACAAACCCATGGCACGTCGGGCTTCGGGTCGACCGGGTCGGGCTTGGGCTGATACGTACCCACGGTACAAATACATATAAGATCTTGAGGAATACAAAGAAAAATTCAAATTATTACTGTTGTATGTATGTAACGTAAAAGTTTCAATAGTGAAATTATTACTGATATGTGACGCATAGTATTTTCCTCTTTTGGGTCGAGTCCAAGACTGCTAGTAGGAATGCTCGTGAATGGGATTGCTGGTAGGAATGCTAGTAGGAAAAATGCTTGTAAATAGGTAGAGTCCAGTAAAGTACAGAAGTCCAACATATTTTCCGTTCAATCACAAGTCCAATATTGTTACATTCCTCTCTGCACGTGCTATAATCATAGTGCATATTTAACTAGTAGGAATATGTGTAGCTGACTTGGAATAATCATAGTGAATATTAATGCTAGCATTATCAAGTATGGGACTTGTGATTGAACTAGCCCTACATCAGTAAAAGTACAGAAGCTTCAAAAGCTTATGCAGATGTATATATGAGCCTATCTTAAGGGTCTGGCCGGGTCGGGCCTTGGGCCGGGCCTATATTATGGGCCAATATATGTGGCCCGGCACGACCCAATATACTGGGCCGGGCCGGCCCAAGCCCACGATTAATCGGGTCGGGCCGACCCATGGGCCGATTTTTCGGGTCGGGCTCGTGCCGGGCTGGGCCGGCCCCCCAATTGACAGGTCTAGTCCTAATTGATACTTGCTGTAACAGCAAGTTTCAATTAGGACTGCCAGCACCCTGGCAGTCCTAATTTAATGTAGGACTGCCACGGGGGTGGCAGTCCTGATACTGGATCGGATAGCCATTCTCCGTGAAAATTACACGGAGAATGGCCATTCTCCGTGCTAAATTACACGGAGAATGGCCATTCTCCGTGCTAAATTACACGGAGAATGACCATTCTCCGTGCTAAAACACAGGAGAATGGCCATTTATATAACAACAAGTTTCAATTAGGACTGCCAGCACCCTGGCAGTCCTAATTCAATGTAGGACTGCCAGGGGGGTGGCAGTCCTGATACTGGATCTGATACTTTAACAAATTGGTATATTTTGTCACACATACTTGCACACAGGTAAACACATATAACACACATATAAACACATAAATAGCACACAGGTAGACAATACACAAAAATAGCACACAGGTAAACATGTATAACATACTGAACTTCATATTTTACTGTATACAAATTTACTCCATATAGATTATGGACTTCATATTTCACTATTTACAAAAGTGGTCCTCCATATATAAAATGTCAAACTGTAAATATCCATACTTAGTCGATTTTGACGTCGTAGTGGTCAGCAGGTAAGTCTCTTGGCTCTTCAAACTTCAACAACTTCTTACAATGGTTGATCTGATCAACGAAAAGTATGGTCCAAGCGATGGCTTCGACAACTAAACAACTACATAAACCAAAATGTAAGCATATGAATTAAAAGGACTGCCAGAGATGTGGCAGTCCCTCACATATATAGGACTGCCACATATGTGGCAGTCTCTCACATATATAGGACTGGCACATCCCTGGCAGTCCTAATCCATGAGAGGGACTGCCAGAGAAGTGGCAGTCCTCTTTGTCAAAGTCCGATTGTTCATCCGAAATAAAGTTAAAGTGTAGTTACCACGAGGCCTTCCGATGCATCAAAGTGTTCTTCGGACGTTGTGGGAGGAGAGTATCCAGCTTTAATGGTCCGGGTTGTTCCATTTTCTATTTCTTTCTACATTAAACACAAAATTCAACTTTTATATGTAAAATTTAGGTTAAAACATTACACAAAAATAAATTCGACGACTTACAAATAAATGGAGAAGTGATTGACACTATTACTAGATATTTCACCAAAATCTTTAACAAATTTAGGTGGGGGACAATTTCACCTAGGTTAGGTTAATTCTAGGTTTCTATGAGGAGAAAAAAAATGGAGGAAGAGAAGTAATAGAGGAAGAAAGAGAGAAGAAATAAAACATGTTTGGCTTTTATAGTCAATTTTGGGCTGCCCCCTAGTAACAAAAACCTATGGCAACTTATAATTTTTTCAAAAAATTTGGGCTGTCCCCTAATAGAAGTGGTGGTGCCCCTAAAAAAAACCCTCATTTAACCGCACTTAACTCTACATATATTTTTTTGGTAAATTATAAGGCACAGCACATTTACTCAGGGCTGTCCAAGTGTTAGTTTTTCATTATTTACAAGTTTGCCACTGAAAAAATTACTCAGGGCTATCTAAGTGGTAGGTATAAAAGATAATGAGGACTGTCAGGAATTGTGGCAGTCCTGAAAGTAATGAGGACTGCCACAATTCCTGGCAGTCCTAGAAGTAATGAGGACTGCCAGAAATTGTGGCAGTCCTGAAAGGACATGCTCTACAACAGGACTGTCACAATTTCTGGCAGTCCTAGACATATTGAGGACTGCCAGAAATTGAGGCAGTCCTGAAAGATACTTGCTGTACAGCAAGTTCCTTTCAGGACTGCCACAATTTCTGGGCAGTCCTAAAGTCGACATTTCCGAATGAAAAAATATTAGGGTTTATTTCAATCTTGATAATAGAGTGAAATATGCATTTTAGGATTTATTTCCATACATTCTTTGTGAGGAAAGAAGTATTTAACCTTTATTTTCATACATTTTAGGGTTTATTTAATTTTTTGGGTGCCATCGAAATTGGAAAAGAGAAGGAAACTAGGGTTTTGATGGAGATGGTGATGATGGAAACGGTGGAGAAGAAGAATGATGATGAGAAAAAAACTAGGGTTTTGATGAAGATGTGAGAATGGAAATGGTGGAGAAGAAGAAGATGGATAGAAGAAGAAGAAGAAAGTTAGGGTTTGTGAAGAGAGAGAGAGTGGAGAAGAAGAAAATGGAGAGCCCCTGAATAGAAAATTTGGACAGCCCGAGTAAAAGTTCCTCAAAGCCTGGCTAGTTCTAATCCTGGCTAGTCCCGAGTAAAAAAGGCTGTGCTCTTATAAATAGCCTTTTTTTTTTTCCACCTCAATCCAAGCAGACCTTCACTTAAACTCCATTATTTTTTTCCCTTCGCAAGAATTTTTTTTATTTGGGAAGAAGGGGGTTAGGGTTTCGGAGAAAACAGTAGATGATTGTGAGAGAGAGATCAGAGAAGATGAAGGTGGTAGGCTTGGTTAGCGGTGGCAAGGACAGCTGCTACGCCATGATGAGATGCATCGACTACGGCCACGAGGTCCTTCTTTTCTCTCTTCTCTTTTATTGTTCCCTCGCTTCTTCTCTTCCGCTTTCGATCTGAACTAATTCGTCGTGTCTTCTTGCAGATTGTGGCCTTGGCCAATTTGTTGCCGCTCGACGACTCCGTCGACGAACTGGACAGCTACATGTACCAAACTGTAAGTTATTTTGTCCCCAGACTAGTGCAGTTGCTGTCAATTTAGTCGTCATGTCATTTTCGTGAAATGATAAGAGAGAACGCAAGAGTACCAAAGAGATGACTCGAGAGATGATGGCGTCGCTGGAGACTAGTGCAGTTTTTGTGTCACTTTCTCGAGATGAGAGGAGAAAATAATTCTTTTTTATATTTGGTTTATTGAACTATGACGGTGTCCCTGGTGGTTATTGCAATTTTTCACTACGAACTTGATTAACAAATACCAGGGTTTAATTCATTTATCGAAGAGTAAACAGTTACTTGTAAATTTTATGTGCAACTCTTGTCTTTGTATGTCTAGGTTGGGCACCAAATTGTGGTTAGCTATGCAGAGTGCGTCGGGTTGCCATTATTCCGGAGGCGGATAAGGGGATCTACGAGGTAAGAGCAAAATGATTTATGTGTCTATGTGATCAACAAAGCATTTGTGTTTTTTTTGTATTGGGTTAACTAATTGAAATAACTCCAATTATGTGCCTTCATTTATGTCCCACCTTTGCCAAATTCATGTTGCATTGACTAATTTCAATCTTTTTTTTTGTTGGCCTTTATTTCCTATATAGATCATCGTGTCACAATTGTCACAATTGGGTTTTTTTAGCATGTGCTCATATCAAGGTTCGCAGTATCGGTATAGGAATCAATATCATATCCTTTCTATGAGTATCTGGATCGGCAGTATCGGCACTATCGGTGGTTTTGGATTTTTTGGTATCGAAAACAATTGTTATTAACAAATATTAAAATTTTAGAAAAGACATTTTATATAGGTAAATTTATAATTTTAAGTATTTCATGTGTTGTTTCTTAGTAATTTTGGAATTAAATGAATAATATTCACCCTTGTCGATTGGTTGCGACATATAAGTTTTATTCTTTTACAACTTTACTATGCTTTTCACTCTTGTTGATTGTTCTTTTTTCGTTCATTTTTCTTTGCTGAATTGATTGAAAAAGAGATTCCCGATGTCAGTATCGGTCAGTATCAATATCGGGCCGGGACATGTCAAACCGTATCGGTATCGGCCGATACTGTAAGCTATGGCTCATAGTACATCAATGACAAATGATGCCATGTTTTTGGTGTGTTATCTGGCTATGTTGTTTCCCTCGTATACTGAATGAGGTACCATGTTGTGTGTACATATTGTATAAGTCATCTGCTCGTTTACCTCCTTATGCATACTTGCCATTCAGAAAAGGGAAAAAAACCCCAAAGATAAACCCATATTTCTTTCTGCTCGAGGCGAAGAATTTTTTGTAAGTTCATATCTAGTAAGTCATAGTTAAGTAGTTGATTTTGATTCAAATCCCTCCTTATGCACTACTTACATTCAAATCATGTCATGTCTAGTGTCCCTGTTCTCCCTGCCCAGTTTTAAACCTGAAATTGGTGTCCATTTCACTCTTGATGCCTTTAGCCTATATGCACATTTTCAACTATCTCCAACGTTTCCCTCTACGTGCTGATCCTACTCCCAGGTGCTCAAATTTAAAAGTTGCCTACCTTGTAGTGTCATATGTTGTAACATTCATGTTTACATTTGTAAGAATTAACCCATGACCACGTTTTTTAGATTCTTTCCTCCAGTCTTTAGATACCATCCATTGTTCTTTAGAGCTTCCATAATGCAGGTGTCTGATGGTAAGGTTTTTATGGTATAACTAGTTGGTGGTCTGTCAGAAGGGGGCATTCTTACTCTTTAGCTTCTTAATCTTCTGTATTCTTTTTATGTAGGCATCACGATCTCAGCTACAAGGTGACCCCAGGAGATGAAGTTGAAGATTTATTTATTTGCTCAATGAAGTTAAGAGTCAAGTTCCTTCTGTAGCAGCTGTGTCTTCTGGTGCCATTGCATCCGATTATCAAGGCTGCGAGTGGAGAGCGTTTGTGCGAGGTTAGGCCTTGTTTCTCTAGCTTATTTATGGAAACAAGATCAAACTTTCCTCCTTGAAGAAATGGTAAATTTTCACTTTGTCCTTGTAAGACTAATGTTAGTATATGTATGATATCTTAATTTAGATCATTATTGCCTAATAGTTTTTTTACCTATTACTTCTTATAGATTCGGAGAGGCATCAAAGCTATTACTATTAAGGTAAACATTAGCATCTTTCTAGAACTCTGTTATTTAATGTAATGGACTTCTATTTAAGTTGTCTGGCATACTCAATTGATCTGTAATTGCAAATGTTCAATCCATTAGTCTGCAATTATTTTTAGCACCTTTGCTTGGACAGTTTCCGTCTTTTGGCATGTCGGCATTTTGGATGCCTGTGCACTTAGAGGACACATTATGTCTGTATTATGTCAGCGTATCAAGATATAATCTTGCACTTTGTCATTGATTTTTTTGTTTTGTTTTGGAATGCGTCAATTTTAGATTGTGTAGTAAAGATCTAAGTCATAGTGATAAATGCAATTCCCTATAGCAAATTGGATCATATTCTTACCTCTTTATCTAGTCTCTTATAATCCAGGGAAACTTGGAGGGTGCTCTTGGTTGTATGAGCTTAAAGTGCAGCACAAAGGTAGGTCAACCTACCTGCCAACTGGTCACCTAGGTTTTGTGGCATGGCCTTCTTATGTTAATAACTAACTTGGTTATGAATTTGGTACCAACATAAGAGGGTTGACGTTAGGTCGACAACTGGACATACAATTTTGTCAAATCTTGTATGAAGCTTTCTTATGCTCCATAACTACCCATTCGGATGGGAGAAGGTTAATGACGACGATGATGAAAGATCCAAGTCAATTTATCAAATCCATGCTGGTTATATATATATATATATAATATATATATATATATATATATATAAGGGAAAAGGGTAAATTTTATTCAAAAACAATGCAATAATCATATAACATACAATCATAGTGGGACTCCCACTCTTCAGCTCCCTTACATTAACATCAAACTCTATGTTATGGAGGATGCCTACCGGAGGGGTGACCAACCCCTCAAAAATACGACGGTTTCGTTCCCTCCATATATGCAAACTGAGACTGCCAGTCGAAGTCTGGCTGTCCGGAACCAGTCCTGCCCTCTACCTCTGCTATCCGGAGCACAGTGATGATGTCCCCAATTTCCTTCCCGGAGTCACATCCACCCAACGCTCTACTCTGCTCAGACCAGATTTGCCATGCCAGAGCACACTCGAAGAAAATGTGTCCTATAGATTCATTCTCCACACTGCATAGCACACATTTCGGATCTAGGACCGACACACCAAACGATCTCAGAGGATCCCTAGTCAAAAGACGGCCCAGTAGAAGCTTGTAGACACAGAGCTGCATCTTCCTGGCGAGACCATTGCACCATACGAACTCGTAGTCAGAGCTCTGAGGAAAGGTGCGCCGGATGAGATTGTAGCAACTCCGGAATTGGAACTCCCCAGTTCCCGAAGCTGCATCTGTCGGCTCCCAAATCCACCGATCAGCAGGCAAGTCCGGATCAATGGCAATAGTACTGATAATCCCACCCAGTTCCTCGGTAAACTTAAGACTCCGGCCTCCACTTCCCGTCGCGAATGATACGACTACACGTCAGCCCACACCTGTCCTCCTGATGTGTCGGGGCTCCCCTGATGTCCAATAGTGAAAGCCGATCTATCCAAGGATCCCGCCAGAGGTCCATTCTAGACCCATCCTTTATGACCTTTCGGATTGCAGATTTGAGAACCCCCCTTTGTCTTAAGACAGTCTTAAAAGTGACTGAGTAATTGTTGTCAGATACAGGTCCAGAAGTTGTCCTGCTTCACATATCTGCTGTGCATCCAATCAGCCCAGAGGGATCCCCCGTTGATGAATCTCCATGCCAGCTTTAGTGCAGAGCCTCCCTGATCTCCAGCAACGGTCTTAGTCCCACTCCTCCTCCTTCTGGGTCTACAGAGCTGCTTCCAGGAGATCGCGTGCATACCTCCCATCCAAATGAAGTCTGCGCAAATCTGCTCCACTTTCCTAACAGTGGCAACAGGGAGGAGGATGGATTGCAGCCAGAAATGAGCCACAGCCGAAATCACCGATCTGACCAGCTCGATGCCTCCTCCAAAGGACAATCCGGTGGCTTGCCAACCTTCCACTCTCCTCTGGACGTACTCCACCAGACTATGGAAATGATCCCGCGCATAGTTGACTGTGAGAGGAACTCCTAAATATCTCACCGGAAGATCACTCCTCTCAACTCCCAGTACCTCGGCCCGCTTCTCCTTCTGGGGACATAGGGAGCTGAAGTACATCCTGCTCTTTTCTCTGTTCATCTGAAGGCCCGAGAGGGAGTCCAACTCTCCCATAATCTCCACAATCGTCTGCATACTCTCCGTCGATGGCTGGATGAACACCAAGAGATCATCTGCATAGATAAGGTGGGTAACTGGAGGATCTACCCTCCTGAACAATGGGACCAGACTCCTACGGTGCACTGCCAGGTCCATCAAGCATGTGAAGTATTCCATGACAAGCGTGAACAGGTAAGGGGACAGAGGGTCACCTTGCCTAAGCCTACGGTTGCTCTGGAAGTACCCATAAGGAATATCCTGGATGAGGACAGAGAAAGTGGAGGACGTGATGCACTCCCGGATCAATGCAACCCAGTGGTCCGCGAAACCCATAGCGGTCATCAGATGACAGAGGAAGTCCCTATTGACCATGTCATACGTCTTCCTCAGGTCCAGTTTCACACATGCTTTCTCCCCTCCGGGTTTGCTAAAGTCCCTCACCATCTCATGAGCCAGGAGCTGTGCTCAGCGATCGACCTCCCCTTGATGAACGCAGCCTGATTCGGAGATACCAAGTCCTGCATGATCCCCTCCATCCGTCGGCACATAAGGTACGTAATTATCTTATAGAGATAATTACAGCACGCAATAGGTCTGAAGTACGCCAGTGATGTCGCTCCCTCCTTCTTAGGCACCAAAGTCAGGAAAGTGTGGTTCAGCTCTTTTAGTAGTTTTCCTTTGGTGAAGAATTCCTGCACCACCTCCAAGACCTGCCAACTTGACAATTGATTCCACCTCCTCTAAAGTAATAGGGGCAAGAAGAATGCTATTTCCATACGGAGTCACCAATCTCTTCGTAACAACATCTGGAACACAGATAGGTAGTCAGTCTGGAAATATAACTCAGAATAGTACCTGACAGCTTCGCCCTGGATCTCAGCCGGCTCCCCCACCAGGTTGCCATCCACATCCAGAAGCTGGGAGATGTGGTTCCTATGCTGTCTGGTCCGGATGACATCATAGAAGAACTTGGAACAACGGTCGCCGTCCTTGAGCCAGGAACATTTGGCACGCTGAGCCGTGCTAATCTCCTTCTGCAGCCGCAAGATGTTGACTTCCCGATAGCTCCTTCTCTCTCGCCGCCAGGTCACCATTAAGCATGTCAGACTGCATGTCCTGCTGGATGGCCCGCAGCTCCACCTCCTTATCTTCTAAGGTAGACTTGGGCAACCCCTTCACCAAACTCCGTAGAGCCTTCTTCGTAGCCTTGAGACGACGCACCAAGCGGAACTGGGCCGTCCCCTCCTGACAGCTAGTAAGCCCCTCTGAGACGCCTCCAGGTAGCCATCCGAAGATACCAACTGTTGTTGTACCTGAATGGGCGGGACTTCCCAGGAGACCGAGTAGTGAAGCCTACCCTGATAGGGGAGTGATCGCTCGTCCCAGCGGCCAGGCCCTCAGTCGAAGAATTAGAGAAATGCTGGAACCATTCCCATTGCCAGGGCTCGATCAAGCTGGCATGCAATCATGTTTCGGATTGCTTTGTTATGCTAAGTCGAATGAAGCCAGAGCGCGACAATCCCTGGAGCCCCGCCTGGAGGAGACATCTCTAAAAATCATATAGGATAGAGTCTGGAACTGGACGGCCGTCCACCTTCTCCCCTCGGTGCAGAAGGGCATTGAAGTCCCCAATCAGAAGAAGCGGAAGAGACGACGAATCAGCAGCGGCAACCCTGGAGATATCGCTCCACAGGGACTCCCGTCTCCTTCTGTCGTTGTGGCCGTAAACCGCCCCAGCAAGAACCGAAAACCACCATTGTTCGAGAAGGATGGCGATCAACTGCTCCGTCATCAAGATCAAATCCCCTTCCCAACTCTTCGAGTTCCATATGACCCAAATCCTGACCATGTCACAGAGAGCCAGGTTGTGTAATTGGGCCCAATGTGGTGGGGTCCTCCGAGTAAGGGTCTTTTCACCTTTGATCTTCGATTCTAACAGTACAAAGATGTCGCACTTCTCTCTGTGAAGAACCCCACAAATCTCTCTCCACCTCCCTAGCGAACACGCCCCCCTCACATTCTAGCATTGATAGCCATTAATTAATGAGAGGATGAATCCCCTGGAAAACACCCGGATTGGCACCTGGAAATGTATCGCATCCGACGCTAATAGATCCTCTTCCATCCCATCGGAATGGCCTGCTAGGGAACGACCTGAGAGAGCACCATCGCCTAGGCAGGGTTGTCAACACAAACCGCCTCCTCCCTTATAGAAGGATGTCCCACTCCTTGGAGGGACCATCACTCAGCGGACCAACAACACGTCGCTTCCTACAAAAACATGCCCCTCAGTCCATCCGCCACCCTCTCGCTCCTCTCTCCCCACGACGCTACCATGCCTCGGTAATCATACCCCTCTGCCCCGGGCCGGAGATCAAAGCCCCACTCGTGGGAGCTAGTTGGGTAGAAACAATGAGGCTCATTCCGCCATCACTCATTGGAGGAGTAGTCCCTCCCGCCAAGACCACCTCTTCATGACATCTCTGAAATCCATGTCACGGGGAGAATCTGGAACCTCACTATAGGGAATATTAGGCTCCACCGGGGCCTACTGACGAACAAGCACTGGCAGATGTCCAAAGCAAGTACATCGTGAACAAGTAGGTGGTATCCATTCGTATTCCACCTTCTGGGTTAGCACCTCTCCAGAAGAAATTTCATATTCCACCACCTTCGGTAGCTCTCCCCAGCCCGAATCTCCACAAAAATTCTGGCATACATCAACCTCGAACGGAAGGCAGTAGCTTCATCCGCCTTGATCGGGATGCCCACCAAGCTCGCCAGACGCATCAGCAATGGGATACTCCAGAACCGGACAGGAACTCAGGGAAGCGAATCCATACAGGGATGGCATTCAGGACTTCCCTCTCACATCGAAGTTCTAGAGTCCATTCCTTCAGAATGATGAGCCTGCCGTCGAACGTCCAGGGGCCGCCTTGCAGATCCTTGCGACGTCCTCCGCAAGCCCAAACTTTACATAGTAGAAGCCGTTCTCGCGAGCAAAGAACTTCATACTGCCCTTAGGCTGCCAGACTCGTGCTGCATAACCACGGATCTGTCCGTAGAAAGGCTTGTTGCCTAGGACGTACAGAACCAGAGTATTCTCCCAGTAGGCAGTTACCTTCTCTATCTCCTCCACAGGGAACGAGGCCCGGAAACTCCTCACAGCCTTAATCGGCGGCACGTACTCCATCGATGTGGGACTTTTCGGTCCCACAGGTTTGCAAATATCAGCCCAGGACCTTCCAGCCGCTGTGTAGTAGCCCCATGTGTCCTAGGGACAACCCCCGGGGGGAGACCCAGACCTCTGACCGCCGAGATCCACCACCTTGCTCTTCCCCTTATCCGCCGCAGTCGCCTTGGGCCGCCAGCCCACCGATCTCCCAGCAGACGCCACAGGGCCACAGGCCGATGGCCGCTGTCACGTCCCAGAGCCAGAATACCGGAGAGCGGAGGAGTGACTCAACCAGCTACGTATTACGGGTAGATGAATACCGTATAATACGATCAATGCTGTCTAAAAGACGAGGGGGTGCATACTACATGAAGGTCTCACTAGGGTTACTCGACATCTATTGTCTCAATCATTCAAACAAGAAAACAGTAATAGAACATGTAAGATAAAGCAGTAAGGCGTCCCAAACGCTTAGTCAAAATGTTCTTAAGATCTGGCTGTACAAAACATAGCCAGATGGTATAGCAAGGTATACACAATCGTTATCAGCTGCAGACTGACTCGGTTACAATTATGTAAAAGTAAGTACAAGACAATCCGACTAACATGTCGGTGCCAAGCGGCAAAATGTAAAGTAAGTAGCAAAACGAGCAGGGAAGTAAAGAACCCACTCGTGTCCTCCTGCGATCATCCCTCTAGTATTGACCATCTTGGAGGTAGAAGTAAGCTGAGTCCTCGGTAACTGGCTCTAAATCTGGCCATGCAAAACCAGAGAGGTTAGACCTCTAATAGCAAGTACCACAAGGAAGCACGACATGAGAATTAAAACCAGTGGTGAGAGTTAAGATATGATGAATAAGTCTCCGTTTGCTACTGGGACTCACACAACATTACGACACTTCGAACCAACTTCCCAACCAAACAAGGACAGAAGTTGATCCGTCATGTGCTGACATTATGATCATCTCAGTAGTTAACGGAGTATGTACAGTACACAAACAAATCAATTTAAACGACAATACAACTACTACGGCTTGCTAACTGTAAGTTCCAAGTTATCCTGGAATATGCAAATAAGGATTCCTAAGTTCTTACTATGCACAAGCAAGGCTAGTCTACCCAATAATCAATTGCGCCAATCATGAATTAGACGAGTCCCAGCGGGACGTCCGTCATCAATATACAGTAATAAATATAAGCAGATATCGCTCCCTGCCCGTGTGGCAGATTTGCAGTATCTGTGGGAACCAGCCGGCATGTCGGCACTAATTGTCCCAAGGGTGGCTGCCATGTAAGAACTCGGGAATCCATTCTCTCCATGCAATCGTTATTTTATTTAACTTAGTAGTCCCTATGTTAATTGAAGTCCCATGCCGTGGATCATGGTCATTCAGAATGAGTACTTTCGTACATAGTACGATATGATAACTCTACAACGATGTCCGTGCGGTTAGGTTGTAGGTCTTACATGGCGTAATGCAACAATGAAACCTAGCCACGGAATAATCATGCCTTGACTGTAAGGTACACATGCACTTTTGTAGAAAATCAGTTGAAGCCTGCACGTGTCCATATGCCAATGTTCGGGATCGGCTAGTCGATTGCAATGGTTCATAGTTAATAGGAACGTGTCTCATTCAATTTCAATAAGACGACTAGCCAGCCTCTTAGTTCCAACTAGGAACGCATGATCAATCATTAGTCAAGGTAACAATCATTATCAATTGTGACAAGGCATGAAAGTCAACTTAGTATTCAGTATGGTCGAGTCTATAACTCTCAGGGTTTAG
>JANAVB010004716.1:0-2500 GCA_029216955.1 Iris pallida
TCCCAAAACTAAGTCCTTTGACCTTATTGATTACTCGGATACAGATTTTGCTGGATGTAAAGTTGATAGAAAAAGTACTAGCGGCACATGTCATTTCTTAGGCAAGACTTTAGTCTCATGGTTTAGTAAAAAGCAAAATTATGTAGCCCTATCAACAACAGAGGCTAAGTATATCGCCGTAGGACGTTGTTATGCTCAGATTTTGTGGATGAAACAAACCTTGGAAGAATATAATTTATTTTTCACACATATTCCTATTTTCTGTGATAACACGAGCACTATTAATTTGACTAAAAATCCAGTATGTCATTCTCGTACTAAACATTTCGAGATTCGACATCATTTTCTTAGAGATCATCATCAAAATGGAGATATTGACCTTGTGTACATAGATACTGAGAATCAATTAGCTGATATTTTCACAAAATCTCTAGCAGAAGATCGTTTCAATTATTTACGTCGAGAATTAAGAATTTTGGACGTCAATAATGTTAATTAATTTTATTTTATGATTTTATTTCAATACGCAAAAACTTTGTTAGAGACAAGCCAATAAAGAGTCTGTCTGTCACCACAACTACGGTTGAAGCGAAGCGGTATTTAAGAGTTTTTTGGTGAACCTCCGCCAACTGGAACAGTACTCCTGCAGCTAATCTGAAACAGTCGTTGTGTAACAAAATTTAATTTATAAAATAACTTTAATTATATTAATTGAATGTCAAAATTACTAATCTTTGAATTAAATCTTTGAAATGAGCCAATGAAAAAGAAAGTATTCCAAACCAACCCCAGGCGAATTCGGCCACACTTCGGACCGAATTCGACCCGAGTTCGGTTGAAGGTATCAGGTTATATATAACCAGAACCCAAGAGCCTTTCTTCTTCATTGCTTCTAAATCCACCATCACAGCACAGCAGCCGCGCGAAAAGCTCTAAAACCCTAGTTCTTCACCACTCCTTCTCTCCCTATCTACGTGGTAAAATCCATCCAAATCTTGGATTCGTGCGGAGTTCATTGTTCTCTACAACATATTCGAATATTAGGAGGTATAACTTCGTATTTCCCCTCCTTTCAATTTCGTGCATATTTAATTTTATCGCACAAGTGGCACCTAAGGGATTTAACCCCTTCAAGAGGAAGAAGACGACCAATCCTAGTGAAGAAGGTTCATCTTCGAATCCACCCATGAATTCCCTCTTTTGTCAGTCCAATCGAGCGATGGCACGTTCGATAGGTTTTACTTTCAAACCCTAGATCAAGCCCTACTGTGGTATGGAGACTTCTCCATGAGATCCATATGCACAGGCGCTCCTATCAAGCGGACTGTGTTTCCAGAACACCGCCCTTATTTTGAGGCATTAGGGTTACAATATTTTATTAAACTTCGTTTCCCAGTAGCAACTAATGTCATTAGACTGTTCTACTGCAATATCATATTAAACACGTTTGACGTAAGTACTCGTGTTGGCGGACTAGATATCAATTTCAATGATGTCCTCTTAGCGAAAATCCTTGGTATTTCCAACGAAGGTGAACCGCTTGTTGATATCACTAAATTTGAATTCTCCGACGGTACGACACTTACTAGTTTCAAAGCAGAACTCTGTGCACCTGATAGAGTTCGCTCTGGAAAGTTCAAGGCAAACAACTTAAACTTATTTAATTATGAATTGCACCGTATCATTTACTCCTCTTTACTTCCGAAGTCTACTTCAAAGGATGATGTCACATCTCTTGAATTATCTGCTATGTATCACATTCTTAAGGGGATACCTTTTTCTGCCTCTAAGACCATTGTCCAGATGATGGGACGTTGTCGTGCAAGAGATAGAAATCTCTCTTATGCGATGATTCTCCCACGCATCTTCCAGCATTTCGATATTGATTTATCAACTTGTACTCAAGAACCTGAGCCCAAGTTTCTAAAATTATCTCATCGTAGTATGACTGCTGCTGCTTCTCCTACTGTTCCTGCTACTGCTCCACCTCCTCCACCTACTCAGCAGTATGCCATGACTTTTGAGGGCATACACCAGCACCTTTCGGATTTGCACGTCTCGATGATGGATATGGCCTGCGAACGTGAGTTCCGCGACGTCACTCGTTATCAGACGATAGCAAATTCTCTCGCTGATCTTCGATTTGCTCAGACTGGACATTCTGTCGGTTCTATTCCTAGAGATCCAGCCTTCTCTGGTTACCGCTGTGAGGATGAGACTGTTCATACCTACTTTCAGCCCGGTAACGCATATGATGGTACCGTTCTGACCGTGCTCCTCGAGACTATGTCAGTGAGTATTACACTGGCGCTCCTCCGTACCCTTCTGGTGTGGGTACCTCTGCAGCTGGTCCTTCTGGACATGCCAGTCATGCTAATGATGATGATGAGGAGTTGTGATATGTTAGTTGATTTTTGAGACTTAGATGTATCTACTGTATACTTGGAAATGCTCCGACATTCCAAGTTTCTATCTTTAGACTTTATTATCAGTATTTCTT
>JANAVB010004716.1:7500-46167 GCA_029216955.1 Iris pallida
CTCATGACCGGGAAGAATATGTGGTATAGGGATCTCCATGCATCTCATATATATATATAATATATATATATTTAATTATATATATATATATATATCACCAAACTCCTCCAGCTCCTTTCGGCAACAGCAGTTGAGGATATTAAACTAAACTAAAGCAAACACTTCTATAGCTGTCGGGTTCTCTATTTAAGCTTCCAAGCACTAAGCTCCCTCTCATAATGCTCTCCCATAAATACTTGGCCTCTCCTCCTCCACCTCCCATTCCCCATGTGCTTCCTGTCTGAAAATCTTGCATACAATTCATAGCTCGATCTCCCTCTCTCTTTCCTTCCCTATAAAAACAATTAGGTTCAGCTGCGTTTGACTTGCTTAAACAGCTATAAATATGATGCTCCATGTTGCAGTGTGTGGTGCAACCTTCTCTTGTGGGTGATCCATTGGGTTTATAGATGGAGGAACCCAAGATGCAATGGGGTGCTCCCTCCCGGTTCCATGGGTCTGCCGATCATAGGAGAGACCCTGCAGTTCTTCTCTCCCAACACGTCGTTCGACATACCACCTTTCGTGAAGCTGAGGATAAGAGGTAAAGCCCTATATATATTATATATATGTATTCTCATCACTCATCATTGTAGCGTAGAAACAATCTGCTAGCAGATGGTTGTCATGTGTTCAAAATTTGATGTTATGTACAAATAATCCAGTTTTCATGCGTAATTACTATTTTGTATTGTCTTTTTGATATTGACATAGAATGGTAAACTCCAAATAAATACTTAAATTAACCTACTCTTTTTTCTTTCTTTTTTCTATCTTTATTTTTTCTTCCTATTTGGTAAGATTTTCCTCCATTTTTTTTCTTTATTTTCCTTCCACGTTTAGTAAGAAAACCTGAACTCTCTTAGCTGTCTAGCAATTTTCAAGTATGGACAAGTGTCAAATAGAGCCTTCAAGTGTTACCAATTTGATTAAAGTCAACATGTAGTACTTGAAATCTCTCCCACTGTGTACATGCATGCTCTAACACCAAATCAAGAACCATGGCAGTCATATGAACAATGAAGTTTTAGCCTCCATCAGAGCTATGTATGAAATATAAATTTAAACATTCTCATGCCTACTTTCTTACACCTATTGGTTTGTTTTGGAAGCAAATTAAGTCGTAAATTAAACAAGATGATTTTGTCAACAAGTATATTTTTGATACACCTGTATGCATGCTCGATGCCAGTCCTGCACGCGTAACAAATTAATGTTATATCTCCTGTATTGTTAAATCAAAAGAAAAATATGACTATTTTGAGAGAGAAAATGAAGTCTATACTAATATATATATCGGAGCTGCTACGTTGTCTGCGGTTTGTAACCGCGGACGTGACCGCCGACAATTGGTCCCCTGGTCCGGATGGGCCCCGGATATAGCAGGGGAGGCCAATGGCTGGCTGCCACGTCCGTCGGCGGTCACGTTCGCGGTTAGAAACAGCGGGCAAAATATCATTTGATACATACATACTTACTTAAAATATATGGATTTTTTTTTTTTCAATTCTAGATACGGTCCCGTGTTCAAAACCAGCCTGGTCGGCCGTCCGATCGTGGTATCAGCAAGCCCGGAGCTGAACCACTTTGTGTTCCAACAAGAAGGGAAGGCGTTCCAGAGCTGGTACCCACAAACCTTCAACGAGATCTTCGGAAGAGACAATGTGGGAGCCTTACATGGCTTCATGTACAAGTATCTCAAGAATTTGGTGCTTCGCCTCTACGGCCCGGAAAACCTCAAAGAGAAGATACTTCTTGATGTTGAGAAATCCGCTCGCAGTAACCTCTCCTCATGGTCGGAAAAGTCGAGCATCGATCTTAAAGAAGCCATATCAACTGTATGTAATTAACTCGACTTTCCCAACCACTCAAGTTCTTGACATATTTATTATGTTAATTTGAGTATGTCTAACTCTAACATGTATTCAATATTCATGTAGATGATATTTGATCTCACTGCCAAGAAGTTGATCAGTTACGATCCTTCCACCTCATCCGAGAATCTACGAGAGAATTTCGTTGCTTTCATAAAGGGACTGATCTCGTTCCCTGTCAACATACCCGGAACTGCTTATAACAAATGTTTAAGGTAAGTTTACAGTTAATTATTCGTCGTCACTGATCAAATCAACGTAGAAGTTTATTTTAGGAGAGCCAATATCAACAGATTTCTCCTAAATTTTAGTCCTATATGAACTAATAGCAAAAGAAATTACATGCAGAGTTAGTTAGAACAAACATATACGTGTTATCGCTTCTCTGACTGTTAATTTGAATATCTCAGGGGCGAAAAAAGGCGATGAAGGTGCTGAAGAGCATGTTAGATGAGAGACAGAGTTCACCGAGAAGGGAAAATAGCGACTTTTTCGACTATATAATTGAAGAGCTGAAGAGAGAAAAGCCGGTTCTAACTGAGACGATAGCACTGGATTTGATGTTTGTGCTCCTCTTTGCAAGCTTCGAACTACGTCCTTGGCCCTAACGCTAGCAGTTAAATTACTCACCGACAGTCCTACAGCTTTGGAAGAGCTAACCGTAAGTAGTGATCGATCAATGTCAGATCAGCAGTAAGTTTTATATATGATTACATTTCATTATTTTTCTGATAATGATCTAATAAGGATTGGCAACAATTCCTTCAGGAGGAGCATGAAGCAATTGTCAAGGCACGGGAGAACCCAGACTCGGAAATCACTTGGAAAGAATACAAATCTATGAACTTCACATTTCAGGTGAGCAAAAAATTTCTTTCATGAATACATAACATCATTCATATGTTCTACTTCTTTTTATATATGGGCAATCAGTAAATTGATAGTTTTGAAACGACGATTACATTTTGGTCGATAGGAAAATGCATTGTATGATGACATATAGTATTGCACTTCATTCTTTTTTTTTTCCAAGTATTTTGAGTTTTAGCCACGGTACTTCCAAGGAAAAAGAATATAGTGCCGATGACCTGAATATTTATCTCTCCCTAAAGTTAGTTTCTCCTATAATAATAACAAGATCTTGATATTCTATTTTTCCTGGATAAAATTACTTACATAGACAATTTCTAGCAGCATGCATTAACAAGACTGGTGTGGCTGATTCATATATATATAGGTCATCAACGAGACCGCGAGGTTGGCAAACATCGTACCAGGGATCTTCAGAAAAGCAATGAAAGAAATAAGAATTAACGGTATGAACATGTAATTAGTACTAATCGCATATTGTTTTACTGTATATGTATTGAATATAAAGGTCTAAAAGTCCAAACTTGTCTGAATTGTTGTGACGCAGGATACACAATCCCCGCCGGTTGGGGTGTGGTAGTTTGTCCTCCAGCTGTTCACTTGAATCCTGAGATATGAGGATCCCCTCGCTTTCAATCCATGGAGGTGGAAGGTTAGTGGTGCACATCGAAATCGAAAATTCTCTCGATTCGAGACTGCTTAATTATCCGATGACCCAAGAATCATAAGAGCTTAGAATATTCTAGGACATGCAAATGACACAAACATTACTAGAAGCGTTTGATTCCTTGTCTTCTTCGTCAACATAGCCAACTGTCATGACGCTTTCTCAAAAGAACGAGGTTAATTAAAAGATGATGATTAGGGGATAGTCACAAGTCATTGCGCTTTTCTTTCCTTAATATTTATTACAGGGTACTGAAAATAGTATGATGCCGATATATTCTAAGATCATTCATTATTTATAATATATATATATATATATATATATATATATATATATTATATATATATAACACTCAGCTATCAGCAAGCTTGTCACAGCTAGAATCCATCACGTTAGCTTCAGAAAATTGTCTACATCTTCAACATCCTTCTCTTAGGAATTCCAGGTTGAAAGACCTATAGTCGCTATCAATTGAAATTAAACCCTTCAATTGTATAGGTCCCTTGATAGAAAAAAAAGAAGTAAAGTAACTCTTAAAACTTTTATATTGGCATTCTCTAAAATATATAAAAACTTGGACACAGGGAAGGTCGGAATTGAACGGTGGATCCAAGCATTTCATGGCCTTTGGTGGAGGAATGAGGTTCTGCGTGGGGACTGACTTCACCAAGCTTCAGATGGCAGTTTTCCTCCATTGCTTGGTAACAAAGTGCAGGTAATATATAATTATATTCCAGTCTAGCTAATGCGTTCCTCGCCTTCATTTATGAAGCTAGATTATATAGAAGGTTTATATTATGGCAATTTGACTTATATACATATATATATATCTAATCCACGATTTGGTAGGTGGAAGTCTACCAGTGGAGGGAACATTATAAGAACTCCAGGCTTAGGATTTCCTGATGGTTTCCATGTTCAGCTTCTCCCCAAGGAATGAAACTGGTGGGTGGAGTTGGTTGATGTCTAGCTAGTCATATACCAAGTCTCATTGTAATTAAAGTAGTAGAAATGTATCTATAATATATTTTTTTTTGCTATATATATATATATATATATATATATATATATATATATATATATATATATGTGATGTTAAAAAATGGAGGAGGTCATGCTGATGCCAAGTCAAAAATATTTGAATACCTCTTCTATCAAAAGGATATTATAGTTTGGTCTCCATTAGTTGCTTCTTCTTGGAGATGGCTTTTTTTAGGGTTTATGAGCTGTTCTTATATTTGCAATGGCAGCTAATTGCCCTTTTAATCTTGAGCTTATTATATTATGTAACAAAAGCGGTTTCATTAATTTAATATACACTATTCCTCGTTTGAAGAGAAAAAGAAAAAGAAAAAAGAGAGTTGTTGATTTAGTTATTATGGCAAATAGTGTGTAAATTTTCTTAAACTCGGATTGAGGGGAAAAAAAGCAGAGTTAAGTGGAATTAAGTGAGTTAGGCGGGATTAAGTTAGGGAGAATAAAGTCTTTGAATTGAAGAAAGAGTTAAGTGGGGGTGTGTTAAATAACTTTTGCTTGGATTGGAAGTTTTAAGTGAGAGAATGATTAATAAAAAATATAATAACAAAAATACCCTTATTATATATGTCATAAAATTAAATTTTGTTGGAATTTTTATTAGAACTTGTTAAATATTTTCATAGTTGAGGAAGCTACATAGCAACATGTTGAATGCAAAAAAAATAGAAAAAAAAAATCATAATATTTCATAGGACAAATAAAGATATTTATAATTTTTTAAACAAAATTCCTTACTTAACCCTCTATAATCCCCCTCCAGCCCCCACCCTGAAACCAAGCTTATTTTTATTCCCTTCACTTAACTTTTCCCACTTAACTCTCTTAACCCTCACACCAAGTAGACCCTTAGAGAACGTCTGGTATACAAATATATAAGCCGAAAATTCTATATTCTCGAAAATCAAATTTATGTTTCCATGTTTGGTGACTATATAAAATATTACCGAAAAAGGGGCTAAAAAACAAAAAAGAAAAGAAAAACACATTAAAAAAAAGCAAAAAACTAAAAAAAAAAAAAAAACCGAAAAAGCAAAATATCGAAAAAACACAACAAAAATATCAAAACACACAAAAGCGAAAAGAAAAAAAGAAGAAGAAAAAGTCGATAAAAAAGAGAGACGGAAACGAAAAAAATGGTAAAACAAAAAAAAAACGATATAAACGAAAACAATGACCAAAAAATAAAACAATGATCAAAAATGGAAAAAAAACAAAAAAAAGGAAAAAAAAAGACAAAAAGATTAAAAAAGGACAAAATAAAAGATTAAATAAAATGAACAAAACGATAAAAGACCAATAGAAGATACAAAGACAAAAAAGGGGACAAAAATGACAAAAAAGACCAAAAAGACAAAATGACCCAAAAAGGAACAAAAGAAAGACAATAACGACAAAAACAACAAAAATCGATAATAAATAGAAAAAAATCCACAAAAAAGACAAAAAATGACCAAAAGACAAAAAAAAGGACAAAAAGAAAAAAATTGACCATAAACGACAAAAAAGACCAAAAGCCAAAATTCTCCAAAAAAGTGACACAAATGAAAAACGATAAAAAGACAAAACGACCAAGAAATGACGAAAAGACAAAAAAGTGACCAAAAATAAAAAGACGCAAAACGACAAAAAACGAAAAAAAAAACAAAAAAAATGAAAAGACCAAAAACGTTAAAAAGAAAATACGACAAAATAGATAAACAAAACAAAACGACCAAATATGAATAAATGACCAAAAATGAAAAAAAGATCAAAAATGAAAAAAAAAAGATAAAAAACGTTAAATAGAAAAAAAAAATGCCAAAACAAAAATGACAAAAACGAAAAATAAAGATAAAAAAGATCATAAAAAAAAAAGCGATAGAAAACGAAAAAAAAAAAACATTCAAAAAGGAAAAAAAAACTAAAACAAACTTTTTTGTCCAAGAAAAAAAATTATACCCACATTTTCTTAAGGGATAGGATTCCCATGGTTTATGGGTAAATTATTTACCCGGGTATTATTAATTTCGGGGAATAATTTGATGAAAAAAACAAACAAGGTAATAGATTCCTACCACAAATTTTTCTAGGAATAAAAATATATTACTGTATACCAAATGCCCCTTAAGTTAAATGTATGCCTTCGGGTTAACTTATATCACCACCTTATACTTTCATTCTCTCATTTTCCATATCTGACTCAATAAGATTTCCTTTCTTTCCTTTTCTTTTATTTTCTTTTCTTTTTTTCTTTTTCTTTTCTTTTCTTTTCTGTGTTGATGTGGGCTCAAATTCAAAAGTTATTTTTTGTCCTACTCCCAAAATAACGTGACAATGGCCTCTAATAGGCCACGGAAAGATCTAATTGCCTATTGGGTTCACGAGTGTACTCCGCTATAATAAGTGAACTCTAATTTCTAACTAGAGGCGAGGAGAACAAACCAGTTAATACAAATAAAAAAAAGACAAGGTATAAGCAGATAACAAGATTCATTATATGCTACCTAGATAAGAAACTTGAATTCCAAAGTGAAATCTACAATGATTAGGGGTACCTTGTGAGCCCCCTGAATTTTAGGAATTTTTTTCAAATTTTCTAAATGAATTATTTTGATAATTTATTTTTATTTAATTATTTTTATCATTAAATGCTCTTTTCCATGACTTTGATTTCTGGAGCGTCAGAGATGTCAATCTCTGGAAACTTCTTTCACGAGTTTGTAGTAGATAAGATTATCTTCATTTTGATATTTCATGTCCTACTCAAATTTTCCCTTGTGCTCTTTTTCCATCGCGCAACTTCGGGTCAATTTAGGCCAATTGATCATTTACCATAAAATCTGATCCAAGTTCCAATCTAATTTCAGGGCACACATTGGTCCAATCTAATCGACCCAATATATGGTTCGAACTATTTTGAGCCTACTTTGCACGTGCAACTTGCGTGCCACCCAGTTGATCTCCCACATGCTCTTATTTCATTAATGATTATAAATAATTTAAATTTGTAATTATGGCCTAACCTTAGCCCAAACTCCATCGAACTTGACCCAAACACCCAACACCCAACCAGATTTATTCAGGCCCTCTCATGACTACCCAAACACCCCAGACAATTTCTCTCTTTTCCCTACTCTAAAATATCTCTCTTTCTCTCTCTACTTATTTAAATATCTCTTTCTTCTTCTTTAATATCTCTTTCTCTCTCTCTCTCTCTTTATTACTCACACACAACTCCCATCACCATCAGCAGACCCCTCTCCCCCTCTTTCAGCCGACAGCACCCCCCTTAACTTTTCTTCATCATCATCACCATTACTATCATCTACATCTTCTTTATTACATCACCATCATCATCTTCACCATCTCCACCATCCTCACCATCAACTTCTTCTTCTCCTCCTCCTCCTCTCGGAAGGATGCAGTAGCAGCTACTCGTCGCATCGTCGTGCGTGCCTTCGCACAGCAGCAACTGAGAGCGAGCAGCAGTAGCCGCGAGCGCAGCAACAGCACGCACAACAATATTGTGCAGCAGCAGCGCTAAAGCTGCAGCAGCATTGGCTTGGCCGTACCACCGTACGACTACCACGGCCTTCCTTCGGTCGGGCGAGCTCCGAAGAACCCCCTGGCGTGCATCTCCTTCCCCGATGTGCTGCCTAGGTGATTCGTGCGTTTGGCACGAGATTCTGTCGTGATGCGAAATGGCGAAGTCAAAATCTCGTTTCGGACAGCAACTTCGTGCGCATTTTTTGAGAAATTTGACCGTTATCGACAAACTCTTAGCTCCATCATAATCTCAGTATATACCCCTTCATCCCTGTCATGTTTCAACCGTTAATTCTGTCGTTTGATAGATGAAAATCAGCCACCAATTTGACCCTTTAAACTGTGTATATTTTGGACAGTTTTGTGGAGCCAACTTCGTGGACTCGTATCTCTGCCATCGCTGCTCCGTTTGGCGTACCACCATTTCTTATACAACTATTATAACCCTCTTCCTGCTCCTTAAGTTTCGTTTCTTTGTGAGCTTGTTTGATTGGTTGAATTTGACGTCAAAGTTGGCCGTTCGAATTCGTAATTTTCAACTTATAAAATTCTAATTTTGAACCGGACTCCGGATTCAATTTTTGACACCACCAGTAGACTTGTGGCATCGTTCTAGCATAAATTCATGTTAACTTTCTTGATTTGGAGGATGTGGGCCCGACATGCATTTCGGTGCAAGACGGGCCCCACAATCTGAGTCAATGGGCCATTTTGAGATCGGCTCATCGGAATCCAATTTCGGATATACCGTTAAGTTCGTATCGTTATTCTGGACTCGTTAACATATACTTTGCTAGATTTAGTAGACTTTAATTTTGGCACGTATTTTCGTGCAAACCGAAATTTCAAAGTCTTGGTCAACGGACCATTTTGAGATCGGCTCATCGGAATCCAATTCTGGATATACCATTGAGTTCATATCGTTATTCTGGAAGACCTATACTTTGTTAGATTTAGTGGACAATGGCTCCGGCCGCATTTTCGTACAAATCGGATCCTACAGTCTGAGTCAGTGGCCATTTTTAGATCGGCTCATCGGAATCCAATTCCGGATATACCGTTGAGTTTGTATCGTCATTTTGAATTCGTGATATATATTTGTGTATGGTTTTGAGGACTTTTATCCGGGCATATTTTTCGGTGCAATGTGGGTCCGACACGGACACCGTTTTGATCCAAAATTATCTTTTTATTTTTGTGTCCAAATTAAACTTATGGGTAGGTTATTCTAGCTATTTTAAACATTCTGGACATGTTGGTGATGTTTGTTTCATTATCCAACATCTATAGACTTTTCCCTTATCTATCACCATTTGTTATAATCCTTCTCTTTTTGGTTCATATTTTTAGATCCGTGCATCGAAATTAAGATCCGTCGATTCCAGTAATTCACATCACTAAAATTGATAAGTTGACCAAGTGGATGATTATAGAGACTAGTTTTGACCTATTTTAACGTAGAGTGGACTAGGAGTTGACCAGTTGACCAAAGTCAACTTTAAGTCAACCTTTAACCCAATTTGACTTAGTTTGACTGAATTTGACCTAAAATAGGCCTAAAAGCATAGAGTTAATGTATTTTATATTTTTACTCTAGAACACTAAGTAACTTCATAAATTCATATTAGGTCTCTGTGACGTCGGTTCAGGCATAGACCCTCACTTATTGCTTAGGACAACAGACGAGTACATTTCAGATAGTTTTCACTGTCTTGATATCTACTATATCTGATTCAGTTGTGGTATTTTACTTGATTCTCGACACGATTGTACACGAACTAGTATACTTCGGATCCTGTCATGAGAAGTCATTCCTGGATTACCATGATATATTGGTACATTGTTCGTCTTATTTCCTGTACTTGTATAGACCCCGATTCCTAAGAGGATTTGCTACCTCTTAGAGAATCTCGTGTCATGACGTGACATGTCCAGATCCATATACTATTCGGGGATGGAGTTATTAGAGGTTATATGAACAATACCCCTCCTGTATTCCTGTTACTACTTGCATCAGCTTTACCCTCGCCTCTCGTAGGGTAAAGCCTGACCTGTGTTACTACTACTTGCCTCATAGCTTTCCATTGTGGCGGTCTGATCTTGTTTTTTTTTATTTCCTGACTCATAGCCGGTCAAATGGAAGAGCCTGATCTTGACCCAAGTCGATCACATAATGCTCTAGTATCTTAAGGCACCGTTTATGTTTAATTATACATCAGTATTACTATACTGTTCTATATTCTAGTATTTCATACCCTGACATGATATCCAGTTTTACATATCATGTTTATATTTCAGTCTTATATTTTATCTTGTATTTCATTATAATTGTCTCTTATAGAATTTGTCAATTCACATGGAACTGTTGTTAGTTTATGTACTCGTTTCCATCCTGACTAGATATGTTGAAAATACTTTTGGGAGTTGTTATGCCCTTATTATTGGACTACAAGATGATGCTAGCTGAGGCAGATCTCGATATTCTTTCACCGTGAGTTATCTCATAGGAGTTCTAGGTCTGGTAGTTATTTTAGTTTTGTTATTGTTTTTTCCTCTTTTATTTCTTGTCTGTATGATCCTTTGTAGATTCTAGTTGTTTTAGTGATATTATTATCTTCTTGTCTTATCTTCCTTAGCATTTGTGATGTGATATGAGTACCTTTATAGTTATGGATCTTTTAGATGTTGTAATTGTATCGGGTACTTGACAGCGCTCTACCACCGATACTGCGACGTAGGCTGGACGTGGCCTACGTATTCATACCCATATTCGGGCGCAGGTCGTGACACGTTTTTAGTGTAGCCCATGCAGGTCAGTCTTTGCTATTAATGCAAAGTTGTGGTAGTACTTGAGCTTATCTTTACTACTGCGAGCCTGCCCTAGGATTAAGATTGAGTCATGGAATATTTATATTTTGGTACTCAGTCACATATTAGGAACTCTTGATAGATTCCAGGGATGACCCCTGGGAGTCTTATTTCGAATATTTTTTCGAGTCTATTTCCTACTTGCTTTATTCGTCCTGATTTTTGAAACATTATCCGTTACCGAACCCTATTCTTGTATTGGGATTTTATGGACCCAGAAGGAGCTAGAATGTAGAAGTTGAACTTATATATCTAGGTCGAGAAGATAATATGATTAGCCAATCTTATATAAATGTTAAGATTTGTTTTAGATTATATTCCAGGAATCTTGCCCTAGATAGTACCTTTGGGACATCCCCTGAGAACCTCCCTCTAAACCCTACCTCGAAAATCTGTTTTCGCTTGTTTTTATTTATTTATCCTTGATTCGTTGATGAATTTTGAATCTTGATGTTCGTTGTTGACTTTGATTTTGTTTCTAGATAAGTTTTTATGAATTGAGTTAAGATATATTCTGATAACATATTTGATGAGTACGATAAGAAGGGTAAATGTCTATTTTATTTATGGAGTTTAGAATTTATCGCAGTCATACAAGCTAGCATGACGAGGACATGGAGCTTGATTTTGTGTATACTATCCTAGTTATGAAATTTAGATTTTCTTACAGCCATACAAGTTGGCGTGGTAAGGAATCTAGATAACATGATTATAGGGTGTATACCTTAGTTATGGACTCTATCATTTATTGCAGCTATGCTTACTAGCATGACAACAATTCTGGCAACATGATTTCGGATAGACATGTATGGTTATCAGATCATATCTTAAATTGATTCACTTCTTTGACCAAATAGCAAGAACAATTCCTATCGTTATTTTTTGTCTTGTCATTTTTCCTTATCGTATGACGATTTCCTCATCTACCATTATTCCCTTATCTTAATTAACCTTGTCCTACTTACATCGATCAACTATCTTGTATCTACATCTGTCATCTATACTTTGAAAATTTTGAAATTCTCGTATCTCTTTACATGGAAAAAGTCGAGAAGTATCGTAATCATCTATCTCGTAGAAGACGAATTTGTTATCAAGTGGTATCTTGGTAGGAATATGAGATGTTGGACAATTAGATAAAATTTGGGATGAAATATGACTAAGATTGGAAAAAAAATCAAGAGCCGGTATTATCAATTGGGAAAAATAATTACACTTGGAGAATTATTTTGAGTATGGATTCTTTTAGAAGGAACGAAGAATGATTTCGAGAATTGGAATGTGCATGAAACAGTAATATTTTATAGTTGTATTTTATACCTGATGAGGATATTCGAGGACGACTGGATTTTGAGAACCTAAATATCTTTAAGCTATTGATTCTTGAGATGTTTTTTTTGAACTAAGGCAAAGTACTAAATTTAGGGATTCAAGATACATGGAAAGGATATTATGATTACATGTAATGATGAAGCTAAATTAAATAAGTATTGGTAGAGAAAGATTTAGAACCGGTGGGAAAAAATTAGTTATAAGAAAATCTAGAGATTTTGTAAGATTACCAAATTTAAGAAGGGTGATATCAGAAGGTACAATTGAAAGACATGTGGAGGTTGATTTATATAATGATGAATGAATTTTAGTTGTAGTGGCATTAATGGAGGAGTATAGATTTGGACAATATCCAAGAATTTTATAATTCTGATACAAAGATTAAATTAAAATTTAGGATAATGTAGAGGAATTTGGACTTTCAAAATAACTAAGTCAAAAGATTACAAATTTGAAAAAGAAAGAAAAGATTAATCGGAAGTTATAACAAGAATATGCTTCACGAGTGGTCATCTTCATTACTAAAATTTTGGATCTTGGTAGTAGTCGAAGCAGAGCGAGATGATTACCCCAACTTCCTTCCACAAATCCTACATTTTGGTTTTCTGACATAACAGAAGAAATTCAATTCCTTATCCTTAAATTGTTTCTTAAATTTCAATATCATTAAGATTCTGATCCCCTCTGATCATGACCAATCATTTTGGTCGTCTTGTTTATCGTGCCAAAGTCTTGATTGCTGACTAGACTTGAATGACTTCAAATTCAATTTTGACTTGGATTTCCATCCTTGGATGCTCGTGCTCAGACTTCGATGACCTTGTTCTTCATCTTGGCTAAATCTTGTTTTGATGATCAACTTAGATCGTGTCGAGACTAATTTTTTTTTATCGTGATCGGATTTCAATGCTATTACCACTCATGCTTTAACTTTCGATTTAATTCTTACTAATGACTAAGTTCTGTTCCAATCATGATTAAGCTTCATACTATCTTGATCATTGCAGAAGCATAAAATTTTCAGCAAACATAGCTCCATGCGCCAAGTCAAAGCAGCTCCATGCGCCCAGTCAGTACGACTCCATGCACCCAACTAGCTCCTCCGAAAGGAGGGCGCATAGCTTGAGACATGGCTATGCGTCCAAGCCTGACTCAGTCAAAGCCACGATCAGAACGTGCACCGAAGCGCATGGTCACGTCAGTCTCCACGAGCAGTCGTGCACCGAAGCATGCGACCACTTCAACGCCACGACCAACCCACGATCTCACAGCCTGTATGCGCCTACACCTATGCGCCCAAAGCAGGACCATGTGCCCACGTAAGAACCAGCGTGTCTCTTCATGTGGGCGCATAACATCATTCCAGCCCAAGAACGGCTATAAAAGGGGGGTTCTTCCCTTTTCAACAGACAGAACAAGAGCATTTTCAAGAGCCAAATTGCTCCACTTCTTGCCAGTGAGCCGAGTGTTAGCAATTTTCTTAGGTTTTCTCCCACTTTTGTAACGGAGTGTCAACGGAGTAAAGGAGCAACTGCCGCTCGATCTCCACGTCCCATTCTCCAGAATTTTTCTTTTTGTACTCGGATCCTCAGCGTAGATCTCTCAAGCGTACTCGATTTGTGGTGCCTTGCACCAATAAAAAGAAAAGACAACGTTTTCTCTTCTTCTTCTTTTTTTTGTGTCCACAAAAATGGTGACTCTGCTGGGGACTACCTTTTCCTCGGACGAGAAGGTGGTGATGCAATCCGATACCGACAAAGTGGGGAGTACTCAGAAGATGCTGATCGTAAAATTCGATCAGCAGGCGTTCGAACAGATACTCTCGAGGGACGACTCTACTCCCTCAAAATCAGCGAATCCAAACAAGTCTCGCAAGACTTGGCTTCCGAAGGCTCGCTGCGCATATCCTGATAGTGTTATAGCGGATATGCAACTGAAGGATCTGTTACCTGGGCGCAGGACTCTGCCACAGAGGTCCCCCAAATGGAGAAGGCTCACACCATTCCGGGCTCTACTAGCCCAATGACTTCTTCCCTCCACAACCAACACAGAGTGTTCAAGACTCGAGACTTGGCAGAGAAAAACACTACGATGCCAAGGATCGGGTGTGTACACTCTGGCCAGACCTGGCAAGGCTCATGAACGAAGGAGGCAAACTGGGAAAACAGTGCTGCTCCATCAAGTATGCGCCCAAAGCCATGTGCCAAAGGAAGTGTTTGGGCGCATAGCCCCAACCAGAATACTTCTCTCTTCAACAGGTTGGGCACTCAGAGTCATGCTCCCAAGGCTATGCGCCTGGGCTCTCTGGATCCATACTTGCGCCCACATCTAGGCGACTCAAACATGCTGTCAAGAAGCATGCGCCCAAGCCCAGTCTCTAAGGCCTATGCGCCAACAGCAAAAAGACGTCCCAATGCGTATAACGGGGCTGTCTTCAAGGACATCACAGAACTTAGGTATGGGGGTTGCCCCTGAATATGAACTAAGTCTGGATGCGCCTACTCTCCTTACGAACCCGCATGTAAAGCTCATCGGTGCATACAACATGGGTTCTATGGCAAAACTCCCTTCCGCTGACTTGTGCGACATGATAAATCATAAGCGTAAACGAGGGAGAACATAACACTTCATATGCACTTCCGTGCGCTAATATTGTTATCAGCTGTTGTTACACCCAAGTAACGAGTGCCTGAGAGAAAGTCCATGTTTCGACGGCTGTACTTCTCTGACGACGAGAAGCCACTATGTGTCTCATCTAACATGGCTTCATGGGGTCTTCCTTATGGAAGCCCAAATCAAAGACGGGACTACCAACCCAACCTTCTCTCTTAGTTCCACGAGAAAGAGAAGACGAAGTCTACCAACAGATGGCCAACGGGCTGTCATATCTGAAGGAGTCTATATGGGTACTCGATCAAAGGCAAAATTTCGTATAGACGACGAAAATTCCCAAGCCGGGGGTAACATTTGTAGTGACCTATCCCGCTCAGTCAATCGGAGGAATCGGAACGCCATGGCGTTCGGATTAGCTTGCATCGGCTACTCGAAGACATTGCTCGGTCGAGGTGACCGCTCGCTCAGATGGAGTAGTTTCGGTGAACTTGCCTCATCTTAGCCTTCACATAAGAAATCGCATGTTTTCAACTCGCACAAGTAGGCTTGAAAATAAAAGAGACGAATCCACATAGCTAAATTGAATAATCCCGACAGGTCGAATTGAGTTAGGATATGGAAAGGTCCAACGGTCGGATTAGAGTTGGTGCACGCGTGTTTTGAAAATGATATTCGGTCCTTCGTCCCATGGCTTTTGAGAAGGAAAGTTGGTCTTCGTCACAAGCTAAGATTTAGCCAAATTCATAGGCGCCGCCCATAAATGCTTCACAAAGCATGCACGGTCTATTCGCCCAAGGCGTGGCATAGCCTCTGCTCGTCGATGGATTAAGTTGTATTTCGCTTGTGGCATATCTAGGCCCCCAAAAATAACTTGGTTGTTCAAGTCGAACGCGTGCACGACACGTTCCTACGACGCAAGGCTTGATGTAGCCTTTGCTCGTCAAGTTGTTGCAAAGTAAGTTAGGCAAGTTAAGCTAAGCTATCAGAAGTAGTAGCAAGCATGGCCCTATAGTTCAACGGCTGGGTATAACCACATAGTCTCACGATCGTAAGGCCCGATATAGAGTATGACTTGGGCGGTGGTGTCACATAGAATTTTGAGTTGGTTTAAGACACGATGCACGAACTTAGTATTTTAAGGCACGGCTACGATTGATTCATTGAGTTTGGAAAGTGTTCAATAGTTGTTCTTGAGTTGAATGAAATAATAGGGCAAAAAGAAAGAATGCTCACGACAGGGTCGTCGAGGCAAGAAAGAAGAATGCTCGCGACTGGGTCGAGGCAAGAAAGAGAATGCTCGTGACTGGGTCGTCGAGGCAAGATCTCAAATGTGAGAGGTATTGACTTGGCCCTGAAAGAGATCGTAACACTAGAAGTAGATTGACTGTGTGAGACATCAGTTCGAGTCGAGTCTTGCATGGTCATTAGATAACTTGTACAAGGTAAAATAAATCTGTTTCTCGAACGGCGACCCAGGCGGACCATGGGACCGTTGCGATAGAGACATTCGTAGCTGCTGGATGACCACACGGGTTACGGGGACTTACAGCGGAGCTAGCTACTCGTGCTGGCAAGGAGCGTCCGTCTAATCAAAAGCTCAAAAGGAGTCCATTATAGCGCTGGGCGCTAGTGACTAGTTCATATAGATGAGTCGGCATGGGCGGCGATCCGCGTGTATGCCTTTAGATTGAGTGAGTCGAATATAGTGTATATCAAGTCGAGTTGAATGTGTGAGTATAGTTGAAACACAAAATTTTGGGCCTAAGATTTGGTTCAACGTAGGCGACGTACTTCGACACGAGATGTGGCGTCGAGTCTTATGTTGTCAGTATATAAGTTGCATAGTTTGGATGTGAGTTATCTTGAGTCTAAGTCAGGAAAGCCACAAGACAAAGTCGATCGAGTGACACTTAACCCACAAGTCTTGATTGGGTCAGTTGATGATTTAGTAGCAAAGGGCCGCGAGGCGGCGATATGATGAGTCTCATTGAGTTACGACGCACGGCCTCAACAAGGACTTATAGCACGGTCACACGGGAATGGAGTCTTATCGCGTAGTTGCGTCTCTATTTTAAGCCAAAGGCAAGCAAGACTTGATAGGTTAACGTTGTTGAGTTGATGTTGCGTTGCAAGCACAAAATGGTCCTGAGACACAAAATAGGCCAAGGCGTCTGTCCTAAAACCGATCCTAAGGAAAGAGTAGAAAGACAATCATAAAGGGACTATGTTACACACAAAGTAAATCAAATGTGTTGGTTTTGTATGGGTGGGCGAGGAGCTCTTTCCACCAGTATAGTTGAGTACTGACACCCACATTGTTTCATGTACAGGCACAGGTAAAGCTCATGGTGAAGCTCGCTTGGATGTATCGAGGCGCAGAGTTCCTTGGCGATTCGAATCGTACGGCCGCATGGAGTCAAGACTTATACGAGACATAATGTATGGACATCGCCTTCCGAAGCTTCCGCTGGCTCAAGCGTTGTATCGAGAGATGAGAGAGAGCAGAGTGACTTGTAATGTGAGATTGAGTGAGCTTGAGAGACTTGTAATCTTGTCCTTGTGCCCATTGTAATCTTTGTTTCAATATCAATAAAAGAGTGTTTTAAATGACTTGTGTTTTGCTTTAAATTCCGCTGCTATTATTTAATGTCTCTGCTTGGGACTTCTGTGCGACGACCCCGTCGCAGCCGCTGAAATCGGCCATTATGGAAGCCGCCTTACACGAGCGCAACCTAGGCTCGTGCGGCATCACACCTTAGCGAGGATGATTGCTCCTACGGGAGCGGGGCGTGACATAATGGTATCAGAGCACGGCTTTTCGTCCTTGGACTATCGATTGAATTCTTTAACTCCGTTGTTTCCGTAAACTCTGAAGTGTTGCTTCCGTAAGTTGCTATGTTGGTGCGCTCACTCTCAAATGTCCCGCGGATGTCCATACAATAAGTCTAATTATTTTGCAAAATATAGGAGAACAATTTTTGATAAAAAAAAAGATGGTTTGCGTAAGCACGGTTGGCTAAGTCGGGCTGGGCATATACACCAAAGTTGCGTCGACCTTAGGAAAGTCGATTGCGGGAATTGAATTGTGTCGAGCCAGAATGAGTTGAAATCGATTGAGTAAGTGAGGTGACTATCGATAGGGGTACTATCGAACAACGATGTTATCGTCGGTACGATATGTGAGCGTGCATAAATTTAAGAAATGGTTCGAACGGGATTCGAAGAAGTCGATTTTGATTGGAATATAGTTTTGAGGATTTGTTGAATGACTTCATCCCTGAGTGGTGTATGCGATAGCCTCCGGGATGTCGATCGATCGATTGAGGATACGGGTTGTCAATGAGTCTATCAGCGAGCATCGTATATGCAAAGCCTTAGATCGTGTACGATGGAGTGAGTTATTGTCTTAAGTTTGACGAGTCGATTCGAACAACCTAGAATTTATATGCACGAAACGTGCACGGGATTAAGGATTGTGCGAAGTATAAACACGAGAATGATTGAGTAGGTAAATCAAATCAAGGGAAAGTTAAGGTGTAGCGAACAGATGACTTGATAAAGGAAATCGATAGGTGGATCGTATAGAAAAAGTTAGCACATGGAAAGATAGCGTGCATGAAAAGTTGAATTTCAAATTTACGCAATGAATCTAAGTATTGGATTGAATATTGCTCGATGATTTGAGTTAGCAAGGAATGATGCAAATTGAGGAAATACGTTAGTCGATGACTTGAGATAGACGGATAACAATACGTAATTTGGGTTTGAAAAATTATGTTGTGAATGATTCGAGGATAATGATCGAACTTGGATTTGAATGACGAGGAGATCATCCAGTCAGACGATAGCATCATTCGGTTGCAAACAAAGATCGTCAGGTTACATATATCATCGATGGTATTGAGGCATCAAAGATGATATACGATAACTCGGGGGTACTCTAACTCGGTGAATGACGATCGTGCATGTGTTATTGTTCGGTTGGATGCTATACTTAGGATTTGATTGAATGAATGTTGGATGAAAAGAAGTGTCTTTATGGTTACGCGGGTAACCACAGAGTCGACATTCTTGTCTTGTGCGAGCGCAACTCCAGCCTCGCACATACGTTGCGTCGGATTTGGGGCGATTGTTCCGTGTGAGCGCTGACATGGTGATTCATGTCGCGAGAATGATCAAACTCGAAAAATCAGGATGCGACAACTTTGACTTTTCGACTGGTCGGTTTGATTCGAAGAAAATTTGAGGATGTTAGGACTTGCGATTGATGAAAAATAAACTTGAGGATAGTAGGTCTAATCCGCGCATCGAGAATGAATTAGTCTAGACTCGAACAAGGGTTACGTCCCGATGAGGATGATTATCCTGCGGGAGAGTGCATGGTGATTCATGCCTACCGTGGATAATCTGACTCGCGTGAGATCGGGACGCAACGTATTGTTAAGTCATATGACCTTGTATCGATTTCATGAATTGGGATAAATGACTTAGGGGGTACGGAATGTGAATTATGGTTTAAAAATAAATTGTGTCGTAGCGAGTTTGACTTGAGAAGGATTGATAGGCGTATTATGTCGAACGTGTTCGAAGAAATAGACTATGCAAAATGCTTGATAAACGAAGTGATATTGATATGTCAAGAATTGGTTGAAATGTGAGTTATCATAGGATGGCTTTGCTGAATGACTCGGACCCCGTGCCAAATGTTGGATGTGTGTAGGCAATCTATGCTCGAAGTTTAGAAATCGGAGTGATGCGAGCTTGGGTAGAAAATCCGTACTATCAAATTGGTTTGACCTTAGGATGGGGTCAGTGTTGTATTGTTGTTTGGAACTATGATTCCAATACTGACGGAACATAGCCTAGCGGTTAAGCAAACGTCCGAGTGCGAAGTGGTAGGATTTTTGGAGGCACCACTCGCGAGTTGCGGTTGACATACACGTATATCAGGGACGCCCGAATATGTGCACAATCCGACTCGAGTGGTGATAACGGATTCTTTGTCACGAGGCTTGGTGAAATGCATGTATTTTGGGGACGCCTGAAATATTGCACGAACCAACTAAGTGATACGCTGAATCAAGTGAGACTTGAGGAATGGGAAAGTGTCGGATTTTGAGATCATGAGTTTGAAGAAAATATTATGGATAGTACGAGCGTGGCTCGATTTAAGAAACACATAGGAGTAGTGTGTGCGAGAGTCTTGAATGTTGAATCAAGTTATAAGTCGATAAGTGTACTCAGTTAGTTTCGAGACGAAACTTTTTCTGAGTGGTGTATGATGTAGTGCCCCATCCCGCTCAGTCAATCGTAGGAATCGAATGCCGACGGCATTTGGAATTAGCCTTGCAATGGCTACTCGAAGACATTGCTCGGTCGAGGCGACCGCTCGCTCATGTGGGGTAGTTTCGGTGAACTTGCCTCATCTTAGCCTTCACATAATAAATCACATGTTTTTAACTCACAGAAGTAGACTTGATAATAAAAGAGACGAATCCACATAGCTAAAGGGAATAATCCTTACAGGTCGAATTGAGTTAGAATATGGAAAGGTCCAACGGTCGGATTAGAGTTGGTGCACGGCGTGCTTTGAAAATGACACCCTCTTCGTCCCGTGGCTTGGGAGAAGGAAAGTTGGTCTTCGTCACAAGCTAAGTGTTAGCCAAATTCATAGGCGTCGCCCACATAAATGCTTCACAAAGCATGCACGGTCTCTTCGCCCAAGGCGTGGCATAGCCTCTGCTCGCCGATGGATTAAGTTGTATTGTACGGCTTGTGGCATAACTCTAGGCACCCCAAATAACTTGGTTGTTCAAGTCGAACGCGTGCACGGCACGTTCCCACGATACAAGGCTTGATGCAGCCTTTGTCCGTCAAGTTGTTGCAAAGTAAGTTAGGCAAGTTAAGTTAAGCTATCAGGAGTAGTACCAGGCACGGCCCTATGAGTTCAACGGCTGGGTATAACCATATAGTCTCACGATCGTAAGGCTCGTCATATAGAGTATGACCTAGGCAGTGGTGTCACATAGAGTTTCGAGTTGGTTTAAGACACGATGGCACGACTAGTGTTTTAAGGCACGAGCCATGATTGATTCATTGAGTTTAGAAAGTGTTCAATAGTTGTTCTTGAGTTGAGTGAAATGATAGGGCAAGAAAGAAAGAATGCTCGCGACTGGGTCGTCGAGGCAAGAAAGAAGAATGCTGGCGACTGGGTCGTCGAGAAAAAGAAGAATGCTCGCGACTGGGTCATCGTGGCAAGATCTCAAATATGAGAGGTATTGAACTTGGCCCTAAAAGAGATCGTAACACTAGAAGTAGATTGACTGTGTGAGACGTCAGTTCGAGTCGAGTCTTGCATGGTCATTGGACAACTTGTACAAGGTAAAATTAATCTGTTTCTCCAAGGCGACCCAGGCGGCTCATGGGAACCGTTGCGATAGAGACATTCGTAGCTGTGCTGGATGACCGCACGGGTTAGCGAGGACTTACAGCGGAGCTACTCGTGCTGGCAAGGAGTTCGTCTAATCAAAAGCTCAAAAGGAGTCAATTATAGCGCTGGGCGCTAGTGACTAGTTCATATAGATGAGTCGGCATGGGCGGCGATCCGCGTGTATGCCTTTGGATTGAGTCGAGTATTGAGTGTAGTATATCAAGGAAGTCGAGTTGAATGTGTGAGTATAGTTGGAACACAAAATGTTGGGCCTACGATTTGGTTGTAACGTAGGCGACGTGCTTCGGTACGAGATGTGGCGTCGAGTCTTATGTTGTCGGCATATAAGTTGCATAGTTTGGATGTGAGTTATCTTGAGTCTAAGTCAGGAAAGGCCGTAAGGCAAAGTCAGTCGAGTGACACTTAACCCACAAGTCTTGATTGGGTCAGTTGATGATTTAGTAGCAAAGGACCGAGGAGGCAATATGATTGAGTCTTATTGAGTTACGAGGCACGGCCTCAACAAGAACTTATAGCACGGTCACACGGGAATGGATTCTTATCGTGTAGTTGCGTCTCTGATTTTAAGCCATAAGGCAAGCACGACTTGATAGGTTAACGTTGTTGAGTTGATGTTACATTGCAAGCACGAAATGGTCTTGAGACACAAAATAGGCCAAGACGTCTGTCCTAAAACCGATCCTAATAAAGAGTAGAAAGACAATCATAAAGGGACTGTTACACACAAAGTAAATCAAACGTGTTGGTTTTGTATGGGTGGGCGAGGAGCTTATTCTACCAGTACAGTTGAGTACTGACACCCACATAGTTTCATGTGCAGGCACAGGTAGAAGCTCGTGGCGGAGCTCGCTTGGATGTGTCGAGACACGAAGTTCCTTGGCGATTCGAAGCGTACGACCGTATGGATTCAAGACTTATATGGGACATAATGTATGGACTTCGCCTTCCGAAGCTTCCGCTGGCTCAAGCGTTGTATCGAGAGATGAGAGAGAGCAGAGTGACTTGTAATGTGAGCTTGTGTGAGCTTGAGAGACTTGTAATCTTGGCCTTGCGTCCATTGTAATCTTTGTTTCAATATCAATAAAAGAGTGCTTTGAAATGACTTGTGTTTTGCTTCAAATTTTGGTGCTATTATTCAATGTCTCTGCTTGGGACTTCTGTGTGACGACCCCGTCGCAGCCGCTAAAATCGGCCGTTATGGAATCTACCTTGCACGAGCGCAACCTAGGCTCGTGCGGCATCATGCCTTAGCGAGGACGATCGCTCCTACGGGAGCGGGGCGTGACCACATTCCCTCAGAATCTGAAGCAGATAACCCCCACACTGGGGGTAGCCTTTTAGAGGACGATGATCCCTCCGAATCCGATAGCGACTATCTACCTCCTCTACCTGAAGATGAAGGACTTATCCACCCGGAGACAGACAGTATCAGCACCAGTTGCACTGTTCCTCTATTCATCTTCGCTTGCTATCTACGTATATGACGGACGGAGAAAGACCTGAAGAAGCCAGTGATCAGACTAGTAAACGGCTAGGGTCTCGAAACAGCATTCGCCAAGATCACTGATATGCTTACCAGTATCATAGAGTCCAAGCTGCTGGAGCTGTCCCTCTACCTCAGCAAAATGCCTTAGCCCACGCTAGTCCGGCTCACAGCAACAACCCTCCTGCCCTACAAAAGGAGTACCATTCTGTTGTACCTCCTCAAAATCTTGCAAATACTGGGGGTGGTCCTTCGCCGACAACACCTGACAACCGCTCAGCGGCTGTTTCCCAACACCTGCTCAATCAATAGGATGTAATTGATTCCCTGGTTGCTTGCCTCGACACCATCTCATACAAAGATGAGCTGCAGAAGATGGGATATCTCAACCGTATCCCATGTGGGAGAATGCTACATGCCCTCCTAACTACAAGCCGCTGACGCTAAACTCATTCGATGGCTTGACTTCTCCTCGTCATCACATGACGTACTTCAATATTCAAACTCTGCACTTTTCCCGAGATGATCCATTCATGTCAAAGCTGTTTATTAGCACCTTGCAGGGGGTAGCCTTCGAATGGTTCTGTAGTCTGCCTGATAGGTGTATCAATTCATTCAAAGACTTGGAGAGGTTGTTCTCAACATGTTTTAGGAGAGTGGCATGCATGTTAGTATGTCCACTCTCATCATGACCAAGCAAAGGAAGACAGAATCTGTCATTGCCTTCATTGAACGCTTCAGACGACTAGCACTGAAGATGCCCTTCGGCATACCAGACTCAGAACTTATGGATACTTGTCGACATAACTTCCTTCCTACAGTGAAGTTTTGTCTAGGTATACATAAGTATGATACATGACCCACTTTCATTGGGGCTGCTGATGCTGCTAAAATGATGTTCCTAACTTAGAACTACTGGGGCTGAAGACACCCAAATCTGAGGACAAAGACATATCCTCAGACTATCCCTGTTTGTGGAGGTAAAGTGTCACTCCCCGTTCCCAGAATGCGTATTTTATATATGTACTACTCAAATGTATTTATTTAATATTTATCATGTATTATCCTGTATTTAAATTC
This sequence comes from Iris pallida, assembly GCA_029216955.1. NCBI lineage: Eukaryota > Viridiplantae > Streptophyta > Magnoliopsida > Asparagales > Iridaceae > Iris > Iris pallida. The sequence goes on from JANAVB010004716.1 coordinate 31,341, forward strand.
CTTTAAATTCATGTTAATTAATTATCTATATTTTGCTTTCTGTTTTTATTTCTCTGCTTTAGCTTGACTTGGGTTCGGTTTGGTTTGGTTTAGTTAGTGGTTCATCATGAACCGAACCTACCTACCACCACCCCTTCCATTTAAAGCCCCAAAAACTCTTTCTCTCTCTCTCATTACTCTCCTTCACCATTACTCTCTTCTTCTTTCTCATTACTCTCTCCACCTACCAAACCCATAGGCAAGTACATCTTGCTTCTTCATGAGGACCCATTTTTATGGTTCCATTCTCTTTCTTTGTGATTCTAAGAGAGTTTAGAACTTGGCATTTTTCGTTTTGAAGTTTTATTTTTAATAGATCTAGAAATTAGTTGTTTTCGAATTTTGGTGGTTTTGATCTATCAAACTTCTTTGTTTTCAAGTTTTGATGGTTCCATGTTGTAGAGAATTTTATTCTACCTAATTTTGACCTTTACAAAGTTGGATTTGGACTTATTTTGACCAAGTTATGGATTTTGAAGCTTTGGGTTCAAACTATGGAGTTCTTGCTGATTGGAGAAGACAGTGAGCAGTGTACGCGAGCTTTTTAGCTTGCGCCACTGAGCTGCGCGCGCTCTTTAGCGCAGCACAGTCTGACTCATATGCTGCCTTTTGGCGGCGTATGTCTTACATACGACCTTGATGAGGAGTCGTATGGAGTACATACGCTGGCTTGGATAGTAAGGAGTCATATGGAGTTTATACGCTGCCTTTTGGAAGCGTATGACTTGCGTACGCTGGCTTGGATAGTAAGGAGTCGTATGGAGTTCATACTCTGCCTTTTGGAAGCGTATGACTTGCGTACGCTGGCTTGGATAGTAAGGAGTCGTATGGAGTTCATACGCTGCCTTTTGGAAGCGTATGACTTGCGTATGCTGGCTTGGATAGTAAGGAGTCGTATGGAGTTCATACGCTGTCTTTTGGAAGCGTATGACTTGCGTACGCTGGCTTGGATAATAAGGAGTCGTATGGAGTTCATACGCTGCCTTTTGGAAGCGTATGACTTGCGTACGCTGGTTTGGATGGTAAGGAGTCGTATGGAGTTCATATGCTGCCTTTTGGAAGCGTATGTCTTGCGTACGCTGACTTGAGCGTAGCTTGACTTGAGCGTAGCTTGACCTGAGCGTACGCTGACTTGAGCGTAGCTTGACTTGAGCGTAGCTTGACCTGAGCGTACGCTGACTTGAGCGTAGCCTGACCTGAGCGTGCGCTGACTTGAGCGTAGGCTGACGTGAGCGTAGCCTGCTTACCCTGGATCTTCTATAGCCCTGTATATTGATATTTTTAGATATTTAACGTCCATTTTATATCCTTACGCCTTTTGGCATAAACTTGATAAAATCATGATATGCTAAAATTTCTGTTAAATATAGATTGTTACGTGGGATGTACCATGTGTCGTGAATTGAGTTATAGATACCCCGATTGACTGGAATTAAACCCTGAGAGTTGTAGACTCGACCCCACTGAATATTAGTTGACTTTCATGCCTTGTCACCATTGATAATGATTGTGACATTGACTAATAATTGATCATGCGTTCCTAGTTGGAACTAAGAGACTGGCTAGTCGTCTTATTAAATTGAATAAATGAGACACATTCATATTAATTATGAACTATTGGAATCGACTGGCTAATCCCGAATATTGGCATACTGGCACATGCAGGCTTCAATTCATTTATTATTTATTTATCTTACCAAAGAAGCATGTGTACTTTATGGTCAAGGCATGATTACTTCGTGGTTAGTTTTGATTGTTGCATTACGCTATGTAAGACCTACAACCTGACCGTACTGGTATCATTGTAGAGTTGCGCATATCGTACCCCGTACGAAAGTACTCATTCTGAATGACCATGATCCACGGTATGGTACTTCACTCAACGTAGAGACTATTAAGTTGAATAAAATAATGATTGTATGGAGAGAATGGATTCCCGAGTTCTTACATGGCAGCCCTCTTGGGACTATTAAGTGCCCGACAGGTCGGCTGGTCCCCACAGATACTGCAAGCCTGCCACACGAGCACGGAGCGGTATCTGGTTATATTTTATTGTATATTATTATTGATGACGGGCGTCCTGCTAGGACTCGTCTAATTCATGATTGGCGCAATTGATTGACTGGGTAAACTAGCCTTGCTTGCACATAGTGAGAACTGAGGAATGTTTTATTGTATAATTCTAGGATAACTTGGAACACACAATAGCAAGCCGTAGTAGTTGAATGGCCGTTTAAATTGATTTGTTTGTGTACTATACCTACTCTGTTGCCTAACTAAGATGATCAGAATGTCAGGACATGACGGGCCAACTTCTGTCCTTGTTTGGTTGGGAGGTTGGTTCGAAGTGTCGTGATGTTATGAGAATCCTAGTGGCAAGCAGAGATCTATTTATCATATTTCTCATTACTGGTTTTAGTTCTCATGTCGTGCTTCCTTGTGTACTTGCTATTAGAGGTCTAACCTCTCTGGTTTTGCATGGCCAGATTTAGAGCCGGTTCCCGAGGACTCAGCTTACTTCTACCTCCAAGATGGTCAACACTAGAGGGATGATCGCAGGAGGACTCGAGTGGGTTTCTTACTTCCCCGCTCATTTTATTATCTACTTTATACCTTGCCGTTTGGCACCGACATATTAGGATCGTCTTGTACTTACTTTTACATAATTGTAACTAAGTCAGACTGCAGCTGATAACAATTGTGTATGCCTTGCTACATCATCTGGCCATGTTTTGTAAAGCCAGATATCAAAGAACATTTTGACTAAGCGTTTGGGACGCCTTACTGCTTTATCTTATATGTTCCCTATTTTTGTTTCTTGTTGAATGATTGAGACAATATGTGAAGTGACCATAGTGAGACTTTCATGTAGTATGCACCCCCCTCGTCTTGTAGACAGCATTGATCGTATTATACGGTATTCATCTACACGTAATACGTAGCTGGCTGAGTCATTCCCCCGCTCTCCAGTATTCTGGTTCTGGGGCGTGACAAGGTTTTAGTGGTGGCCCATGCAGGTCTGATTTCAGACTTGTGGGGTATTTTAATAGGATGTCTCAATCACACATGTTTTCCCTTGATCTCATGATTCGTCAATTCTCAACTCTAGCTTGACATTCCAGTATCCTTTGACTTCATTGATCCTTCATGTCCGGTCGTTTGATTGTTCTCTTGTCCCTTTTCTTAGGGGCACCTCGTCTGCACCTATCAGAGCTGGACAGCAACAACATGGACAGCAACATGGACAACCTGACCAGGTTGGTCAGCAATAAGGGTCATAACCACTTCATGAGACTATTCAAGAAGAGGTGATAGTAGAACCAGCAGCTGGATCGCAGTATCCAGATGTTCCACCACCACCAACAGTTCCACCTACCCCTGCGGAGATGGACACACCGGCTCTTCTGGAGATCATGAGAGGGATGATGGCCACTCAGCAACACCAGATGTTAGCCCAGCAGCGCATGCACGCTCAGTTACAAGAGCAGAATATACTACTCAACCAAGGGTTACAGACAGCTTTGGAAAGAGGGGCAAGGCCAGATTCTGGAGCATCGACCAGATTTTGCAAGTTCAATCCCCGCCGTTTTGAAGGAACGGAGGATGCCATCTCAGCAGATGCATGGCCTAAGGATATAGAGGCTATTTTGACAGCCGCTAAGGTACCGGCAAAAAACGTGTGGATCAGGTGAAGTTGTTACTTCAGGATCTCGTACGTGATTGGTGGGAATCAGAGGAGGTAGGCATCAGACGTCCTGTGGCTTGGGACGATTTTACAGCAAGATTCAAGATAAAGTACTATGGAGTTGTGGCGCAGTTTGAACTACAACAGAAATTTATCAACCTCAAACAGGCCGGCAAGACGGTAGATGCTTATACAGCAGAATTCTGCAGATTGAGTAGGTTTGCCCCAGAGATGGTAGCGACGGAGCACCAGAGGGCTATGAGGTTTCAGCAAGGGTTTTATCTTGAGCTCTTGCAATTGATAGAGGGGCACAATTACCAGACTTTTGATAAGATATTGACGGCAACCCGAAGGCATGCGATCACCATTCAGAGGATCACAGTAAGGACTGGAGGTCAGAAGAGATCTCACAGTCAGATTGAAGGAGGAGGGGGAGCCGCGCCCCGAACAACAGCACCATCCCTTAGCATTCGTATTCACGATGTGGCAATGCGAGGGCCAGCACCACTACCCAGGCAGCAGCAACAGAAGAAGAACCAGCAACCCCCAGCGGGCTGTACTTATTGTGGGAAGATGGGGCACACTAGAGATGTGTGTCGGGCATTAAACGGACTGTGTTTGATATGTGGAAATCCAGATCATCGGGTTACCACATGTCCCATGAATTCGAGGTCAGGAGGACCAGGGCAACAGTTTCCTGCTCTGCCAGCACCAGGGGCAGGGCAGTATCGAGGGCCAGCGGCAGCAGTAAGACCATTGGCCCAGCGTCCGTTAATGCCACAGGCTCAGATGTTTCGGCAGCAGGGACCGCCGATGCAACAGCACCAGCATAGACCACCCCAGCATCATCAAGGCAGGGGCCAGCAACAGCACCAGGCTAGGCCACAGCATAGGAACCAGCAAGGAGGTCGAGGGCAGGCACTCACTCTGTCCTTGGAGGAGGCATTAGCATCAGGAGATATTGTGGCAGGTAACATTCTCGTTGACTCATATCCCGCAGTAGCATTGTTTGATTCAGGAGCATCACACTCATTTATCTGTACAATTTGCGACACAGCTAGGAATGGAGTTCGAGGCATTGCCAGGGAGGTTGAATATACTCACCGGCAATGGGCTCGTAGGAGTTAGTAGAGTTATTCTAGCGTGTAGTGTTGTAGTTTGTGGGCATTCCTTATCCGCCCAGTTGATAGAATTTTCTGTTGGAAATTTCGACGTTATCTTAGACATGGACTGGCTGAAAGACAGTCATGCGACAATAGATTGTCGTAGTGGGAGTGTATCTTTTGATATTCCAGGCATGAAGAGATTCACCTTAGTCAGATCTGAGGCAACTCAGCAAGAGCAGGGAGTAATAACGGCAATGGAAGAAGTTCAAGTTACGAAGGTAGTTGAAGAATTTCTAGACGTATTTCCCAAAGAACTTCCAGGTCTACCACCGGTTAGAGATATTAAGTTCAGCATAGAATTGGCACCTGGAACTAAACCAATATCAGATCGGGTTTACAGAATGGCGGATTCGGAGCAGGCTAAGGTGTATCAGCACATAGAGGAATTGAAGAAGAAGAAGTTTATCCAAGCTAGCATATCACCATGGACAGCACCAGTGGTACTTGTAGGGAAGAAGGATGGGTCATCCAGATTGTGCATCGATTACAGGAAGCTTAACGCGGCAACAGTGAAGAACAAGTACCCACTACCAAGGATCGACGACTTGTTTGATCAGTTGAGTAGGGCTAGAGTTTTCTCCAAGATAGATCTTCGTTCAAGGTACCATCAAGTGAGGGTTCGGAAGGAAGATATTCCCAAGACAGCATTCAGGTCGAAGTATGGGCATTATGAATTCTTGGTAATGCCGTTTGGTTTGACCAATGCTCCAGCTATATTCATGGATTTGATGAACCGCATCTTTATGCCATATTTAGATCAGTTTGTCGTGGTGTTTCTCGACGACATTCTCGTATACTCTGCTAGTGAAGAGGAGCATGAAGACCACCTCAGGAAAGTATTGCAGGTTCTGAGAGAGAACCAATTGTATGCCAAGTTCTGCAAGTGTGAGTTCTGGGCGGATCACATTTCATTTTTGGGTCATATCGTATCAGGAGCTGGAGTAGCAGTGGATCCCAAGAAGGTAGAAGCAGTAGAGGGTCGGCCAGTACCCAAGACCGTAGCAGATGTGCGGAGTTTCTTGGGATTGGCAGGATATTACAGAAGATTTGTGTCAGATTTTGTAAGACTTTCAGCACCCATGACCCGCTTGACACGGAAGGATGTGCCATTTGTCTGGTCGGCAGAATGCCAGTCATCGTTTGAGAATCTGAAGCAGAAGTTGATATCAGCGCCTATCCTTACATTGCCAGTTGGGCCCGGAGGTTTACTGTATATTGATATGTCAGGTAAAGGACATGGATGTGTCCTTATGCAACATGGGAAGGTGATAGTGTACTCATCAAGGCAGCTTCGAAACCACGAGAAGAATTACCCAACTCATGATTTGGACTTGGCGGCAGTAGTATTTGCTTTGAAGCTATGGAGACATTATTTATATGGTGACCGAGTGGACATGTACACAGACCATAAAAGTCTGAAAAACATATTTACTCAGAAGGAGCTGAACATGAGGCAGAGAAGATGGTTAGAACTGATCAAGGATTATGACGTGGAGCTTCAGTATCATCCAGGCAAGGCTAATGTGGTAGCAGACGCTCTTAGCAGAAGAGGCGGCACATTTATGTTGACAGCGTAGAAGCACATCTTAGAAGACCTTCAGGAGATGGGCATCGAAGTTATACTTCCTAATGATATAGGAATTTTGGCGAGTCTACAAGTTCAATCCGACTTGGTTGCCAGGATCAAGGCAGCCCAGGCACAGGACCCAAGGATTCAGAAACTTAGGGCAGAATATGAGTCAGGGCACAGAAAAGAGATGCAAATTCATGAAGATGGTATACTTAGGTTTGGATCACGTCTATGTGTACCTAGTGGAGATATCAGACAGGAAGTTATGACAGAAGCTCACAGTTCTCAGTATTCTATACATCCTGGAGGGACCAAGATGTACCAAGATATCAAGCAGCACTTCTGGTAGAACGGGATGAAGAGGCAGATAGCTAGGTTTGTTTCCCGTTGCTTGATAAGTCAGCAAGTAAAGGTAGAACAGCAGAGGCCAGCTGGATTATTACAACCGCTTCGTATCCCGGAATAGAAGTGGGAACACATCACAATGGACTTTGTGACCGGTTTACCGAGATCACCAAGTGGTAAAGATGCTATTTGGGTGATAGTAGATCGGCTTACAAAGGTAGCACACTTTCTTTCTTTCAGAGTAGGGCAATCTACAGAAAAGTTGGCAGAGTTGTACATACAGCAGATAGTCAGGCAGCATGGAGTTCCTTGGTTTTGTCATCACTTCAAAGGGTATACATCTGGACCCGGAGAAAGTGAAGGCTATTCTCGACATGCATCCTCCAAGAAACCTCAAAGAGCTACGCGGACTGCAAGGAAGGCTATCTTACATCAGACGATTCATTTTGAACCTCTCTGGAAGGTGTCAACCATTCACTCAGCTCATGAAGAAAGGCATATCTTTCGTCTGGACTAAACAATATTAACGGGCATTCGACGACATCAAAGTATATCTTACAAGCCCTCAAGTACTGGTAGCCCCAATAATGGGGAAGCCCTTCTTACTATATGTCTGTGCCATGGATCATTCTCTTGGCGCCCTCTTAGCTTAGAAGAATGAAGGAGGCCATGAACAGGCAATTTACTACCTCAGCCGCACAATGGTGGGTGTCGAGCACAGATACACACCGGTGGAGAAGGAATACCTCGTACTAGTATTTACCATCCAAAAATACGCCACTATGTGTCTGGGCAGACTATCCACACATATCCAAAGTCAACCCTCTCAGAATACTAATAACTAAGCCGGGTTCTCTCAATTCCCGTTTATCTACATGGGCAATACTGTTGACCCCATATGATATGATCTTCGTCCCTCACAAGGCAGAAAAAGGTCAAGCATTAGCTGATTTCCTATCAGCTCATCCGGTGCCGGAGTCGTCCAAACTCTATGACGAAATCCTCGACGAAGTGGTGGAGTCTAACACTGCAACTAAAGAGATCCCTATTTGGAGAATGTTCTTTGATGGAACATCAAGAACAGGGCCCGGAGGGAACATCGTCGCTGGAGTGGGCGTTGTGCTTGTGTCACCTGATCATATGGTCATACACCATGCATATTCTCTCGTGGAACCATGCACCAACAATGTAGCCGAATATAATGCCCTAATAATCGGCCTACCACTGGCAAAGCAGCTGGAGTTGACTATCTAGAGGCTTACGACCATTCCAAGCTAATAGTTAGTTAGGTTCGAGGGGATTACGAAGTTCACCACGAAGATCTCATCCCCTACCACCGAACAACAATCGAGCTGGCGTCTACTTTCGCTGGATTCTTCATCGAGCACGTGCCTCGACTATAGAATATAGAAGCAGATGCTCTAGCCGGTCTTGCTGCTTCCTTGACCGTTCCTACCAATACTCAACAGTCGATCACAGTGTCTGGTCGAGAATTATTCTGTGTGAAAGATGCCTTACATATTTATTACAGTTACGCAGCAGAAACAAACGTCGACGCTAAAGACTAGAGATTTCCTTCATAGACTACGCTGTCTATGGAATCCTCCCGAGGACCCGAAGGAAGCAGTATCCATCCAAAGGCGATCCCTCAGATTCTACTACGACACAGCTACCAAGATTCTATACCGACGCTCTTATGACGGGCTACTGTTACGATGCTTATCAGACACAAAAGCCAAGCATGCACTCCCGGAGGCTCATGATGGAGTTTGTGGTGTACATCAACCAGGCCCCAAATTACAAGATCGCCTCAAACGAATGGGTTATTACCGGCCCACAATGATAGCGGATGCTGTTGAATATGCAAAGAAGTGTAGAGCTTGCCAGTTCTACGCTGATTTCATTCACCAACCTTCAGAGTTTCTACACCCGACGGCAGTATCATGGCTATTTGAAGCATGGGACATGGATGTGATAGGACCAATCAGCCCACCATCCTCCAAAGGACATCGGTTCATCCTAGCTATAACCGATTACTTCTCCAAATGGGCGGAAGCTATACCGTTCAATGAAGTGAAACATCAAACGTGATCCGTTTCATCAAATATTACGTCATTTATCGCATCGGCCTACCTCACAGGATTATCTATGATAATGGTCCACAGTTCATAAGCTGTGCATTCTATCGGTTCTGCAATAAGAATCGAATCTAGAACATAGCCTCTACTGCCTACAATCCAGCGGCTAACGGGCTAGCAGAAGCCTTCAACAAAACCATTATAAAACTTCTTAAGAAATTTGTGTCTTCAAACAAGTGCGATTCGAACGAGAAGCTCGGTCAATGTCTATGGGCCTATCGCACAACGGTCCGGACTCCAACAAGCAGTACACCATTCTCTCTGGTTTATGGGAGCGAAGCAGTTTTTCCCCTAGAAATTCAGATTCTTCTCTCCGGGTAGCCTTAGCCAGCGAGCTGACAACTGAAGAGAGCTACCGTCTGTGACTCTAAGAGCTCGAAGCGCTAGACGAAAAATGCTTATTAGCTCAACAGCGTATTGAGCTATACCAAGCACGTCTTTCCAGAGCTTTCAACAAAAAGGTGAAGGAAAGGATCTTCCAAGTTGGCGATCTGGTCCTAGTAGTAAGAAGATCGATGGTTATGACTCACAAAACAAAAGGGAAATCTTAGCCTAAATGGGAAGGTCCTTCGTCATAGAATCGGTGCATTCTAACGGTGCGTACCGGCTGACCAAGCCTGACGGTGACTTGCTCATGATGCCTATCAACGGCAAGTTCCTGAAGAGATACTATGTGTAACCTCTTTACATAATGTTCACATACATTCAGTCATGTAAATGTACAATACGATGTTTTTGATTCAAAAAAACTATCTAACTATTATTCGTATTTCAAGAGTCTTGAATACGTCCTGGATAATAGGTCCTCTAAATATTTGTCTAGTGGAATCATTTCCGTTTTTTGACTCCGTCCAAACTCGGTTTGACGAAAACAAATCACGTCCCTATTACCTCTGAATTATTTTTTGATAATTATTTCCCCAGCGGAATGATCAGATATTTTGCCACACTACATAACCTCTGAGCAAAGCATTCATCAAAGATAGTCATGTCCACACTACCTCTGAATTATCCACTCCTTCCTAATGCTATATCTTTTCATGTCCATATTACCTCTGGTCAGATATAGAACATCCTCTACTATTACGTCCATATTACCTCTACTAGCAACTTCATTCAACTTATTATCTATATTCGAATCATTCGAATATAAAACGGGTAATAGGTCCACACAAAATTTCCCCAGCGGAATACCCATCTGAAATGTCCTTGCTACGTCCACATTACCTCTAGTATCGATATTTCAAAAAATCACATTCACTTCTGAAAAGATTCTTTATTCTGTACTTAAACGTCTATCGAAGATGGAAAAAGGATAGAAGAGCCGTGACGGCAAAAAAAAGTGGTTACAAAAGTCTACGGGATACACAGGCAGTTTATGCTATCCCTCAGAGTAACAATCTCGACTTCATATTTCATAGTAGCTCGCGTCGTACCTCTTCTTGGCGAGCGGCTTCATCTTCAAAGAGGATCAGACTCTGATGCTCCCCCTCGAACCTCGCTATTTGTTCTTCTAAACGGGCTGAAGCGGTTGTAGTCATGGCAGCCTGGGATAAATAATCCTCTTGTTCAGATGACACGGTTCTCAAGTCAGCTTCCAACTGGGCGATCTTGTTCCTGATCTGCGCAATGTGATTGTGCTTCTCAATGATCTATATAGCCAGCCTATTCTTTGAGGCAGCACGGGCCTCACTTGCAGCATTGAATTGGCTATACTGATCGGCCAGCTCTCCAATCTCCTGAACGAGGGCATCCTTCCTTGCTAGGAAGCTAGTCTTATCCTCGCGAGAGCTGTCATTAAAGCCTCGTCCTCTGCACGGAACAGTGATGTCGGACTCCGTTGTTTGACTTTTCGGAACCTGGCCACCTGACCCTCTAGGTCATTCAAGACCTTCCTCAGAATGTTGGCCCGCTCCTCATACCCGGATATGCTCTCGAGGGCCACTACCTGATACTCTGCAACAGCCTTCACAGGGTCAAGATGGCATTCCAATTCAAGAATCCAGGAAGCTTCACCTTCAGTACAGAATAAAAAGCTCTGACGACTTCCTGAGCCATTTCCTCATCTTCGTAGAGGTCGTCGGAGAAGAAGCTTGGAGAGTTTCCTCCACTTCGGAGGGAATGCTTGACAAGAAGCCGAACCTGACAGAGAAAACAATATACATCAGTAACCGAGAAGAAGGACGAAAGACGAAAGAGTCATAATTTCATACCTTCGGCTTGCTCAACCCCAGCCTGGACTGTGCCTTCAACGGCGGTTTCAGGAAAATCAGGAGCAGGCTCAAGCTGTTCAAGGAGAACAATATCAAGACCCTGAGTGCCATCGAGCCTGATGTCTTCCTCAAGCTCAGCCAGAACAGGGGCCAATTCAGCAATAGCTTCCTCAGCAGGCTGCTCAACTCTTCCTAATGTAGCCAGTACCGGCTCACCAACAACTCCCTCTACAACAGCAGATTTAGAAGCCGGGGACAACTTCTCTCCCTCTTCCGATGATAGAGATTATCTTCACAGGGGGTTCTTTCCCATTGTCTACAAGGGAATATACAGTCGTGGTCAGCTTCACAAGGAGCACGCAAAATCGAAGTCAAAAATCTCATCCGAAGAAAGGCGTAAAGGCAACGTACCCACAAGGGATGAGCCGATTGGACCTGGTTCTCGTCCAGCTCCTTCATCGCAGTCCCTATTGCAGACATATCCCCCACAGATATGTCACAGGAAAAGCTGATCTTCTGATCGCCGTTATGGTCTATGCCTCTGTCCTAATCTTCCCGCTCAACCCTTAGACCGAAGAAGATCCGCCCTCGTCCATCGGCTGAGGATGGACGGAGACATTATTGTTGTGTCTACCTCCTCAGATAAAAAGGTACCAGCTTCAGCTTCAAATTCAGGGTTCTGGGCAAAGGACAAACGTAAGAATAAGAAAGCTTCTAAAGGCTTGACCAGAATGGCTATGGTTGAAGAAGGGATCTACCTCTCGAATATCAACGGCCTGCGATGCCTTTTCTGCTCTTCCAGTTTGCCGGAAGGACTCTCAAGGGAGGCGAGCCAGCACCATTTCCTTAGCTCTCCTTGGGGCAACAGTTTTTCTTCCGCTTTAAGGTTGGCTCCTGGACCAATTCAGTTGCAGCCTTTCTCTTCTGAGGAGGATTAGGAGGAGAAGAATCCTCATCTTTTGTCCTCCTTCGGAGACATTGTTGGCTCCCTAAAGATGGCTTCTGGCTGTGGCGCTACGGCTGGTTGTGAGGTGGGAACAGTACTCTTCTTCTTACGACTCTTCGGCACCTTTTTCGTGGGATGATGGCCAAACCGAGTCCCCAATATCAAGCTACATTCACGATCATACTGAGGATGAAAGTATTGATCTGAACGTAAAATTTGGACGGCATAGCACAAATGGGTCTCAGGCTTGTCCAAGGGAAGAGTGAAAGTCACCTCCGTGCACCTGGCATTGTAGTACATCCAAGCATCCCATCAATCAAGCTGCCTATCGACTCCAGATGCGGGCTAGCATTTCCTAGAAGGAGCTGACTGTAGCCAAACTGCCGTACAAAACGACTCGGCAGATACGCTCCAGATAGGTATGATTCTGTCTCGGAGCACCAGATGCGATGGTCTAATAGACTGAAGCCAGTAAATGCCCCAGCAGTCAAATTAGTGGCATGAACCCCCTCATCCACTAAGACATCCCCTGTATTTCTGCTGCCAAATGGAGAATACTCTAAGAGCTCATAGTTCTTAAGAAGCCTAAAGCCCTTCTGCAAACTGGCACGCCGATGACAGTCCAATTTGCATCTAAAACTACGAAAAAAGTGTCTTCCGCCAAAGAATCCGCCACCAGTCCAGCATTCATTAGGGAAGGACAATGTAGTAGTAGCCACCTCATCAGGAAATGATACTGATCGGTTCTGACAAAGTGAGACCTGCCGTCGAAAGTTACCGCGTCCCTGACAAAGTCCTGCAGACCTCGTCCAATGGCACAAAGCATCGCAGGAAGTAGTTCAAGATGGTATCCGAATGCCAGCTTCACAGCCGAAAGTATCATGACTCGGCCTATTCTCTCAATGGACCCTGAACCTCCAGGGACAACGCAGTCACGAAGCCAGATCATTAAGAAAGCTGCCAGCACAGCTTTCTTCGACAACGGATGCTCGGCCTGACGAAAGTAGTGGCCAATCAGAGACTCAGGATTATCACTGTCCTTGTATCCGATGTCTCATAATCCGCCATCTGGGCTTCTATATCGGACTTGCTCATGGGTTTTAAGATTGAAAAGGAGGCCGGATCTTCCCCTTCTTCTTGGACAAAGATATAGCCCGTCAGGCTCTCGTGTGGGGATTGGCCCCCTCGGTTCTCCTTTTCTTATTAATCCTATGACAGATAAGGAGGTGGCAGAGCAATTCCTTGTATACATCAACCATCCCGGAGTTCTTTCTCTCCAGATCTCGGAGCTCTTCATCACAAGGCACGTATTCTTCATAGGGCTCCGTATCCCAGGGTAGCTTCGACACCTCTACATTTCAAGGAGAGCCAATCCTATTTCCCCAGCGAAGTAAACAAGGTACAGGTGTGAAGGTTATATAACTCAACCAAAGAGACAAACATTGACCAGTTGGCCCTTACACCATATTGAGTGGCATTAATAGCATAGTAAAGGCCAGTAGTCTTTAGGATGGCTTCATATGTAGAAAGTATCCAGCCGGTGTGATTGCTCCAGAACAAAGATGGATCCTTCCAGCCTTCCATCGTATTTTCCCTGCGGGGTACGACACATCCTCCGTCATCATCAAATTGCAAAGCGTGTCAGCAGCATAAGGATGAAGGTTAGTGGGAATGTCGTTCACTACGACACCAGGTTACAGTCCCCTCGTAGAATAAGATGCAGAACCCCGGATACATTTGAAAGTATCTTTCTTCGATCGCCTGAATCGAACTGTATTCTTCAGAAATGACTCCGAGAAGCTCATGAGTTAGGTCCCACTTCATCCGTCGCCGCACGGCTAAGGTAGTGAAAGCAGACAAAGGATAATAGTGCTCCATCGATGGTACCCATATCCTTTGATTGTTAGATTGACCACCATGGGGATTCTCAAGTGCATTGTCTCGCCATTCTCAAAACCACACTATCACCAAACAGGAAATACGGCTTCTTGAAGCAACGTGCCCCTCTAACCACGAACTCCTCGTCATTAATTATCTGCCTCAAGAAGGACTTATTCTGCTCAAGTATGCGAGGGTCCGCTCCGTAGGCTGATTTTGATCAATCTTGGCTTTGACCGCACTGATCATATTTTTTATGGAATTGGTGTCAAAGCCTGGTAAGCAGAGCCAAATGGAATCCCACAAACTCTGGGACATACATGTTCACTGCAAGGGCAAGAAGACAATCAGACTTAGAAAAATCACAGAAAAAAGTAAGTTCTAAAGGATTTTTATGCGCCCAAAGGCTATACGCCCAGGAAATGCGCCCAAAACAAGACTTGTAGGCGCATAACACGGACAGCTAGTAGGCGCTTAAACGTGCCTCAGCTTAGAGGACGCATAACATGCAATACATGGGCCATAGCACACCTCAGTGTTGGCGCATGACTTCTGTGGGTGCATAGTAATACTCACAGAAGTATGTTGCCCTAGGCGCAAGTGCACCGGCAGAAGAGAAGTTCGAGCATCGCAAATTAATGCACGAGACTTCGTTTTTTTGAAGCACGCCATCACCCAAAATCGGGTCCTGGACTGCTGAGGACTCCGACGCAGAGAAGAGCTACTCGACGCAGCCCCCTTGGCCTTCGCGGATCTCTTGACGGCCTTGGAGACATAATTCTCAAGAAGAAGATGAAGATTTTCTAAAATTTTAAAAAAGAAAGAATAACTTTCTCTCTCCTCCAGG
>JANAVB010004717.1:0-10027 GCA_029216955.1 Iris pallida
GTCTCTTTAAAGTTTTTGTGTCTCATATTTAATTTCTTCCAACTAGAGATACTTTCCTCTATTTATTGTATTGTGTGGTTCTAGGTATTGATTTTTATGTGTTTGGTCTAAGACTTCATCTTCCTGCCCATTGTGACATATAATTTAGTAAAATAGTTTCAATAAATTGATCTTTTTTTAAATGGAATATGAACTATTAATACTTCTATTTTTGGGAGATGATATTTGTAACTGTGGTTTCTTGTTTTCTATAGGTTTAACATAATTATTGTCAGAAGTGTCATAAATATTGTAACAATGATCTGAAAGACTATCCAAGTGTTGGTTAGAACTAGTACCAGCATTATGATCCATACTATATCTTTAAAAATGTAACTAAAAATTAATCAATTATATATATCAAAAATAACTTCTTATATAATATAATATAAATACATAAAGCTCAACTTAATTTTTTTAAAGTTGGATGTAGAAGTGTGGCAACATGGTGGTGGACATTCAAACTACTGTGATTTTTTGTACGCTAGTCTCCAGAAAGTAGCTAACTCACCAAATATCATACAAGACTTATTGAATGTATTAGAAGCAAAATAATTTATTGTGGTAAATTTGGATGGATTAATTACTATTTATAGAAGAATAAATGCTATCAAATGACCATAAATACCATTGCAATGTAGCTATTATAGAAATATTTTGATCATTTTTAGCAAAATAACAAAAAATAACCCTTATTAATTAATGTTTAGATATTGTTAAAAGAAAAGAATATATTGGTAGAAAATACTCCCAAAAAGACCATATTGTCCCTCAAATATGGCTATTGAATTTATTTTTAGTCAAAAATACTTCCAAAGTAAAAAATTGTAACGCCACAGTCCCAAAATACGTAGGACTAGGAACGTAGACATGCCAGCTGTATTCATACGAAGTACATAGGCCTCGTATGGATACATAAGCTGTAAAATACAGTAAACCACAACTAACTAATCTCAATCCACAATAAATAATAAAATATCAAGAATGAACAATATGGTTTATGGTCTGCAGCCCACTAGCATACATATCCGAATAGACTCGAAAGGAAACACGAGTCTAATAAACTAGGCTA
This sequence comes from Iris pallida, assembly GCA_029216955.1. Taxonomy (NCBI): domain Eukaryota; kingdom Viridiplantae; phylum Streptophyta; class Magnoliopsida; order Asparagales; family Iridaceae; genus Iris; species Iris pallida. The sequence goes on from JANAVB010004717.1 coordinate 1,112, forward strand.
ATAAACAGAATATATCAAGATAAGAATATGCAGCACGAGAGAATAATAAAATAAAATCATGCACCAACGATACCTGAATCCTGTAGACGCAAAACATAACCATCCATCTAATTTACCAGCTTGGCTATAACCTAGAGAGATCACCAGGTCCTCAAAGGACTAGCAAGACACATAATATACATGCCTACAGTACAGTAAATAACACGCAAGAAAAATAGGAATAACAAGTAGAGAAAAAGATGACACATAAGGAAACTCTACTGATGGTGACATGTCATGAGAATATAATATTAATCAGGGCTAAAACCGTAACCCGGGGAGGCACTAACAGTCCTATAATAGGTTCTCTATCGCAGCCCGGGGAGGCACTAACAATAGAGGATAGCCACGGCTAATAAAACATTCTCTCCTAAGGTACTAGGAAGTCAAGCCTATCTAGTCATGTCCAAGTCAAGTACAGGTCAATCAGGTCAGGAAAAACATGGCACATGCATATCAATACTATCACTAGACATGAACAAGATAGGAAAGATAGAACAAGTAGTATAGAAAGAAAAGTAAAAATCTACGTGCACGTGAAACTAGAAGGTAATCATAACATGAAATAAGAGGAATATGTAACAAAGCAAGAAAGAATGGAAATAAAAAACATGTAAGTACTATAAAGTTTGGCAAGGTGTACTTGCCTGGGTCGTGAGTACTGTTGTGATGAAGATCAGACAGGAAAGTAGGTAGAACAACGGCTGTCGAGGAACTAAGATCCAAACAAACGTCTTCGGATGCTGAAAATAGTCTATTGTCTAATTATAATTAATATTGAATCTATTAGATTTATTTATTTAGGAGATGGTATAGATCTTCGTGTCAGCTTTTCGAAAAACTAAATGGATCGTATTTTCGTTTCCGGAATCTCCAGGAATCGCGAAAATATCGAAACACGTTTATTTTTCGGGAAATATTTTTGCAAAAATCTACAGAACAAATTTTGTCTGTTAAAATATGTTTTTAAAAATTTTACCTCGATACGCTTCCAACAAAAAAAACTGGAACGCGTTTCGAGTCCCGAGCTAGGAGATATGGCCCTTCTAAGTTGCTTTGTCGGGTAAAAAACGTAGCCGACTTTTCTAGCGAATTTAGAGAATATTTTTGGACAAAAAAGAGAAGGTGTGCATGATTTTTAATATAAGAATTATAAGATACTCATATATTCATATATATATAATTAAGTTAGATATGTATTACTTAATTAGGTATGATTAGATTAGGCATGTTAGAATAAGATAATTTGGATAGTAGTAGGATTACCAATAAGGCTAAATTTGGAATATAATTTTTTTAAATATTATAATCAATGGTCATTATTGAAGGAGGCTTAATTTAAAATCTATGTGCTGCTATTAGATAAGAAGCATATAAGTTTTAAATATTAAATTTAGATTTAATTAAAATACAAAGAAGATTTGCATGGAGGGTTTCCTAATATGGAACTAGTTAGATTTCTAAATATAAATGCAATATAAATCTGAATAAATATTAAATATATATGGTTATTGTCACACCCACTTTCAATTTCAAGGATATTTTAGTAATTTTGATTATTTGAAAATTTTTATGATTTTTATTTGAATTTTTATCTATCTATTAATTAGATTGATTGCAGTGTGATTTGATTGGTTGTATATTGGTGTTTTGGTAGTATAAGTGGTTTGACCTTAGCCAACCATGACCTAGAACCTTTATTCTATATTAGAATTAGATTTATTATCATTAGAATTAATTTAGATTTTATTAGTTAAATTTTTAGAGTGATTAATAGATTTTAGCCATTTTGGCCTTTTTGTGATTTCCTGGATATGATGACTCTTGTTTGTGCTAGCAACTGGTTTAACCCTAATGGAATTGTATAGGGGCCTAACCATGCATTATAATTTTTATTTTTATTTTTAGAATTTATTTTGTGCATTAGATTATTATTAAGGCTTTTATTTATTTATTTAGCCTTTTTGCAAGTAGGCCTTTGAGCTTTTCGACTTGGGCCCATTTCTACTTGAGAAAGAATTGGCCCAAGTGGAACCCTTACCCTAGAGAACCCTCTTGGCCGCCCAACAGCAGTACCCCCTCCCATTGTTGCATTCATTTGTAGTTTGTAGCCTCCACAAAGAAACCCCAAAAGTTTCTCCTCTCCAAAACACATTTTTCCTTCATCCAGAGTCCGTTTCTTCCCAAACGAACTCCGTTGCACTCGTCGAGGAGAGGAGGATCTATTGGACCATTTCTGGAGTAGAGACGGAAGGTTTTGCTGGAGGAAAATCGGCCGACACAACAACCGAGGAGCCCCGATCATTGAGTTTTGACACTCAATAGGTAAAACCCTAATCTACCATTGGAATTCTGGTTTTTCTTCATTTTTGCATCCATATAGGTGCCCTAGCATTGTCCACAAAATTTGGTGGGATTTCGGAGGTATCGAGCCCGTGTCGGTCCCTTACGGCACGTGTTCGATGAAATGCCGCTTACGATTGAAAGTTGCTATTTTTTGATTCTGACTTCATGGATGTTTAGATAATATAATTTCAATAAACTTTCATGAAGACGGATTGGAAATCGATGACTTTTCAGCGACGTTTCGGACACGGACACGCGTGCACGAGATCCTGTGCACGGTCCCGTGCACGTCCTGCAGTCTGTGCATCATAACTCGACGCACAGAGCTCCATCTAGCATGAAATTTTACAAGAACGTAGGGGCAACCTCTATCCACATGTCCGTAAAATTTCACGACGTTTCGTCGAGCGAGCGTGGAGAAATCGTGCGTGCACTGGTCAACCACACTGTGCACTCGGGCTGATTTTTTGTCGCGGAAACGGATTTCGTGCGCGCACACGACGTAGCGAAGACCCATTTCAGGACCCCGGACAAGTCGACCTATACCTAGACAACCCGTAGGACGAATCTCGAGTCGCGTCGTGGCCCGACGAACGAGCCACGAGGACGGAACCGCGTGCACGGGGCGCGCGGGCGCGCAGCAGGCCGCGCGGGTACGGGGGCTGCGTGCCCCGCTTTGGTGCATCGTGTCGCCATGTCATTGTATCCTAGACCTACCCCAGGACCCCCCCAGCTACGTGCACGAGCACGTGGCGTTTCGTTGCGTGTGTGGCGCTCAAACGAGCGAGAACGCACGCGTACCATGCGGTATCGAAAAAATCCGATACGCGTTCTGTGGACATGACACGGATACGATTTCGAACCCTAGAGTATACGAACGCATCACGTGGGTCGAGGCCAACGTGTATGCCAAGTTTTGCGGGTTCGTTTGGTGTATTTTAGATTTTGGGTCGTGGGTGAAATTGGATCGTTTTCTTTAATTTTGATTTTTAGTTGATATGTGATATTTTGATTTCCAGCGTTTTAGCTTCTAAATTCTGAGTTTATAGGACTTATATGATATTTCAAATAGGTGGGAACCAACTTTTGGTTTTGTTTCATAATTTTCCATCAATTATAAGTATATATGCATTTATATATATATATATATATATATATATATATATATATATATATATATATATATATATATATATATATAACCCTGTTGAAGCCCATTTCTATGTTCTTATGCATTGAGAATGGGTTGAGGGAGTTTGATTCCAGATTCTGATTTTCAAACTATTTCAAACCATTTGCCAATCTCTCCTTTTTAACATTTGTATATCAATATATATATATATATATATATATATATATATATATATATATATATATATATATATATTTATATATATATATATAGTTTTACTTTATATATATGTATATTAGTAGTATACTATTTGAGTGATACCATGGTTGTGTGGTACTGTCTTTAATCTCATATTTTCCCTTATTTCAGTAAGCACTAGTACATACACACGCACACGCTACTTTTTGTTAGATTTGGGTTTTGTTTGTATTGTATATACAATGTGTGTATATACCTATATGTATGTATATATATATATATATATATATATATATATATATATATATATATATATATATATATATATATATATATATATATATATATATATATATATATATATATATATATTTGCTTGTTAATTCTCTTAGATTAGATTGTAGTTGTGTATATTACTATAGGAGCCCTAGGACAGATTTGGTTTGTCATTTCGAGCTAAGTTTAGTCGAATTGGCCGACAAGTTGACCAAATTGACAAAAGTCAACTTTGGGTCAAACTTGATCCAATTCAACTCAAACGAACTCCAAATGACCTAGAATTTTATGTATGACCTAGAAATTAGTACACGGACTAGTTGACCCAAGTTTGACCAAGTTTGACCAGCGTTGACCTGGTTTGACCAGAGTAGACCGAGGGTTGACTTTGACCAAAATGGACCTAGAAGCATGTAGTCTTGCTTGTAGCTATTTTTTTGATATTGTGGACTTAGTTGTGACATGTGTTTATTTTAAATTGGTTTATATTGTCCCAGTTTAGTTACACCTCATCATCAGCAGTTCGATTTGCCAGGCGAGTACATTCTCTGATCTTTTCATACTTCTTTAGATATGTTCTCTTGTTATAGACTAGTATACTTGATGCTGACACGACGTTCACACGGATTAGTACCCTATGGATCTTTTTATGCGATGTTATCCTCTCGGATACATTGAGTATGTCATGTTCATGTACTTTATCATGGCCATCATGTACTCCATGTATTCATATTTATCCATGTGCACTCATATGTTATTCATGTACACTCATGACCATATTAGCTCCATGTATACAGTAGTTGTTATCCATGTGCAATAACATAACATTTATTAATCCTTGTGTATTGATTGGGGGCAGGGTGAGTGTAGTTGGTTATGTAATCATTATCCCCAGTAGTTGTTATCTATGTGCACTCCATAGCTGTATCCATGTGCAACCTAGACCGTTTACATAACCAATTTATGCTCTGAATCACGTAGAATGTTACATTTCTCTATTTATCATATTATATCTCATTTTATAGTCTCTCTCTTGTTGATTCTCTTTACAGCAATTCATGTATAGTTTTCTATAGCTTGCTTTATATGTCCATTCCTGATATGAACTGTTGTGAGAGATATGTGCTCGTTTCGTCCTGACTGGGCATGTTGAAAATTTTATTGGTATTGATGAGGAGTACTGTCCTACCTATTATGGCATTGGCTTAGATGACACTGGCGACGTGGACCCTCAGGAGGATCCCACAGTCGCTGAGGACTTGCCTATAGTCTAGCTGAGACTTAGTACTTTATTTGTATTTCTGTTTGAGACATTATGAGTTGTACTTGAGTTTATTCTAGTGATTTACACTTAGACTTTTATCTGTGACTCTTTTGAGATTCTTTCTTCTATTCCGTCTTAGTATTGTGATTGAGTTACTTATTATTCTACTCTCCATTCGAAGTTATTTTAGACTGTGTTAGATATTGTGACTCAGGATAGCGTTCTACCGCTGACACTGCGGCGTAGGCTGGGCGTTCGTTACTTCTCGTGCCCTTAACTAGGTGCGGGTAGTGACACGTTTTTAGTGGTGGCCCATGCAGGTCAGTCAAAATCACAACTAGTGTGATTCGTAGTGGTACTCGAACTAGAGTATCATTATAGCCTGCAACAGGATATAGGATATAAGTTAAGGTACTCAATCATACTAGAAAAATTCTTATCAATTCTTGCTGTTAATTGTCTTCTTTTGAAAACAACTGTCCTCCTTTGATGATTTTGCTTCTTTTCAGTAATTAATTCCTTGTTCGATCTGTCTTCAAGATAGTTAAGGAGACACGATTTCATCCCTCCGGTCCATGCAGGACCAGATTCGCATTAGTACGATGTCGTGGTAGTACGGCAATTTAATTGTATTACTACGAGCCTGATATAGAGTATAGGAAGTAAAGTGTTAGGATGAGAGGATACTCAATCACTATTAGAATTTCCTGAGGGATTCCTGGGACGACCCTTGAGAATCTCATTGTGAGCTTCGATTTAGATTCCCTTTCCCTTACTTTAGTCCACTTTACTCCCTTGATTCTTGCATCTTGTTTGAACTCTTTTCACCAATACCCTTACTTTTTTGTGTTTAATAATGGTTAGGAAGATGGCTACACTGCTATATACTCATTGGTCAAATACATGGCTAGAAGGATTACATTAAGGAATTGGAATACACGGAGACTTTGACTAAGTTATAAGAGTTTTTTTTCTAAATGGATGATTTAATGATTAGTAGTTTGTATGTTGGGATATTACCAAGGAAATTTATCTTGAAGATTCTAAGTAATAATCACCAGAGGATTATAAAATTATATTTTGATAATGGAGGAAAATAGTTAGAATCTATATAAATCAATTTCAGGAATTGATGTGATTCATGAATTATTGGATTATGATTATACATCTTTGAACGTATATAGATTGGTTTGATAATGATCAAAAAAGGGGGGTGGCAGTATGAACTATTAAATTGAGTCGTAAAAGTTGCGATGTATATGATTATTTAATTTCAAAATTTAAGTGGAAGCAATGATATTAAAATTTTGGTTTAAAAGATTGGAAAGATATGAAAATGATTGTTTTGGAAAAAAAACTCTCAATTTGGAATCGTGTCAATTGATTGAAGATTTAAAAAATCTATTTAGATTTTGGTTTAAGAATTAGTGATTATGTTTCTATGACTTAGAAAGAGAAATTATGGTTGATAAGCGCGTTAAAATACTGAGTTGTAATGCTAGATTGCTGTGATATGCTGAGTGTCTATTTTGAGGATTATTTGAGACAAATTGGGAGTTTTTTTAAAGTTATGAAGTGATATAGAATTTATGGATTCATGATTCATTAACTCTGGAGTTCAAAGTTGTATTGAAATATTAAATTTTGGAAAGGTTAGTAGTAACATGATAAAAGTTACTATGAGATTTATGAAACGGATTTAAATGTTAGTCGTGATTAGATTGGATGGCTTAGAGTGAATACAAATTGCGGTAGTTATTTTGAAATTTCTTTTTAAAGGAATGTAATGGTAGGCCACCAAGGTAACCTTAATGAGATGGAAGTGTTCCACACTAATTGCCATATCACTCATGACTATGATAGTAGTATATACTCCAGTGTTGTTAGTCGTCTGCCAAACTATGGGACTGTATTTCAATATTAACTTACTCAACCTTTCCTCAAATCTAGATCTTTTATTGTGACTTTCTAACCGTTTTTATTTGATCGTCGCTTAACAGTATTCTCCCTTTAGTACTGTGTCCCTAAAATATTTCACTGGATTCTTAATTAAATTTATTTCATGCTTCAACTTGATTTCCTTTGTTCTTGTATTAGTTGTCACCTATTGAACCCTTACCATGATACTAAATTACTTTTTGACTTAAATTCGAGATCCAACTATGACTCAATTCTTTCGACCCGAAATAGGATGGTGTTCTTCTTGTTCCTTAAATGCTTAACCTTGTACCTTATCTTGATTGCTTGACTAGCTTAGTTAATGATCTTGGACTATTTTTTTCTTCATCATTACCTCCCTTACTTATATTTTGACTACCTTACGCTGCTAATATAGCCTTAGTTTTACAAGTTTATCTCTTTTTCGAGCTTGATCATGACATTTTTTATTGGGTCGACCCGCTAACATATTGTCTAATCAGAACCGGTGTATGATGGTCTGATCAACCTAGTGCACTTTGGTTCGCTTTCATTACTCGACGTGGATGAGACTCTAGGGCATATGTCTCATCCACGACAGTTTGGCAATTCTCCTTGAATTATTTTTGTCATCTATGAACCACGTATTGTACTCAATAGCATCGTCTTTGAACTCTTTTTGCTTTTGTCTTTACATATTTCAGAAAGACAAGACACTGTACTTAATAGGTCAACCCAAGGTATCATGTTTAGCTTCCTTACCAAAAGGAGGATAGTAGCTTATTTCTATATCCTTGCACTATTCTTTAGGATTTCAATAGTGTTGAATTCTAAACCCTTGATCGCGACCAGTCGACTTGGTCATTCCCTTATCATCTAATGTTTGGAACCTTATTTAATTGAATTAATTCAATTGTGACATGGATTTCAAGTCTTGGATACTATGCCCAGACTTCAATGACCTCGTTCCCCATCTTGCCAAACCTCGATTCATCCTGGATTGGATCAACTTAGATCATATCAAGACTAAATTTTTTTATAGATATATATAGTGTGCTTGGATTTCAGTGTTATTGACAGTCGTGCTTTAAACTTTCGATTTGATCTTTAGAATATTAACGCTTTATGGTTAATTTCAATTGTTTTTTTTTATCACCAGTTTTTATATAGGATGATAGACTGCCTTACAACCCAATAATTTATTATTTTTCATTATCTTTTCCAGAATGGCACCCATGACCAGAGTTTGTCCCCAGTGTACAGCTACAATTTCGGATGAGACTGAGATTGTATTTCCTCCTTCTATTGCTCAGGAGGTGTTAGTAGCCTCACCGGAGAATTTTCCTCCATCTCCTATCCTTCAAGAGAGGTCTACAGTTCAGCCGGAGACTGAGGGCCTTCCTTTGCCTCCTGAGTGGTACCCCATCATTTCTGATGGGGCTCATATTTACAGACTCCTTCAGGATGTGCAGGAGGTACAGAGACTTCAGGCTGAGCTTATGAGAGAGCAGAGTCTCAGTTTTCAACTGTTGTGGGATTACATGCATTCGAGGGAGGAGCCTAGTCCCAAGAGAGCGAGGAGCAGTTTATAACCAGAGCCCCAGGAGTACCTAGGCTTTCAACCTAGACCAGCCTATCTAGTTCAGATTCCTGTCCAGCAGAGGCCAATTGAGCGAGTGCCTACTTGTGCTTTCTGTAAGAAGCTTGGACACGTATGGAAGGACTGTAGGAAGAGACTAGATTG
>JANAVB010004718.1:0-30752 GCA_029216955.1 Iris pallida
TAGCCTAGTGATGCTTGTCTTTGTCGTCGTAGTACCCCCAGAAGAAATTACTGAAGATCTGTTCGATCGAAGAAAGAACTTTCTTGGGCGGGGAGCATGCCGCTAGAGTGTGGATGGGGATGGATGTGAGCACGTGATTGATGAGGGTCATCTTACCGCCGGAGGATAGCGTGGCGTTACGCCACCCTTCAAGTTTCTTCCTGATTCTCGAGATCAGATTCTCAAAGATGCCCACGTTGGATTTCCCATATACAAGAGGGCTTCCGAGATAGTTGAACAAAGGATGGTCAACTGAAAAGGATGTTAAGTTGGCAAGGATACTAGCGTGCTCTCTCTTGATGTTGTGGTGGGCGTAGATAACGCTCTTAGAGGTATTGATCTTTTGTCCAGAGCATCTAGCATACCGCTGCAGGGTGTTGTGGACCACTTATACCGCTCCTTCGTCCCCGGAGGAGAATATGAGTAAATCGTCGGTGAATGCCAGATGAGTGATGTTGGTGCATCCGCTAGATGTGTGGTAGTGTTGGAAGTTCGGGGTTCTGACCATGTTGTTAAGGTTCCTACTCAGAGCGTCTGCTGCGATGATGAAGATAGTAGATGATAGAGGATCGCCCTGTCTAACCCCTCTGTTGGATTTGAAAAACCCCTGAACTTGACCGTTGATGACCGTAGAGAACCAGGAGTTGCTAATGGATCTCCATATGATGTTGGTCCAGGTTTCTGAGAATCCGAAAGCCCTGAAGATCCAGATCATGAATTGTCAATCCAGTCTGTCATAAGCTTTCTCTATGTCGATCTTGACTGCGATGTTGCCCCCTCTTACTGGGAATTTCATGCAGGTAATTAACTCTTGGGCCAGCAAAATATTGTCCTAGATATTTCTCCCGCGAACAAACCCATTTGCTCCTCGGAGATGATCTTGGGTTGAATTCTTGCCATTCTGGTTGCGATGATCTTGGAGATGATCTTGTTAGTGAAGTTGCACAGGATGATGGGGTGAAAGTCGTGAAAGGACTCCGGGTTATCTTTTTTCGGTATAAGGATCAGCTTGGCGCTCGATATGGCTTTGGGGTAAGTAGCACCTTCGAAGAAAGCAATAGACGCTTCGGTGATGTCATGTTGGATAATATCCCAGCATGTGCAGAAGAAAACCCCCGAAAAGCCGTCCGGGCCTGGGGCACTGTGCTCGATCAGAGCCCACACAGCATCTTTCACTTCCTGGGCAGTAGGGGCACGTTCCAACTGGGCGTTATCAGTAGCATTGATGAGGAGGGGGATTTGATCAAGGAATACGCTATCTTTGTGAACTGTCTCTTTGGAGAATAGTTTGGAATAGAAATCTGTGGCTGCTGCTTGAATGCCCTTTTGGTCAGTGATGATGTTCCTGTTGTCGTCGGCGGTATTGTGAATCGAAAGTTTCTGTCTACGGCCATTGACGCAGTAGTTATGAAAATATTTTGAGTTTTTATCCCCCTCGCTGTCCCATTTCAACCTCGCTTTCTGCTTCCAGAAATCAGTCTCCACTTTGAGCCTGAATTTGAGCATAGCCTTGGTGAGGTTCAGTGCTTTCTTGGCCTCTAAGGAGCGGTCCATGGCGAACTTGGCTTTGGCAAAGGTGACATCGTCCTCCGCAACCCGAACGGCTTGAAAGATGTCCCCATAGGCTTGTTTGCTCCAATAGGACAGAGCTCTTCTCGTTGCTTTGAGCTTGTTGCTCACTCTAGAGAGGGGGTTGGGAGAGTCCTCGCGGTTCCACGCTTCCGTCACGATGCCTAGAAATTGTGGGTGCTCGGTCCAGAAGTCGAGGAATTAGAATTTTTTTGAATGGGTTGGTATTTTTTTAATTTCAACCAGCAGAGGAGAATGGTCAGATTCAGAGGAATTGAGGTGGGACAGATAGCTAGTGAACCCCATTCCGTTCCAGAAGGTGTTCGTGAGGGCCCTGTCCAGCCGGGAGTATTATCGACGGTCGCCCTCCTGCATGTTACACCAGGTAAAGGTGTTGCCTGTGAACTGAAGGGGTTCTAGATGAGCATTGAAGATAAAGTTATTGAAATCTTGCATGGCCGACATGGGAGGGGGGCGACCACTAATTTTCTCCTCTGCAAGTAACCGCGTTAAAGTCCCCAATGCAGAGCCATGGTGTGTTGCTGAGGTGGGGGTTGATGTCAAGTAGGTCGTTCCATAGGTGTTTTCTCTCTGCAATATCGCAGCTGCCGTAGACCGCTGAGATGATGGCGCGCTCCGGGATCATGGGGTGTTCAAACCAGCAGGAGAGGGCCTGCCCGGAGTCCTGGATGACTCCTAAGTTGACGTCCTCCGTGCAGAGGATCTAAATGTCGTATCTGTCTGCTACGGCCGTGGGGAGGCCTAGTTACAACTGGATAGATTCTAATCTTTTAGGGGAAATTTTGGGTTCGAGAATAATGAGGATGTCGATCTTGTGGATTTTCCGAAGAGTAGTTATTTTGTCACTCCCCGTTTCCAGGATGCGTATTTTAATACATATATTGCTTGAACGTAACCATTTAATAATTATCATGTATTATCCTGTATTTAAATTCCTTTAATTTCATGTTAATCAATTAATCTGCTCTTTAAATTTTCATGTTAATTTATTTTCTGCAATTATATTTATGTAATTTTATTTCTGTACTTTAATTCCTGCTTTTATTCCCTGCTTTAGCTAGGCTTTGGGTTCGGGTTGGCTTTGGTTGGATCCCCTACAACCCGACCCATTGGACCCGGCCCAACTCCCACCTACCACCCCTTCCATATTTAAAGCCACCCTCTCCATTCTCTCTCCTCATTACTCATTCTCACCATTACTCCTCTTCTTCTTCTTCATTACTCTCTCCACCTACCAAACCCATAGGCAAGTACAACTTGCTCCACATAAGAACCCATGTTTTTATGGTTCATTTATCTTCCTCTCGTGATCCTAAGAGAGTTTAGAACTTGGCATTTTTCATTTCGAAGTCTTAATTTTTGTAGATCTAGAAATGAGTTATTTTCGGAGTTTGGTGGTTTTGATCTATCAAACTTCTTTGTTTTCAAGTTTTGATGGTTCTATGTTGTAGAGAGTTTTATTCTACCCAATTTTGACCTTTGGAAAGTTGGATTTGGACTTGTTTTGACCAAGTTATGGACCTTTGAAGCTTTGGGGTGCAACCATGGAGTTCTTGCTGTTTGGAGAAGACAGTGAGCAGTGTACACTAGCTTTTTAGCTTGCGTCACTGAGCTGTGCACGCTCTTTAGTGCAGCACAGTCTGGAATCCATACGCTACCTTTTTAGGAAGCGTGTGTCTTGCATACGCTACCTTTTGGAAGCGTATGTCGTATGGAGTTCATACGCTACCTTTTGGGAGCGTATGACTTGCATACGCTGACTTGAATGGTCAGGAGTCGTATGGAGTTCATACGCTACCTTTTGGGAGCGTATGACTTGCATACGCTGACTTGAATGGTCAGGAGTCGTATGGAGTTCATACGCTACCTTTTGGGAGCGTATGACTTGCATACGCTGACTTGAATGGTCAGGAGTCGTATGGAGTTCATACGCTGCCTTTGGGGAGCGTATGACTTGCATACGCTCACTTGGATGGTGAGGAGTTGTATGGAGCCCATACGCTGCCTCTTGACCTGAGCGTACGCTGACTTGAGCGTAGCCTGACATGAGAGTAGCCTGCTTATCCTGGATCTTCTATAGCCCTGTATATTGATATTTTATTAGATATTTAACGTCCATTTTATATCCTTACGCCTTTTGACATAAACTCGATAAATCATGATATGATAATATTGTTAATATCAATTGTTATGTGGAATGTGCCTTGTGTCCCGATTGATTTTTGGGATACCCAGTATGACTGGGACTTGACCATGAGAGTTATAGACTCGACCCCCTTTTAATGCTAATCGACTTTCATGCCTTGTCACCATTGATAATAATGGTTATCTTGACTAAATTAATCATGCGTTCCTGGTCGGAACTAAGAGACTGGCTAGCCGTCTTATTGACTTGAATGAATGAGACACGTTCATGTTATGGACTATTGTAATCGACTGGCTGATCCCGAATATTGACTTACATGCACATGCAGGCTTCAATCTATTTATTTATTTATTTACTTATTTATTTTCTACAAAAGAAGCATGTGTACTTTATGGTCAAGGCATGATTTCCGTGGTTAGATTTGATTGTTGCATTACGCTATGTAAGACCTGCAACCTAACCGCACTGGTATCATTGTAGAGTTGTGCATATCGTACCCCGTACGAAAGTACTCATTTGAATGACCATAATCCACGGTATGGGATTTCACTCAACGTAGGGACTATTAAGTTAAATAAAATAATGATGGCATGGAGAGAATGGATTCCGGAGTTCTTACATGGCAGCCCCCTTGGGACAAGTAATACCCGACGGGCCGGCTGGTTCCCACAGATACTGTAAAACTGCCACACGGGCAGGGAACAGTATCTGCTTTTATTATTATTGTATATTGTATATTGACGGGCGTCCTGCTAGGACTCGTCTAATTCATGTATGGCGCACATGATTGACTGGATAGACTAGCCTTGCTCGCACATGGTAAGAACTGAGGAGTCCCTAATTGTATTATTCCAGGATAACTTGGGACTCACAATAGCAAGCCGTAGTAGTTGAATGGCCGTTTAAATTGATTTGTTTGTGCACTGTACCTACTCTGCTACCTAACTGGGATGATCAGAATGTCAGGACATGACGGGCCAACTTCTGTCCTTGTTTGGTTGGGAGGTTGGTTCGAAGTGTCGTGATATGATGTGAATCCTAGTGGAAAGCAGAGATCTATTATTATATTCTCTTACTTACTGGTTTTAGTTCTCATGTCGTGCTTCCTTGTGGTACTTGCTATTAGAGGTCTAACCTCTCTGGTTTTGCATGGCCAGATTCAGAGCCGGTTCCCGAGGATTCAGCTTACTTCTACCTCCAAGATGGTCAACACTAGAGGGGTGATCGCAGGAGGACTCGAGTGGGTTTCTTACTTCCCCGCTCGTTTTGTTATCTACTTTATACTTTGCCGTTTGGCACCGACATGTTAGTCGGATCGTCTTGTACTTACTTTTACATAATTGTAACTAAGTCAGACTGCAGCTGATAACAATTGTGTATACTTTTGCTACATCAATCTGGCTATGTTTTGTAAAGCCAGATATCAAGAACATTTTGACAGAGCGTTTGGGACGCCTTACTGCTTTATCTTACATGTTCTATATTTCTGTTTCTTATTTGAATGATTGAGACAATAGATGTGTAATGACCATAGTAAGACTTTTATGTAGTATGCACCCCCTCGTCTGGTTAGACAGCATTGATCGTATTATACGGTATTCATCTACCCGTAATACGTAGCTGGCTGAGTCATTCCCCCGCTCTCCAGTATTCTGGTTCTGGGGCGTGACATATTCTCCTTATTGTGGGTTTGTTCGCTAGGCCGCGGACATTCCAGGAGAGGATGTTAAGCATTAAGGATGTTATGGGCGTGTTTTTTGATCCGCTTGGCAGCGGATCTAGTTTGGATTGTTGTGGTTTCTGCTACACCTTGTTTGACCTTGGCCTCAGTGACTGGTGCTCCTGTCTTTGACGAGGTGGTGGGTTCGCTGATAGATTGCTCTTGTGGGTTCAGGGGAGGGCTTACTGATTCCCCTGCGGAGTCCAGGATCGAATTCTCGGGAGGAATCACTATGGATTCATTGTCATTTCCTATCCGGAGAATAGTCTACTGTAGAGGATAGCCTGCGGCTAGGACCTATAGTCCTCTCTACAGTGGGTCTGGTCCTAGGATTGTTAGGGCTTCTACCACTGCGTCTTCGTTGGTTTGTAGTTGATCTGGGTCAACGGTGGCCGTGGTTGCCTCTACATCCTTCGGGTTGGTGGGCGACTCGATGGGAGCACGTTCGACTTGGGGGGATTCAGTCTCCGATTTCGCGTCTCTCGAATCGAGAGCGTCGAATTGGTTGGAGAGAGTTATGGCTTGGGTGTTGAAGGGGATCAAGGCTTTGCAGGGGGAATCACTCTTCTCTGACTTCCCGTCGTTGGATTCAAATCGAGTGTGTGAGTTCGAAAGAGGTAGGAGGGGTGGCTTGGGAGTCCTTCCCTCTGATGGTTGGATGTCGTTCCGGGGAGCTTTCTTTTTTAGTTCCGGGTGAAGACGGTGTCAGTGCTTAGGAAGGTGACCTCTTAAATGGCAGTTGTTGCAGAACATGATATGGTTGTCATAGAGGATTTGTTGGGTGCGGGTTTGGTTGCCCAGCTCGATAGAGATGAAATTGGGCGGTTCGTTGTTGAGGTCGAGTTCTACACAAATTTTGGCATAGTGAGCCTTGGTGAGGTTGCTGGTCTCAGGCGCTGTGGCTATATATGTTCCGAAGGAGTTGGCTATACGCCTAAGCGCAGTTGGGACAAAGCAGATGAGAGGTAGATTATGCAAGGTAACCCAAGCAGCGACCTGCGCTGAGTCTTCTTTGGTGCTAAAGCCCGCTGACCACTTGATGATCTTTATCTGGTGGGAATCTATTATGTATGTTCCTTTGGACCATACGGTCCTGTGGTCGCCATCGGATGATAGGTGGAGGAGAATATTTCTAGGGTCGATGGGGGCCACGCGGTATTCCGCTGAGAGTCCCCAACTGGCAATCGTCTCCTGCACCCTGGAGAGTTTGGGGGCAACCGTTCCAAAATTTCAGGATAAAAGTATGGGGAAAAGAGGATGAAAGTGATGACAGTTTCGCTTCAGAAAACGGAACCAAAGGCACTGTGGATTCCTGGGAGTACTCAATGTCCGGGAGAGGGACGTCCGGCAAAAGGAGACCTTTGGCTGACGCTAAGTCCGGGCACAACTTGGCGGCATAGGAAATCTGAGCTGTACCAGACGAGGGAGGATCCTGTATCTCTCCGCAGGGGGACGGAAGATCAGCTTGGGAAGGAGACTGCCCATGGCGGAGAGAAGGGCCCAAGGATCCAGAGGACACGCCGAGCACAAGGGGTGGTGCCTCAATCGATCTATCTGCACCCAGGAGAGGATAGGCCGCCATACCGCCAGGGAAGGGCCACCTCTCCCCGTGCCGCCAGAGGCTAGCTGACTCGCCGAAACTACGGGGGGGGCGGGAGGGACCTGACCGAAGGACAACGAGCTGGAAGTCGGGGGGGGGCACGGAGGAGGGGGGTATGAGGGAAGGGGTGATCGAGCTGGAGCCTGGTAGGGAAGCGGGGATCTGGAGCGCGACGGAGTCGGCGAGAGACGACGGAGCGGGGCCCTCAGGGCAGCCGGCGGGGACCCCAAGAGGGACGGAGGGAGAGATCGACCCGCTCAGCGGGGCCTCGGAGGAATACTGCATAGAGGAGGACGCGCGGGGGCGCCGGCTACTGAGGTCCAAGCGGACGCGTAAGGGAAGGGAGAGGTGCCATCCCCTGGATACGCGAACTGGGAGGCAGGAGCGTAAAACTGAGAGGTATGTGCAGGCGCGTAAAACTGAGAGACGGGCTCGCAAAACTCAGAGAAAGGGGGTCCCACCAGAGGGAAGAGCGGATAGACCTGGCGCGTAAAAACCATGGGGGGAGTGGGCCCCACCGGGATTAACCGCGGGCGTTGGAAGATTACGCTCAGCAGACGCAGGAGCGTAAAAGGCAGGCACGTAAAACTCGGTGAAGGGGGGGTCCCACTAGAGGGATGAGCGGATAGGCCTGGCACGAAAAAACCATGGTGGGAGTGGGTCCCACCGGGATAACCTGCGGGCGAAGGAAGATTACGCTCAGCAGAAAATAATTGAGGGTAGCCCACCACGTAATGTCGGTTGACTGAACCGTCCACGTGATGCCAGTAGGGAAGTCCTCCACAGCCTGCACCGCAGGTGGGCGATCCCCCCGAGGAGAAGACTGCTCCGTTAGAATTTCGAACTGGAGTGGGAATGGGCAAGGGCGCGGTGGGGAGCTGGTGAAGAGGATGGGAGCTGCGGGCGAACAAGGATGCCGGTCGACCAGCCTAAGCAGACGCAGGAGCCGCGAATGAGGGCGCGGGTGAGGGGGTGTGGAGAACGCGAGAATGCGAAGGGTAGCTAGAAACCGAACTGGAGGAGGGGGGCGGGAAGGGGCCTGGGAGGGGGAGGGACAGCGGGCTTAGGGGGGCTGGAGGGGCGAACGCCGGGGGGTGGGTTCTAGACTGGGAGGCTGGAGAGCGGATAGGGAGTAGAGGGTAAGAGCGGGATGAGGGGGAAAAAGGGGGGAGTAGAGTTGACGGATCAACTCCACGCAGTCGGCCGGCCAAGGGTGGCCATCGGCAGACACCAACCACCGGAGGGGGGAAAGGGGAAGCCCTAGGGGCTTCCCAGGCGAGGAAGGAGAGGAAGCTCAGGAAGAAGAAGCAGAGACATCATCAACATCTCAAATATATATATATATATATATATATATATATATATATATATATATATATATGTGTGTGTGTGTGTGTGTGTGTGTGTGTGTGTGTGTGTGTGTGTGTGATTTTGCTATTAGATATAGCCTATGGATTAGTGAGTCAGTTTAGGATTGACCCAATGGGCCTAACTTTGCCAAGTTGATTAGCAAGTTGACAAAAGTCAACTTTGGGTCAAACTTAATCCAAATTGAATATATATATATATATATATATATATATATATATATATATATATATATATATATATATATATATATATATATATATATATATTATTGAATGAATGAATATATATAGATATATGTGATTTTGCTATTAGATATAGCCTATGGATTAGTGAGTCAGTTTAGGATTGACCCAATGGGCCTAACTTTGCCAAGTTGATTAGCAAGTTGACAAAAGTCAACTTTGGGTCAAACTTGATCCAAATTGACTCAAACGGACTTAAAATGACTAGATAACTTAAGTTTGACCTAAACTTGGGATAATAGACTAGTTGACTTAGGGTTAACCTAGTTTAACCAGAATAGTTGACCAGGGTTGACCAGAGTTGACCAAGGGTTGACTTTGACCTAGAAGGACCTAGAATCATTTAGAATGCATTGTAGATTACTCTTATTTCATATTTGACACATTGTAACATGTGGTTGCTCTAAATATGACTCAGATACTCAGGTTCGGACTCATATTCTCATCAGACATTCGGGATATCAGGCGAGTACATTATCTGACCGTTTCATACTTGCTAGGAATTATATTCTTGTTATAGACTAATTTACTTGATGTTGACACAATGTTATAAGTACTATATAGATCTTTACATGAGATGTTATCCCCCTCGGGTGCATCGAATATATCATGTCATGTGCTTTTCACGAACATCATGTATTTCATGGACTCTTATTATTCATGTACACTCATGAGCTCTCATATACTCTCATGGTCTCATGAGCTTCATATATAAACTTTCATGTATAATAACATAACCTGTATAGATCCTTGTGTATTGATTGGGGTACGGGGCAGTAGAAGTAGTCATGTGAACAATTCTAAAATAGTGTAATCATATATAAACTCTGTAGAGTAATCATGTATAAATCAAACCGTTCACATGTCTATCTTATACTCTAAATCATATAGTCACTTACAGTGCTCTATTACCATATATAGATATCTTTTGTTTGTCAGATTCTCTCTTTCTCTTCATGTTTATTTCTTTCAGCGTTTCATGTATCTTATTCTATAGCATGCTTTACATTTTCTGTCATGATATGAATTGTGTAAGATTATTGTGCTCGTTTCTATCCTGATTGGACCTCTTGATAAAATTTTACAGGTAACTTGGAGGATCACAGCTAGCCTAGAGGACACTAGTAGAGCTTGGAGTAGAGGTTTAGAGTTTTGTTTATCTTATTTCTTGTTGTCTTGGAGATGTATTTATTTTAGATATTGAGATTTTGTATTGTTAAACAATTGACTTATTTCACTAATTCTTGTATCCCTTTTATGGATTTGTTATCTATTTCATCATGCTAACTATCTACCTCTAGTTTTGTGATTGAGATTATATCCTTTTGAGATTGTCCTATGTTTGGAGATTATATCATACAGTGTTAGTTGTAATTGTGACCTAGAACAGCGTTCTACCGCCGACACTGCGGCGTAGGCTAGACATAGCCACTTCTCTACCCTTATACTGGGTGCGGGTCGTGACAATTATGCAATGGATCTCACGTCAATGCATAACGGTTACATAGTGTTGTCAATAATATATTTGGTAACTATTAACAAACTATTGTAAATATTAAGTAAAACACGATGGTTGATAACTGTTGCCTAAAATATTTCATGCAACGGTTAAAAGTTGTTGCGGATAATAGGCAACGGTCAATAAAAAATACTTTTGTTTTACCTCCAATGGGGCTCGAACTCCCAACCTCCTAAGATCACATACCTCCGCTCTACTACTAGGCTACAAGCTCATTTGTATATAAATACTTATATATATAATATATATGTTCTTATATCATTTTCATCATTTGAAGCTTTTGGATCTTATATTATCTAATATTTTTGTTAGCGAACAAGGAACCAATTAATATGAGTAATTCTAATGCTTAAATTCCTACTGTGTATAAATAAAATTCAAATTGGACACTGAATTTGCAACGACTATAAACAAACTGTTGCAAGATCAATATTTTGTAATAGTTGTTTATTCTTTTGACAATGGTTATCATAAACGTTGTTATTAAACAAAAAATTACAACTGGTAGCATAAATTATTGCACAATCATTACAAATAATAAGCCCATTCACAATATGTTGCAAAAATTGTTGCACAACTGTTGCTAACAATGAACCTTTTTATAAGACTTTATGTAATCGTTGCAAAATATTAATAAATTTGTAACAAATACTAAAATCCTTGCATAACCATTGCCCATTCAACTCGCTTTCACAAGACTTTCATAAAACTGTTGCTTGACCGTTGTAAAAAAAAAGAAAAAAACGTTTAGCAAGCTTTTATGAACCGTTGTAAAAAAATATATTATAGGCAATGGTTAATCTATAACCATTGCAAATATATTTAATTTAGAAACGGTTATTTCAACCGTTACATAACTGTTGCAAATTATAGTTCTAGCAGCATTCATAAAAGCGTTGCACTAAAACCGTTGCAAAATAGGGATATTTTTTGTAGTGTGGGACTGAACGTGATATATTTTTGTGGTGGCCCATGCAGGTCACATCTTCATAAATTGTACGAAGTCGTGGTGGTAACTAGGATAGGCGTACTACTGCGAGCCTGCAACCAAATGAGGAATATGATTTGAGGATGCATCCATAACTAGGACTATAGGCTTCCCTAGGACTCTCCAGAATGATTGCTTTTATGTTATCTTCTTTCTCGACATAATTTCTTTTTGTGTTCTTCCCATCATATGAATTGACTAGACCCTTTTCGGTGACCTCTTGAGTAATTCTTCTTGTTTTTTTTTGCTAATTTGTTGGAAAATGTCTTATGGATTGGTCCAAGAAAAAATTTATGAAATTATATTTATTCTTGTATTACATAATCAAAAGTTTTTATAGCTAGAGAATTACTGGCGGAACATAACTTCAGATAACGACATCTATGTTTCTCGGATTCTACTTGAACCACATCCTACGCACTTTGATTGACCTCTTCTATTTTGTTTGCAAAAAGTTAATTTGGAAACATTTCATAAATTTGGCCAAGATAAGCTCAAGAACTTGTATCATCTGGCGCGACAGATTTGTACTACGGTCGTCCATCGTATTATGGAACAAAAAAGTTATTTGCAGCCAGATGCGCACTAGAATGGCAGTAACTTCACGTGACATAATTACAGAGGTATATGGTTCTCCAGTTTTACCTAAACTGCATCATATGCATCTCGTTTGGCCTCATCATTTTCTTGAAAATATTTTGACAATCCTTCCTGCTTTGCTTGACCCACCGTCATTTGATATTGGTATGGCTTGCTTGACCCAACCTTATGTTCTTGTTACCTTCTACCTCTCAAATGGCTAAACTAGATACACCTTATAGTTATATTATAGAGTATAATTAAACTAGGTGATTGGTGTAATTGTGATGTGGGGTAGCCAAAAATGGGTAAGTTTTTTAGCGATGGACTTAGTGAGTTTATAAGTCGAGTATGAATGCCTGAATACTAGACGCTTAGAGCCTATTAGGAGTGATTGTTAGGAGCTAACTGGAGGTTCAGTGGTAATGATATAATACTATGCATATGATAATATGATGCGATAGTAGTTGTTCAGCTGCAAATGGAAAAAATTGGCAGCCAGACCATATAGATAGAATGTTAGTTACGATTGTCGTATGACTTAACGTAGAGAACTATTTACTTGTGCACGAGAGGGGGTCTTTTTATTCATGATTCAAGTACCAACTTAGTTATATTGTTACTTAATCTTGTTGGCATATATGAATGATATTCAGAGGTGGGTGGGATAATATAATAATTAAGCATGCATGTGGTCACACCTCGTACACGCCTCCTTAAATTGTCGAATCTTGTAGATAGCAGTATGCACCACATGTATTACGTGTTGTATGTCACATAGCTGCTAAATGTTGAATGTTATTTTTCTAAAACACACTGTAAACGTGATTATGAATTCTTGTTATGATATCTTGAAATGGATCCATGTGTCATCTATATGTAGTAGTTTGGCATATTATTAGTATGACTTTGTTCATATTCCTTTATCTCGTTGTAGCATGCATATAGTTATTCTTTTCTTATCTTGTTCTCGTATACATATATATCATATTGTGTAGCATTTGTGTTATTGATGCACTATGCTTAAGCACGTGATTATGTTTTCTTACTCTGGCCTACTTTGCTTCGAGATTGAGATTGAGGTTCTTGGTCATTTTTCTTCTTTTGATATCTTACAAGTCTATAATGTATACTTTTCATTCGTATTTTTTCTTTCTTTTTTTTTTTTTGCCATGTTCTATATGATACATACATAGATCTGTGGATATAGGAGTTTATATTGTGACAAACAAAAATAGACATTGTACTACCATCGATACAGCAACATAGATCGACTATACAAATTAACATAGTCGTATTCAATTATTTGGGAGCAAATCGCGACATATTTTTATGGTGGTCCATGCAGATTCGTTTCCCAAAAAGTGTGGAATAGTGGTTAGTACTTAAGTTTAGTTGTACTTAAGTTTGATAATGCAATGTAAAACTTCCAGTAGTCTCAGTAAAAATGTTATCAGCAAACTGTAATGCCACAGAAATCATTACCTTGTAGCTGACTTGATCAAAGTAAGCAGGCCCGTATATTTATTTTTGTTCAGACTCAATCTTTATTGCATTGCTAATCTTTTTCTTGTTTTATTAAACTTGGAGACTAGGTCAGGCGTTTAAAGTCCCTGCTTGTACAAGCAACCAAGCCGAAAGGGAATTTTCTAATGAGAGTTCAACTACTTCTCTGTTTATAAAATCAAGTAGGCGAAGAAGAATCGTTAATGTATGGAAGTTGATTAGTTTGCGTTCCAATTTACAAATCAAAACTTTCCTTCTCCTCCAAAGCCCTCCTCTCCATCACAGGGAAGTACAGCATCATGCAAAGGAGTCGGAGGAGACTCAGTTGCTTCATCTTTTCCCTCTTCTTCTTTGCTTCGGGTATCAAAGCCCAACAGGGATACTCGAGAAATGATGTGTTAGATTGCAACTATCCAATGAAAGCAGCCCCATCTCCATCGTATCTCTACACCTGCAGTGAACCCAGACAACACTCCTGCCATGCCTTTCTGATATACAAATCACGACAAGGTTACAATTCGACTGAGACAATATCTCATCTCTTGAGATCTGACTCATCGGAGCTAGCTCGGATCAACAACGTCTCGAATCCATACATCTTTCCTACTAATAAGGAGGTGATCGTCCCTGTGAATTGTTCTTGCTCAGGTCAGTACTACTACCAGGCAATTACTTTTTATGTTATAGACAGTGACGATACCTACTACTCATTGGCCAATGATCAATACCAAGGACTAAGTTCCTGCAGTGCTCTCATGGGAGAGAACCTTTATGATGCTGAGAATTTATCAGTCGGCTTGAAATTGTTAGTTCCACTTCGATGCGCATGCCCAACAAGGAATCAGAGTAGGGATGGCGTGAAGTACCTGCTGACGTACTCGATCAATGAAAATGATACTATTCCTGATATTAGCGAAAGGTTCAATGTCAGCGTAAAGGAAAGTCTTGCTGCAAATGGATTTACTGATCATGAAGAAGCGGTCATATATCCAAATACAACACTTCTGATCCCTTTACAAAGCGAACCCCTGAGCTCCCAGACCATAATTCTTGAGCCTATTGTGTATGCACCGCCACCTGTTAGTACTTTGAGTACCGTTAATGGGGAGCCCAAGAGGTCCAAGAAAAAACTTCATTTCGGTCTTGGTGCCGGGGTTGCTTCTCTAGCAGTTCTATGCCTTCTTAGCTTACTTCTGCGCCGGTGCCACAGAAAGAAAATGGGAAGAATCAAGGGGAAATAAGGTCTACTCCTACCAAACATATTCTTGACGCCATGTGCGGAATAGACCGTGTTCTCAAGGTATTCGATGTTGATGAATTGAAGGCGGCAACAAAAGATTTCAGCTCCGAGTGCAGGATACAAGGGTCAGTCTATGGCGGCATGGTCGGTGGGACTATGGTGGCCATCAAAAGAGAGAGTAGGGATGTCATGTCCAAGGAAGTAAACATACTGTACAAACTCAACCATTTCAATATTATTAGCCTCGGTGGCATAAGCACGGGAGACCAACACTGCTATCTAGTATACGAGTATATGAAGAATGGATGTCTAAGGGATTGGCTCCGCGACCCTAGCCGGTCAGGCCTCTGGAATTGGACTCTAAGGGTTCAAATTGCTACCGATGTTGCAAACGGTCTGGACTATCTTCACAACTTCTCCTACCCTCCTTATGTGCACAAGGATATCAAGACCAGTAATGTACTTCTTGATACCAATATGCGAGCTAAGATAACAAATTTTCGCTGGCAACATCCTCGGACGGGGGGAAAGAGGGGCCCAATCTGACAAAGAATGTCGAAGGGACACTTGGTTACATGGCACCTGAGTATCTAGAATGCGGAAACGTGACACCGATGCTCGACGTGTACTCCTTCGGAGTTGTGATGGCAGAGCTAATTACTGGAAAGGGTGCTATAGTTGAGCACCAAGGAAGACGACGACTGCTATCCGAAATGTTAATTTCAATTGTGGACGGAGACAATGCACTGGAGGTTCTTGGAGACTTCGTGGATCCTGATTGAGGATGCGAAGCCCGATTGCTCTTGTCATGGAGGTTGCAAAGCTATGTGTAGCTTGTTTGGCAAGAGATTTGGGGAAGAGACCTAACATGTGTGAAGTTGTGTCAGCCCTTTCAAGGATCCAAAGAGATACAGAGATGTGGGCCTTGGCTTACCAATAGAAGTACAATGTATGTTTTTATGAACTCTGTAAATATATAGTTTAAGCCACCCTATCTCTCTTTGGTTCTTCTATGGAAGCAAAACCACTAGCTTTGCGTAGCACAACTGGTTATTGCTACTCCAAGAGGTTCCTACACTTGTTTCTTTCTACACATTTTCAGATACTAGTACTACTTGCATCAGTATTAAAGAAACACTATAGTACTATTATGTTGTTGAAAATTGAATGCTCTAGCGTGTTCCATATCAATTTACTCTACCACACAACAATAAGAAAAAATTCAGTCTACATCAGTTTATTACGATGAAATATTGTTGTTGGAATTATTCAATAATTAAGGGGTCACACATGTAAAATTAATTGTGTTTAGGCTATCTAAATAATTAAGTCAAATTAAAGTGGTTTATTTGAAAATTGGCTTAAGGGTATAATTGTCATGGAATTAATGTGTAGATACCAGAGATAATTCTAATTTGATGAGGGGCCAAATTAGAAATGTCAAAACATATAAATATGTGTGTTCATTAGGGTTATGGTCCCCAACTCATACGGCCACCAAAGAGAGGGTTTCTCTATTCTCTTCTGTATCCCCATCAACAAAGAGAGGAACAAAGATTTTATCATTGTTATTAAGGGCCGTAGCGGGTTGGAAGATCAAAACCCCATAAAGAGACGTCTGCTTCAAGATCCGTCAAGCAAAAACAATGGATTCAGGTACGCTTCCGCAATTTATTTTGGTCTTCATATCATGAATCAACATGTATAATTTCTAACAAGTGGTATCAGAGCCTACCTGTTTGATTTATGAGATCGAAGTTTCATAAATATTTTTGTTGTTATTCAGAAACCCTAAATTGTTCGATCTAATTTAATTTAGACTTTATATTATATCGGGTTGGTCATAGATGGACGGACAAGAAATCGATGGATATATTTTGGGGTTTATTTGAAATGTGCATGTTAGAAGAATTTGATACGAACTTTGAAGGTTGAAGCATGTTCTTAATTGCTGAAAAGAAATGGTTAATTTCTTATTTTGGTGCAAGTCTTATATAAAGGATGTAGGCTGATTATTTAGTGAAGTGTAAGAGGAATGATAGATTATATGATTCTTCTATGGATGGTCTTTGATTCGCATTTTGAAGATTGAAAATGGTACTTATTGGTGGAAAATGTGATTTTTAGGGTTTCCTTTGATGTTAGGTTGTCGTTGAACATTTTTTTTGGGTTTAATGGAAGTTTACATGTTATAAGTAATTAACCTTTGATTCTGAGGCCAAAAGTGTTACCAGATTGTTCTGCCCATTCAGGGAATTGTGTTCCGAAATGTACATTTCCGTTCCAAATTATCATTTGGTAGGGACTTTTGAAGTTTATGTTTGTATGTTTGGAAACGGAGAAAATATATATATATATATATATATATATATATATATATATATATATATATATATATATATATAAAATATATATATAAAAGGAAGTCTACTAGGCAAACTTTCATTATTGTATGCAATACCATAAAGATATTGGATGATTATCTTCTATATGGTTTATTAGAAGAATATTATCCTCTTTGGATATATATTTTCAGTAGATTTTTTTTTTATATAATCTTTTCATTCATATATTCAGTAAAATTTGTTAATGTAATCTATTGACTTATGATTATTTGAATTGAGTAATAATCTTTTAAATGTGCATGTACATAAAATTTTGGACATGATTCAGTTTTGTAAAATTTAGTTAACATTCAAATTTTTTGTGCCTTTTGTGACTAGCAATAATCGTCTAATATTCTAAATAGACACATTGAAACAAGATGTCGCCAAAGTGACCTCTCTTGCGTAGATAGTCTATGAGGGATGTTAGATGTTTGTGTGTGTTATTCATGCGGGTATTAGTCGGCCCAAAGGAAGGTTAATAATTGGCCGAATTGTACACATACTTGTGGTGATAAATGTGTCACAATTGTAAGGTTTACATGTGAATAATAACCCGATCCAAAGATAGGCTTATTATTTGACATGACTTATTGTCAATGTTGATTATTACACCAAGAGTACCACTTGCAGTTAATATCACTGTCCAAAGACTTGATGTTAATGATGTACTAGGTATCTTGAGATGGGGTTCACCATTATTTGAATTTGTTTGACTATATTTTACGCTTTGGTTATTAATTAGAGCATGTTTGTTTTTGTTGCTTTGTTCTCTTTATAGTTAATGTTGTTAAAATATCTGCCAATAAGATTTTAATTTTCATATTTAATAGGATAAACTTTAAGGGCAAAAAGAAATGAATACAGTAGCTACTAAGGGTCCAGATCAAAAGAAACAACAATATAAAACTAAGGATTATTTCTCTTGTGATAAGCCAAGACACATAAAGAAGAAATGTACAAAGTACCGCATATGGCATATAAAGAAGAGTATTTTTCTAAACTTGGTCTGTTCTGAGGTTAATTTAGCTTTAGTACCAAGAAACTCATGATGGTTAGATTATGGTGCGACTACCCATATTAGTGTTCTAGGCAAGGTTGCCTGAGTTACCGAAAGTCAATTGATGGTGAAAGATACATCTATGTGGGTGACGACAATTTGGTAAAAATGAAAGCAATAGTCAATTTTAGGTTATTATTAGGAACCGATTATTATTTGGATTTGATAGACACTTTTATTGTATCGTCTTTTAGACGAAATTCAGTTTTGGTTTCCTTATTGGACAAATCTAGTTATCATTGTTCATTTGGAAACAATAGGTTTAGTCTATCTTCAAATTCAAATATTATTGGTAACAGTTCCCTTAAGGTTTATGATAACCTATATTCATTTGAAACTATTGCATCTTACAATGAAATCTTGCAAGTGGAGTCATGTGGTACTAAATACAGAATTAACAATAAATGTTTTTAGCCTCATTATGACATAAGCGATTAGGTCACATCTCTAGAAATAGAGTTGAACGACTTGTATCTGATGAGATTTGGATTTTATTGACTTTATAGACTTTAATGTCTATATTAATGTGTAAAGGAAATACAGACCAAAGTTCAATTGTAACCAGCTATATTATTGGCTATGCTGACAGATCGAGGGATTAATAATTATACGGTCCCACATAAATAAATTTTTTTTTGAGACGAGAAGTGTAATATTTTTTTTTTGAGGATGTTGAGTTTGGAAGAGAAATAAAGTCAGGATCATTGTCTTTGAGAAGGAATCAATTACGATTCATACTATCACTTTTGACGATGTGTAGGATTCTATACCTGCCATGATCAAGAAGTGAATTCGGAGCCTCAATAAGGCAATGTTGAATTAACTCTATAAGTCGTTGTTGAGATACCTTAACAACGACAACGTAGCGGCACCCCATTCAAGATATGGTAATTATTCCTAAGGAACAAACTCAACAACCTCAAGAGCCGGTAATATTAAGATGGTCCACCAGAGAAAGGAGAAATATAATTTTTGATAATATTGTCATATTTCTCTAGGAACGTGAGGAAGACTGTGGATACTGGAAGATGATCTAATCAACTTCCGTCAGGCCATAGAAAGTTCTAGTTCTCAAAGTGGATTGATACAATAAATAAGGAGTATAAGTCCATGCAAGACAATAAAGTTTAAGAACTTGTTCCATTACCAAATGTATGAAATCCATTGGTTACAAATGGATATTTAGAACCAAGAAGGATTCGAAGGGTCATGTGGAGAGGTATAAAGTACGTCTTGTAGCTATTGACTTTACTCAAAATTTTGGGATTGATTTTAAAGATTTTTTCTCTTCGGTATCTTTGAAAAACTCCTTTAAAACAATCATAGCACATGTTGCACATTTTGATCTTGAATTACATTAAATGGATGTCAAAATGATATTTCTCAATGATAACATTGATAAAACAGTTTATATGCTGCAACCAAAAAAGTTTGTGTCGAAAGACCCAAAGAATATGGTTTGCAAATTGACAAAATCTATTTATGAACTCAAGCAAGCTTCTCGTCAAAGGTACTTCACGTGATTATCTCGTTTGATTTTGAGATGAACACTGTTGAAGATTGTGTGTATCACAAGTTCAGTGGGACTAGGAATAATTTTCTGGTTTTGTATATTGATTAAAGTATTCAATGCAAACCAGGTGACACCTCTCGTTAAAGGAGACAAATTCGGTCTCTATCAAGTATCCTAAGGTTAGCCTTAAAATTAAGAAAATATAATAGATTTTTCCTTTATGATCAATTGTAGGGAGTCTAATGTATGCTCAAGTATGTACGTATCAGGATATTGCGTACATATTAGGATTTAGGCAGATATTTAAGCAAATATGGATAGATCATTGGGTAGCAACCAAACTACTGAAGTAATTAATAGAGAATAAGAAATTATATGCTCTTTGTAGGAGATTTGATAATTCTGGAGATCATAAGGTATTCGGACTCCGATTTTGTTGGATTCCAACACGGTAGGAGATCTACATCAGGTTATGTTGACTAATGGATATATTTTGGATGAGTGTCAAACATGCACTCATAATTTCTTCCACTATGGCAGCAAGGTTTATAACATGCTGTGGGACATCTATTCAGAAAATATGGTTACAAAATTTTCACAAGGCTGCGCCTACAGCACGGTGTTGAAAGACCACTTATTATGGTGTGACAATAAATCAGTAGTAATGTATTCCAAAAACAACAAAAACTTGTATAAGTCAAGGATATTGACATAAAGTTTCTAGTTGTGAAGGAAAGAATTCAGAATGGTTAAAGTGTCCATATAGCACATTATGACAAACTCCATTTTAGCGGATCCGCTCACAAAAGCATTATCACCCAGGGTCTTTCATGAGCATAGTTCTCATATGGGTGTTATCTCAATCAAGTATATGGCAATATAGTGGGAGTTTGTATTTTATGTATTTGGGTGCTATTTGATTTTGGACACATTTATGTATTAAAGTATTTTGGATATTTATCTGATCAGATATATGGAAATTTTGTTCATTCTGTTTTCATTATGTTAAAGTATTGATCTCATTAAAGTTAAGGAGGACCAGTTAAAAATAGACATGTATTGATCACATTGCGTGTAATTTCCATGCTATGCATCCATGATTGTTCTATGTCGTTTAGCTTTATTGGTATAAGTGACCATTGATGGTTTAGTTACGCTATATGTGATGAATGCCGCTTTGATCCTATGTTGATATGGTTAATGGACGAGATTGTCCAGATATACCCTAAGGATTAAGATAGCAATTTATGAGCTCACTAAGGTTAACACAATTATAATGTTACATATGTGGCCCAGTGGGAGATTGTTGGAATTATTCAATAATTAAGGGGCCACACATGTAAAATTAATGGTGTTTAGGCTATCTAAATAATTAAGCCAAATTAAAGTGGTCTATTTGAAAATTGGCTTAAGGGTATAATTGTCATGGAATTAATATGTAGATACCGGAGATAATTCTAATTTGATGAGGGGCCAAATTAGAAATGTCAAAACATATAAATATATGTGTTCATTAGGATTATGGTCCCCAACTCATACGGCCACCAAAGAGAGGATTTCTCTATTCTCTTCTGTATCCCCATCAACAAAGAGAGGAACAAAGATTTTATCTTTGTTATTAAGGGCCGTAGCAGGTTGGAAGATCAAAACCCCATAAAGAGACGTCTGCTTCAAGATCCGTCAAGCAAAAATAATGGATTCAGGTACGCTTTCGCAATTTATTTTGGTATTCATCTCATGAATCAACATGTATAATTTCTAAAATTGTCACTTCCTAATCCCAAAGTAGGTGGGATCGATCCATATGGTGATAGCGAGCTGATACATACTTGAAGATTTCTAATCCAATGGATCACAACAAGTCACAAGCATGAATCTATTCTCATCCATATATTTAAAATAAAGAGAATACACAAAGCAAGACTAAGGAGTAATTGTTGTGTCCCGTTTCGAAACTATGGTGAGCTAAGAAAGTAATGAACATTCCAAGCCTACATGACTTACCAATACATTAGTAGCCGTATTCGCGATTGTCGGATGTAATATTTTAGGATAAAATTTTCATGCATCATCTATTGCAAGATATACTTAATAATTCCAGAAGAAAGCTATTCTAAAAATATAAATATGGAATCATACAGTATTACCCCCAACTACTTACCCCAACTACAAAAGACCAACCCAAAATATATTCAAATACTTATATACCTAAACTAATGAAAATTCAAATATCTACTTCGAACATGCTCGCCTTCGGTTCCACTTGTCGTTTTCCTTTTCCAACTGCTCTTCCAGATATAGTAGTAGCCTTTTCTAATTCATCTTCTCAGATCTAGTGATTTTTCGTCCATGGACTTGTACAAGTCATATCCATGACTCAGACAAACCATAACTCAATACAAAGTCATCATACCTAGACACAATCTAACTATCTAATAAGTCAACGTACCAATGGCCAATCAATGCGCAACTCATGCATATGCAATCTCACTCAAGGTGTCTTGTGGTAATACGTGTCAAGGCCATAGAAGTTATATCAGTAACTTCTCAGATAAGGTACGTCCAGTACCTCTAGGTCAACAAACACACTAACAACTCATCGATGACAACATCGATGACACCTAAGTCAAACTTGGACGCACACAACTATAATTGTAGTCAACGAAAAATAGAAATAGAAAACATAATTTAAACAATAACAAAGGCAATGTATCTTGCCTGGAATATCAAAAATAGAGTAAATCAACGATCCGGCTCCAACTGCAGTCGAACAATCACAAAATCCTAAAATATAAATAACTAAAATCAATTCTAATTATAAGACAATGTACCTACCATAAATATACATACTATTGATAGACTCTATTACATATACTAGCTAAGTAATTTACAACTACATATAATATACCCTCTACATGTAGTATCATGACAACATAAAAATAACATTTATAATATTAAAATAATCAAATTAAATTCTAAAATAAATAAATATTTTTATAATTCTGGAAAAATAACTAAAATTTATACAATTATCATATATGCATATACCTACCATATATAAACTCATTCACATTATTAGTTAACAAAAAGGACTATGCATATTATACCTTCTAGGCATAGTATCATAAAACACATAAATAATACTTTTAGTATAAAAATATTCATTATAGATTTTGAAATAATAATCTAATTATTTCTGTTTTAATATTTTACATATATATTAAAGAAAATTAAGGTGGTAACTTTTGTGACCAACTAGTAACAATAACATTGACTTGTCGATATATTCAGAACCTCTTGAACCGCAACAATACAAAAATCTAAATTCTAAAATAATTCTAAATTAAATCTCTAGTTAATTAATAATAATGATCTATGTTCATAGAGAAATAATTTAATTACCATATTTTCACATTAGAATATCCGAGATCAATATTCGAAAGGTTCAAAGAAATTCGTTTACGGTAAACATGTTTTGACAAAGATGATAACAATTATATATCAAAACAATCAAAATATGAAAATCTAATTTATGCGGGTTGTACAGGGTTGAGTTAGGATCGTTACCAAATAATTTTTGATGTCGAAAAGCGTCCCAAATAGATGAAAACCACCGCAGAAGAAAATAGGTTCAGCTGGGATACGATTTCGTAAAACGCGTGTCTCGACCAAACAAAAGCAAACTGTGCCCTGAAATTTTGTAGAGAGTTAGGGGACACGTATAGGAACTCATTACATTTGGTTTCATGAGAAACGGATAAACAAAAGATGGAAAAACACATGCACAAAGTTGACGAACCTGCTGTTTGGTTCAGATTAGATCGGATCGGGTTACACCGACTTTGAGACCTTGTCTCGGCCTCTAAAAGTAATGGGGTGCCTTGAGATCTTGCTAGGGTGAAGGGAAAGATGTTATAAGGGATTTTGAGAGGGTGGAAGGGGTGGAAGAGTTCGAAAAAGTGGGAGTTTTCTATCGGCCAAAATCTGGTGCGTGCGGAATTACGGAGGGGGTGCTCTCGATTTTTCATGAGGAAGGATAGGGGCGGACATAATTAAGATGTGTTTAAAGGGATAGGATTCATTAGGTTTTGGTTTGGTAGGATTTGGAGGAGATTTGTTAGTTTAAATCAAAGGTGTATCTCAAGAAGATTTGATTGGGTCCAAATTAGGAAACTAGTAATAGGGTTGTTTTAAAAAATTGATTTGAATAAATATCACTGCATATTAATCCATAAAGTCAACCTAAAATATGTATAATAGGTTAGGGTACCCTAGAATAGACTTTACGAACCCTAGTTTGACTAGTTTTGGATCGATGGAATTAATTAGATTGGATTGAGTCCAATAAGTTTAATATTTGGTCTTGTGTGTCATTTGAAAATAAATAGCATATGAGAACTCAAGTGGTACAACATTGGTATGTGTGTATTAGGCTTTAAATAGATCAAAATTATATAGAGTCGTTTGGGTTGGATCGATGTCGAGTCTTGAAATTAAATTGGATATTGGGTCAAGAATTACGATAGATGGTCAAATAGCCTAAATTGACCCAAAAGTTGTGCGATGTCAATAGGATGTAAGAAACAAGTTTGAGTGGAACATGATATATCAAAATAAAGATAAACTTGTCTAGATCAAAACAAATAAAGGGCGTTTATATAGATTGGTATTTTTTGTGCTTCAAAATAAAAGCTACTGAAAATTTATATTATGATCATAAATAATAGTATAAAATTTCTACTAATAACTATATTGAACAAAATAACTCAAAAATCTAAGGGGCTTAAACAGTGTCATTGTGTCTACTGGCTCCAGCGATGTCGAGCGACTGAGCACGACCCGTGTCCAGCATCTCAAGGACTCATGTCTGATTCCTTGTCGTTACCAGTAACTACCGAGATGATGAGCCATTTGCTCGTGTGCCTGTGTCATGAGGACACGAGTCACTGTACAATGACCAGCCATAGTCCTTGATCTCACCGACGACCCGATCCTAGCGCCACCAAGCCACGATTTCACCAGTTCTTCATCGGAGCCGCCGCCTCGAACCACCATCTCGATCTTCTTTTCGAACACGCATCGCTGCAACCGAGCACCCCATGCGGTGCCAAAATTTTGGTGCTGTACTTCCTCCGTCGGTGCTCCCCAGATGACCACTGCCTCCTTGACGATCGCCATTTGCCAGCTCTGACTGGACCCCGTTCTCCCTCATTCTCGAGGCAGGCTTCTTCTGGTGGGTCGATAACTGATCGACGTCGTTGATCGACCTATCCCGGTCAGTTGAGATCCTGACACCGCCTGGCACTGCTCCGCTTCCTTGGTAGTCGTGTCCGATTCTTCGTCATTATAGCTACCAAATATGGGTGTGATGTTGTCGATCTGACCTAGTGCTGCCATTCTCGATCGTCAACTGCCGCAGTTCCCCGATCCCTGCCGCGTTACCGAGACCTCGACCACCTAGGTGAGCACCCTTGTATTTTTCTTCTCTTCTTCTTCTTCATATTATTCTTCTTCGTTCACTTCTTCTTCTGTAAGTTTTAGGGATTGGGATTTTCTCTCTCTATAGAGTTGGGGGGTTTGGTAAGGATTGTATGGACGGGGTGTAGGCTAGATCGTGTGGGCTATGGAGTTGGGCTAGGCATATAAACTGGTCCCAATAGTAATTATTGGGTTTGGATTAATTATTTTGTGATCTATTAATGACTTTGTGTCACAACCCGTACCCGTTTTTTTAAAATAGATACGAGACGTGTCCAAGCCAGCCTACGCTGCAGTATCGGCGGTAGAACTCTGTCACGGCCATGAAGATCAAAATCACAAATAATACTAATTCATAAAATTAATTTAATTTACAATGATTACAAGTTTTACATTTGCAAAAAATATAAACTTGTACAAATATTGAATGACTAATACTCAACTATCTAACTAGTCTCTTAGGCTTTTGTCTGCAAGTATCCCCGTCACTCCCCAAGCTAAATGAATCCACGACTAACCTGAAAAATGTTGGTTTCCAGTCAGGAATGGAACGAGCACAATTCACTGAATGCAATTTCAAGTAAAGAAAATGACTATAAGACAAAGGTTAGACATCAATCATGGGTTTGAAAATAAACAGGAAATACGAAAAACCAATAGTAAATAAATAGACACCAAATACTTTCCCCAACTGTTAGAAGTACCTTTGATATGTGATCGATCTCGGAACAATTATGCGACACGGTCTACACGGTCTAAAGTTACACGGTCTACAGTTACACGATCTACAGTTACACGTCTACAAAAAATATTACAGTAAAGAAATACTGTCTACAAAATAATAATCAGGATCTACACAGTTTAAATGAAGAAATAATCACGGTCTACACTGTCTACTTTACAATAAATAAATCAATGTCTACACTGTCTACTTTGCAATAAATAAATCACTGTCTACACGGTCTACAAGAATTAAATGCAATAATAAACACGGTCTAAGGTCAGATCACACATCCTTGGTACTTCTCATTCCCGACTCAATAATTTATAATAGAAAATAATCACATAACCAATGGCCAATCAATGAAATATAGTGAAAATCAATATCGAAATACAGACAATAAACTGTACTCGCCTGTGGTCCTGTGCTGGTGAAACCGATGATCCAAATCACTCAATATGCCCCAATAGTCAAAACCCGTACAACAGTCCCCTGAAGCTGAAATAGACAATACCAATAATCTTAGAATAGTCCAATTAGCTAGGATCATCTGTCCTTAAGTCCAATTCTGGACACAGGGGCAAAACGGTAATTTCGGGCCAAAATGGTGTCCGCCGTTGGACCCGCTTTGCACCGAAAACGTGCCAGAGTCAATAGTCTCTAAAGTCGTCAAAATATAGTCTACGGATCTAGGTTTTCGATACGAACCCAACCGTATGTCCAAAGTTGGATTCTGGCGGGCCGTGCACAAAATTGCCCGTTGAGTGGGACCGTAGGGCCCGCAAAACGACGATTTTATCAACGGTCTCAGAATTGGACCAAACTTGGCGTACAGGACCAGAAAAATGATACGATTCTATTGGCGTAAGTTTTGTCTCGATCTAACGAGCATGCACAAAGTAATTAAGAAATTTGCAAAGTGCACGATACGGTGAATTTTGACGGATATGCATCAAATTCGTCGCGCACACGCGACCAATTTGAATTCTGTCAAAGCCCATACGACCATGAAGCCGTTACGCAGCTTTCGATGCCTATGGTGCGCGACCACGTCGCCCAGTTTGGCGGGACGCACGTCGTGTGGATGAATTTTCTAGTTTTTCAAAACTGTTAATCATGGGTTTTCCTGATTTTTGAACGCAAATAGCTTAAACTATATTAACTGAAAACAGAAACTAATAGAAGGGTTTCAAACTCTGATAGATTGTCTAAAATATTGTCGAGATGGATTTACTAAACTGATAATAAATCGATTGGAATCGTTCTCCAAAAATGGGTACTTAGCGTTCCTATACCCGGTTTTTAAATGGCAATTTCCGTCGATTTCTTTATTGATTTTCTGAGTCAAATCCTCTAGGAATCTCGAATCTATTTTCTAGTACTCTAAGAGGGTATATAGGCTTTCCATAACAATTTACGGTTTATAAAATGACTCAGAAACGAGGGAGAAATTATACCTTGAAGTTGGCGCTTCGCCATTGTACTGCTGCCGCTACTCCTCTGTGTCGTGCACGGTTTTTCGTATTTTCGGCCAGTCGAAGGCGCACCCAGGGCGGCACGCACGCACGGGGTACGCCCAGGTGGGTGGCGGCATGGGTTTGCGTCGAGGGTTAGGGTTTTGATGATTTCTCGCTCTCGATCCCTCTATCTCGGATATAAATATATGCAGCCTATGTTTTCAACAGAGACGCGTGCGTTTGGGGACTTCTTGTGTGGGGACTCCGGGTGGCCAGTGGGCCTGGAGTAGCTGGGTTCGGGGTTGTTGGGCCGAGGCCTGCTTTTGCTTCTTTCTTTTTCTTATTACTCTCTATTTCATTCTTATTAATTATTAACTATATATCTATTATACAAAACACAAAGGTTTTGAATCCTAGGGCTGACTGTGCCAAGATAAAGAGTGGTTGGGATTTAATCTTGGTGAATCAATGGTTGTGGGGTTTTATGGGGTAAGGGCATTATTGAGAGTGGGGTTTTTAGGGAAGAGCATTATTGGGAGTGGGATTTTATGGGGAATCCAAAGATGGGGATTTAATATTTTGATGGTTAGGATTTAAAATTGGGGGTCCAAGATTATGATAAAAAACTAAAACAAAACATATATATTGTTAGTCCCGGGGCTTGATCAAAGATGGTAGACTCGATGTCGAGATCAGAGGTTCAACAAACGTTCACCTTCTGATTATTCTCGAGATCCAAGAGGAACACTATAATATAAATCTGATTACAAAAGCAACAATAATCAGAAAGTAAATCTCACGTTCTTCCTCGCAATCGCAGTTGCTGACGGACAGAACTGAGTTCAGAAAATAAATCTCACATTCTTCCTTGCAATCGCAGTTGCAGATGGACAGAACTGAGTTACAACTTAGATGAAGGAGAAGAAAGAAGAAAGAAGAAGAGGAAAGGTTCTTGCTGGGGTGATTAAGATCACCGTTGCTCAAAGCAAGATTCGCCCCAACACGATCTGCTTCCAGGAACCAGCAAGTTCACGAAGAACTTCTGGAACGCTCGTAAGTCAATATTTGAGACTTGAACGGGCTTCCTGGACTTTACAGACTCCCTTAATTCTCTTCTTGGTGCATCTTTCAAAGGAGGCCAAGGGGCTCTATTTATAGAGTGGAGTTGAGACTTCACCTCTTCTCCTATCCGATGTGGGACTAAAATACCAATACTCAAAATAGAGTTTGATATTTTAGATCATCCCACAATTAGCATAGAAGTGTGCCAGTCCACGCCTACCCCCGAACACTTCCGTGCATGCACGAGACATCCTGGAGTCCGTGTCCGAGTCCGAGCCCGCACAACAAAAATCAACTTGCATCCTTGTTGGATTTAATCCTTTTTCCTTCTAGGAAAATACTCCCACATGGCACAAACTTGTGCCCCACTACACCTCATGTGCACAACTCAACACAAGCAATGCATTATATTGAGATACTCACAATTTGGTGTAGCCGATGTGGGACTATCTTTTCTAGTCCAAAGGCAAAAAACACCAATAATCCCCCATATCTCAATATATGGGTTGAGCGTTCCCCACAGTGATTGCCCATCATGCATTAGGAGAGATGTCGCTACGACTTGAATCTTCCCGCATAGGTTAAATAACGATTGATACAAGAATGGACTAAGCCTTGAATTCTGCACCATAACTGTAATTCTTCCTACTCACATAATGACATCAACTGTGCTTCTGGCTGCACATTGAAGGCCTTGTGCCAGCCTGGTTTCAGTGTATAATTTTGGGCGTCTACAAGTTTACCCTCAAGAGACGGCCTGATATCTCTTTCCATACACTATAGGTGAGTTCTTTATTAAAGAGATATGGCATGAAGCCTTGCGCTTCCTTGCGGTGCTACGCCGCTATGACATGGCCTGAAGCCGAGGCATTACCCTACCTGGGAACCTCATCGTAGTGTCATACTACTGTAGCATGAGGTCACAAGCCTCTTTGTAGTGCCAAACTACGCAGCATGAAGCCTAAGGCTTCCTTGCGGTGTTACGCCGCAACGACATGGCTTGCAATGCCGAGGCTTTACCCCTACTGGGTACCTCATCGTGGTGTCGTGCCACTGTAACATGGGGCCATCCTCCCCTTTGTAGTGCTGTCTACAACTCTTTAATTACGTCATACAGCATTAGGCTACCTGCCTATTTGCGGTGCTACGCCGCTATGACTTGGCTTGCAAAGCCGAGGCATTACCCCTACCTGGGAACCTCATGGTGGAGTCATCCCACTGTAGCATGGAGTTTCACTCCTTGTAGTGCTGCTCTACCGTGCTTCCTGTAAAGCACACCAGGCATTCACTCTGCCTGAGAACTCGTTAAGGCGTTTAAGCCAACCTTCCACAGGATTTGTTTTTTCCGCAGAAAAACATAGTAGACAACAGTAGTTATGGGTCCGTATCCCTTCCATGTTTCAGAGAACAAGTACCCACTGTTACCTGATAGTTTCCCAGTCAGTGATCCTCCTTTGAACCAAAAGTTAGATGCCTAGTAGATTTCTCTTTGAACTAATAGCATAAAACTTTATGGTAGGATTACAAAGACACACTATCAGAATGTCTTCAAGCCCATTTTACAAGCTGTGTCATCGACCAACTGGCGCTTGAGGCCCTTTGTGAACGGAGATCCAGGTTCTCCTGACTTCGAACATCAATCACTGCAATTACACCTCTTTTGATAAGATCGTGTACTGCCCTGTGCTTCAACCGCACAGTCCTCTTTTGAAGAGGGTCATTTAATGCCACCGCCGCAGTCGCCTGGTTGTCACAGTATATCGGTATTGCCGGTATCTGAGCCCCAACCACTGGAAGATCATACATGAGCTCCCGAAGCCATTCTGCTTCATCTGCTGCAGCTTCAAGTGCATAGAATTCAGATTCCATGGAGGAACGAGAGAGTAGTCTGCTTCTTCGACTTCCACGATATAGCAGCTCCACCCAAGGAAAAGACATATCCACCTGTGGATCTCTCGCTTTCCACATCTGAACACCAGCTAGCATCACTGAAGCCTTCCACTACTGTCGGATACCCGTTATAGTACAGTGCATATGTCTGAGTCTTCTTGAGATCTCTCATAACCCGTTTTACAGCTTTCCAGTGCTCAATGCCTGGGTTTCTCGTGAAACGACTCAGCATTCTCACAGCAAAACTATGTCAGGCCTTGTGGCAGTAGTAGCATACATCAAACTTCCAATTACGCTTGCATACTCCAGCTGTCTGACGCTTTCCCTTGAATTAGGCTTCAGTTTCAGATCACACTTGTACGGCATATCGATCCCTGGAAGATCCTGATACCCGTAACGAGTGATCATCTTCTCAACATAATGAGACTGTGACAGCGCTAGTCCAGTGTCTGTCCGGATGATCTTGAGTCCCAAGATGACATCTGCATCCCCCAAGTCCTTCATACTGAACTTGGTTGAGAGGAACTTCTTTGTCTCTGTGACACAGCCTATATCCGTACCTAGGATTAGCATGTCGTCCACGTACAGACAAACGATGACTCCTCTTCCATCAGCGAACTTTGTGTAACACATTTGTCCGTCTCGCT
>JANAVB010004719.1:0-85743 GCA_029216955.1 Iris pallida
AATTAAGATTAAGGAGGTAAGTCATTAACAAGATAAAAGTGCACATTAAATCTTAAGTCACAAACACTAAAATACTTGCTTAAGCATAGAGTTTACAATTAAGGGTATAAATTTTGAATAATCAAAATGATTTATAGACTCTTTACTAAGCAATGATAAGAGCAAGATGATAGCAAAAAAAATGAACTAACTCTTATAAAATATGGCTGAAAAGATATTCATAAAAATAATAAAATAAATATCTTTGCCAAGTATTAAGATTGGTCCAGGATAATGAAATAATAGATCGATCTAGAGAATGCAAAATATTATAGCCATTATAACATAAGTGTATTCTCTAGAAATAGAAAATCTCAACATAAAAGCTCAAACCATAGTAGCTAAAGTCATGAAAAATATGATGTAACAATTACATGTATTCTTATGTGCTACAAAAATATCATTGGGCAACAATAATTTTAAGAAAGCGTAGTATCCAAGGATTGAGCAATAAAAGATTATTAAGATCAAGAAAGCTAAATGTGCTAAAGATATCAAAAGTACATTTTTCAAAGAGTTTTTATAGTGCACCATAGTAAATTATAAAGATACAAACTAGAAAAATATACTAATTAAGGAGGTAAATTTAACATGCAAGGTAAAGCACAAAACTATGTGATCCTTAATAGAACATTCATAATTAGTCATGAGCAAGACATTAATAAACATTTTCTCTCAACATCCTAACTTAAAGGTATAAAACAAATAAATATCAAAAGTTAGGAATCATTTATATGTATGAAACTATATATATCACGAATAGGCATACATGAAAAGATCAAAATCAATTAAGAACTTGTATCCATAATGCCAACCAAAAAGTCAAGAAGATATCATCAAAAGAAGACTTTAAGGAAGAAGCTAATTGATTCAAGAAGCACAAATTTGGCCAAAGGAATCAATAGCTAAAGTATGAGATAAGCACAAGTTTGAAGGTAACAAGTATAATTAAATACTCTTCAAGTCAATATAAAACTTTAGCTTAACTCATATGCCCACATAATGATATTTATACAAAAATATATATCAACAAGAAATACATGATCTACATGTAAATGGAAATTTAATGAATATAGTCATGTATCCTTAATGAATGTTTGAAAAACTATCACAAATTCAAAACACATATAAATAAGCTTTATTAGGCAAAGACATAATTCATTCATAAGAGGTTTAATCAAAATAAAATATGAGAATCAATAATGAATATATATTAAGCACAAGGTTAAAATGGAAGTACAAGTGTATACTTGTCAAGTGATAAAAAGCTTGTGTTAAACACATATATTTACAAATATCGATTAATGTAAATATGACATATTAAAAATAAATCGACAAAAAAGTAACTATCTCAAAAACTTTAAAGATGGAGAGTTAAAATCATATTAACTCAAATCAAAATCAAGCTCCTATGGACTAGAGTGATATGCATGCTTTATAAATAAAGATTAAGAATAACGAGCATGCATATATAAATGTGTCACACCAATAGAAAATGAGTGATAAACTACATAGTGTGAACTAATCATTCAAGCTGAGTAACTAGTCATGCTAGATAAAAGAATTAATAAGAAAATTAACTAAACATGCTAGTATTATATCTCACATTGATTTATATAAAAGGCAACTAAAGGATATCAATGTGAGCTAGTAGCAAGACATCAAGAGAAACATGCTAGATTCTACAAATATAAACAATTTAAAGAGAATCGTTTAGCATGTTACCAGAGTGGCTCTAGTGGCCACGCTTGTGTTGGTGCAATTGTGTGAAACCCATATTTCATGTGAATTATTAGATTTAGTATTATTATTATTATTATTATATTATTTCGAGTGTTAAATGATTTCAATAAAATAACATGGATTTTTGGATTTTAGACCCAGACCCGAGTCCGAACCCAGACCCTGGCCTGATCCCGAACCAACTTCTTTCCCTTCCTAATAATTCTAATTGGACTTGGCTTAATTTTTAATTATAAAAAAATATAATATTATATATAA
Source organism: Iris pallida (assembly GCA_029216955.1). Taxonomy (NCBI): domain Eukaryota; kingdom Viridiplantae; phylum Streptophyta; class Magnoliopsida; order Asparagales; family Iridaceae; genus Iris; species Iris pallida. The sequence goes on from JANAVB010004719.1 coordinate 2,041, forward strand.
TACTTGGTCTTGGCTGGTCCCGAAGGACCAGCGGTTGGGAGTGGGGACTTGTTCCTCCTCCACACGTTTTGTAACGTTCAGATCACCCACTCCCTTAATATTCCCCTACTCTCCTCCATTCATTTTCCAAACGTCACCCACTACTCTTCCCATTAATAACTCCCCACGTTCTCCACACTTCCCATCTCTCCCACTCCCGTACTCACGTCACCCCTCACAGAGAAGAAATTGAAATTCTCTCATCTCTCTCTCTCTCTTTCCCTCAAGAACACAAAATCAAACCTCTCTCTTTCCCACTCTTTCCTCTCTGGAGAACAGCCCTAACCCTAACCCAAATCCTGCGGTCCGCCACTGTGCGACGCCCTTTCGGCGAAGCCTCTCCGTGCGACTCTCCCTCGGCCAACCGCCCAGAGCGCAGATCCCCGTGCGCCCGACCATCTGGCCACCCGAAGCTCCGCGGCCCCTTTCCGGCCAGATCCGCCCCTGAGCGCCGCTTCCAGCGGGCCGACCGGCTCCCCCGCACCCCCTTCTGTCCCTGAGGCCGCCGCCTCCTCCTACAGCGCGACCCCAGCGCTGTCCCCTCCTCCGCGCCGCCAACTCCGGCAGCACCCCGACCGCGCGTGGCCGACCCCGTCGTCGCCCTCTTCCGAGGGTCCAGCGCTTGCGGCGACCCTGCTGTCCAGATTCGCGATCCCGTGCACCCGATCCAGCGTTGTCCGAACGTTGTTTCGGCTCTCCCCAAGTTCTTCCTGCGGCTCCCGCCAACGAAAATTTGGTAATCCCTGTTAATCACTGTAGTTCGTCCCTCCCGTAGAGTCTATGATGATATCGGTCCCCGGTTTCCCTTTGGGAGATCCGGTTAGCTGCGTAGTAGATTCGGTTAGTTACGTTAGCATATTCTGTGATTTTGTCTGCTGGGTTTTGTATGTTGTTGGTTGATTTTGGATTTCCCGGGTATTTCGGAAGATTCTGGTGGTTTGGAAAATTATTTCGGTGGATATATTTTCGGGATTATATTTGGTTGGAACAATTGCAGGTTTCTGTGGCGCATTTCCCAGTTTTGGGTTGTCCCGAAATAGAGAAAGTGCTGCCCAAATTTTTACAAAACTTTATTTAATTTGATTTCAAAATCGGTTTTCGGAAATGAATTTTAAAACTATTTTTCGGACGACGACCGTACGGTCTGTGGGCCCTGGCGAAATGCAAACGCACCGGTCCGACCGGGCGTTGTGGTATTAGCTGGATTTTGATGATGGACCGAGTCTGAGACTCCAACTTATATTTTAAATTATTTTATTTAATAGTTAAGCTATTTATTATAGTTATTTAATTACTGCATTTTATTTAGTAACTTAATCGTTTCCTCTTATTTTGATGTAAAAGAATTGTACCGGGCATAAGCCCATAACTCTAGGATGATTAGCTGTGCCCATGTATTGTTTAGCGTAGGTTTTACTTTATTTTCTGGGTGGATGTTGATCTTGGGTGGTATTTTGATTAGACGTATAATCGTAGTTAGAACGTAATCATAATCGTATAATTAATTAGGAATTAAATTAAATGGATGAAAAATTAGTAAATAACTAGTTCATGATTTATCATTAAAAGAAAACTATATTTTATAAATATATTACAAAAACACAAAGTTTTCCAAAGTTAATTGATTCTCGTTGTTATTTCCAAATAATCCAATTAACCGGCTTAATCAAACGCACGTAGTTGCGACGTAAACGTTAGCTGTAGATTAATACAAATTAAAACCTGACTAGGACTTATACTAGAGATTGCAACTAGCACTTAGCCTGGTTATTCAAGGTTCTAAGTCGAGTTCTAAACTGTAGGAACTCGAAGTTACAACTGACGTTCCTCCTCGGTACCGAATCGTCTTTCCAGTCAATCTAATACAAGACAAGTTTCGAACTGTGTATTCCTGTATTTTATTTAGTAAAGTTAAGCTGCATGTTAAACCACACTGCTGGCACGGAACTCTACCGACTGTTACTGTTACTGAATCTGGGACTGGGGGAATAGTGTAGACGTTTATGACCAAAGCCCCTACTGAACTGACTGTGTTAGCTTACCCCTCTCACACACGGGGATAAGCCATATCGTATCGCTAGGATACTACTGCTCAGCTCAACCCAAGCCGGTCATAAACGTTTGCATATTCAAAACACACTGAACTGTTTTAAACTGCTGAAAATTGTTATTTTAAACTGTTTATCCTGCACTTTCCAATTACTGTTTAAGATATGAGATGCATACTTCGTTCTTGCTCCCTCCTGACTGGAGACAACATTTTAGGTATCACTGAGGATGAAGAGCTATACTATAATAGCTATTATGACCCGGTTCTCTACCCTGCGATACCGGAGCCGTCTCTAGAGGACGCTGATCCTGGGACTACAGAACCAGATGTTTAGATAGTTTTCTTTTCTGCATTTTCTTCTTTATTTGGAGTTTGTAGTTTTATTTCAGCATTTCCTTCCAGTTGTATTTCTGAATATTTTATTAAACAAAGTTTCAAATTCCGAATAGAACAGTTGTGACAAATGTACTTGTGTTGTTGTGAATACCTGCAATGGAACAGCTTACTGCCGCCGTCTCACCACGGTGCAGGCTGGGCATGGTCCGGTTCGACCCATTAACTTGGGATCGGGTCGTGACATGTTTTCAGTGGTGGCCCATGCAGGTCCACAACAAACAACAACTTAGGAAAACATACCTAGAAACAATTAGAACACTAGAACATTGATTTGTCACGACATAGGTCCGATTCATATATAAATAAATATTTTTGCTTGATTATAGACCGGTAGGCTACCTTGCTTATGTGTGCGTCCTAAACCTTCCAGAGAATGACCGCTGACCAAATCCTACTGGCGATGAGGTGTCATCTCCGGATCATACCCCATCTCCTCAACCAAGCCCAGGGTCTTTTCCCTCGCGGCTGTTTGACCGTCCTCATAGTGCATCCAGTGAAGTTTTCCCTACATGGCGATTCCTACCTCATCTCAAACCAAGTTGTATTTCCTTGGTGGAGTATTCATTTTTGTTGCTCCACCAGTACCAGCAATCATCTTCCAAATGGTTGTCCTATTTCAAGAAATCCTGGAGTTCCAGAAAGCTCAAGATGAAGCCCAGCAGGAACAGAAAATATCACGAGAGAAGACATGAAGAACGTCATGATGTAGCCTTAGTTATTCCCAACCAAGTTAGAGCAGAACTTTTGTCCTAGGAAGGATACCCTTGAATCTAGAAGATATTTGGGTCCCATCAAGTACTCTACTTTCCGGCAGCCTTGTCGTAAGAAGCTATGGGCTTGTAACTATTGCAAGAGGCCTGGTCATCAGACCGTTCGTTGCCGCAAGAGATTGGGACAATGTTTGGCATATGGATCTGCTGAACATCGGATAAGGACTGCCCTTTCTTTCCATCAAACCAGAGCTCATATCCCAGCAACACCTGTTAGGCCACAACCTAGGGACCCTCTTCCTATCCAGCAGACCCTGCCCCTTACAATAAGGCTTGATGCATACTCGAGGTTCATAGAAAAGGAAGCAGTTGGAGACTGCTCATGCAAGAGCCAGGACCATGAAGAATAGTACCTAGAACCGCTGTATAGCATCATCTTTTTGGAAGTTGTAACAGGATGTCCTTAGATCAATCATAAGAGTTTTGCTGTAATTCTCCCCATGAATAGAAATTTTAGTTACACCCTTATGGCAGATGTTTTCCCTGATAGTCTCCCCGGATTATCCCAGATCTAGACATAGGATTCACCCCTGACCTAGTCCCCGGCTCTTTCCCTAAATTCTAAAGGATGTTACAGAGTCAACCCGAAGGTGGCCAAGAAGATGAAGGACCAGATCAATGAAGGCTCTAGGATTTATTCAGAGTGGAACTTTACCTTAGGGAGCACCTATCTTGTTTTTGCCCAAGAAGGATGGAACAACGGATGTGTCGGTTACCAGACACTAAAGAACAGTACTTTCTGCCCGAGGATCTTTTTGATCTGGTTGTGTGGAGTTAGGGTGTTTCGAAGTTTGACTTAAGATTTGACTACCATCAAATCAAAGTCAGGAAAGAGGATATTTCCAAGACGGCGTTCAAACACCAAGTATGGATAGTTTTCTTTGGTCAGGACGTTAGACTGACAAATGCTTCTGCTGTGTTCATGAATCTCATGAACAGAGATTTTATGAGTATTTGAATCAGTTTATCTCTCCATAGATAACATTCTGATATATTTGAAGACTGAAGAAGAGCATGAAGAACACCTGAGGAAGTTTTGGAAACTTTGAGGAAAAAAATTTTATGGTAAGTTATCTGAACGTGGATTCTTGACAAGGTGGACTTTTGGCCATGTTGTCAAGAGAAGAAATTTCGATGGAAGATAGCTGTTGTTGAAGAATGGTATACCCCAAGTTCAATTCGAAAGATTCTTGAACTTGGCCGGCTACTATCAGAAGTTCATGAAGGATTTCGCCAAGATTGACTGAGCCAATGACGAAGCTCACTTGGAAGAATGAAGAGTTCATCTGAACGAAAGTTTGTCAGGCGACATTGAGGAGCTGAAGAAGAGACTTACCACTACACCAATCCTTGCGCTACCCGCAGGAACCGGGGTTCTCAATTTACAGTAATGCCTCTGGAAAAGGACTGGGCTGCATTTTTCAACGACATGGGGAAGTAATTGCTTACACGTGTAGGCAACTACAGACTCATGAGAAGAATCATCCCACGCCTAATTTGAATTTACTGCAATTATCTTTGAAGCTATGGAAGCATGATTTTTATGGAAATGGAGTGAAATATATACGGACTACAAAAGTCTGAAATATGTCTTCACTCAGAAAGGGCTGAATGTTAGACTAAGAATATGGCTGAAGCAGATGAAGAATTTCGACATCAACCTGCAGTACCATTCAGGTAAGGCTAATGTGGTCGCTGATGCACTTGGTCGATACCGATGGCGAAGTTCTTAACCAAGGACTAGCACCTGTTAGAAGACATCGAGAAGTTTGGACTGGAGGTTATACTACCTGGAGATAGAAGGACGGAGCTGGATGCTGATTCAGTATTGATGAAGTTCGAGGCTGAGGGATAAAAATCAAGAGAACGTAGTTTCAAAACGAGGCACTTTGCAGGCTTAGAGATCAAGTGTTGGCAGGAACACTTGAGGGTCTCTAAATTAATCAGCATTGGAACTCTGAAGAATGGTACGAGACTTTGCGTATCGGCTGACAAACGGAGGAGCGAGTTGATGAAAGAAATGCACCAGTTGCAGTATTCCATAAATTCAGGAGATAATAAGATGTATCGGAATATGCCTCCATTGATTGGTGTTATGGAATAAAGAAGGACAATTCCAGGTATGGGATTAGATGCGAATTTGTCAACATGAGGAATTAGCAAGAGGACAACAAGCTTGTTGGAGCCGCTGGACAATTCGGAGTGGAAGTGGAAGCATATAACAATGAACTTTGAGTAAGGATTGCCTTGTTCCCAAGGAGGGAAGGGCACCAATTGGATTTTAGTAAACAGACTGACTAAGTCAGCACACTTTTTCCCTTCAAAGTTGGTTATCCACTAAGAAGTGGGCAGCATTGTACGAGAAGCACATCTACCGGATTCATGGAGTACCGCGGGACGAGCAAGCAGAGAGGTCAATCCAGACGCTTGAAGATGTATTGAGATTTTGCGTCTTGATTTTGGTAGGTCTTGGGAAGACCAAATTGCTTTTGGGAAGTTTTCTCCTACCAGAGGAACAATCAGTTTTGACGGAGCTGGAAATTGAGGCCAGGTACATCAGGTCATTTGAAGTTTAAGACGAGTTGGAAGTAGCGTACCAGTTAGCTCTACCAGCTAATCTTGAGAGTGTGCAACGTCTTCTACGTCACAGCTCAGACACTACATTTCGGATTCCGAGTCACGTTTTGAATAATTCAGAGCTGAAGATTGGACTTAACCTTTCAGTGCAGAGAAACCAGTTGCAAGCCTAGTCAGAGGTAAGAAGAAGATCAGAATTTGAGCCATCACTTAAACTCCTATTTTTTATCTTTTCGTTTTAAACTTGACTGATGCTGACGAAGTTAGCCTAGTTTTGCAAGCTATCTCTTTATCAAGCTTGATCATGACAGTATTTTATTGGGTGCACCCACTAATATATTGTCTAATCAGGACCGGTGCATGATGGTCTGATCAACCTCGTGTACTTTGGTTCGCTTTTGTATTTTCTTCTGCGTGGATAATATCATAAATAAAACTTGCCCTAAACCGTCTCATCCACGACTGCATTGGAAATTCTTATTGTTGGACCTGAGTTACGGGCGTAGTACCCGTACCTGCTTGATTTGAGTTTATCCTACCCCTAACCCTACCTTTAATTTCGAGGACGAAATTTTCTAAGGAGGGAAGATTGTGAAACCCATATTTCATGTGAATTATTAGATTTAGTATTATTATTATTATTATATTATTTCGAGTGTTAAATGATTTCAATAAAATAACATGGATTTTTGGATTTCAGACCCAGACCCGAGCCGAACCCAGACCCTGGCCTGAGCCCGAACCCAACTTCTTTCCCTTCCTAATAATTCTAATTGGACTTGGCTTAATTTTTAATTATAAAAAATATAATATATATATATAATACTTGGTCTTGGCTGGTCCCGAAGGACCAGCGGTTGGGAGTGGGGACTTGTTCCTCCTCCACACGTTTTGTAACGTTCAGATCACCCACTCCCTTAATATTCCCCCACTCTCCTCCATTCATTTTCCAAACGTCACCCACTACTCTTCCCATTAATAACTCCCTATGTTCTCTACACTTCCCATCTCTCCCACTCCCGTACTCACGTCACCCCTCACAGAGAAGAAATTGAAATTCTCTCATCTCTCTCTCTCTCTTTCCTCAGAGAACACAAAATCAAACCTCTCTTTCCCACTCTTTCCTCTCTGGAGAACAGCCCTAACCCTAACCCCCAAATCCTGCGGTCCGCCACTGCCGACGCCCTTCCGGCGAAGCCTCTCCGCGCGACTCTCCCTCGGCCAACCGCCCAGAGCGCGGATCCCCGTGCCGCCGACCATCTCCGGCCACCCGAAGCTCCGCGGCCCCTTTTCGGCCAGATCCGCCCCTGAGCGCCGCTTCCAGCGGGCCGACCGGCTCCCCCGCGCCCCCTTCTGTCCCCGAGGCCGCCGCCTCCTCCTACAGCGCGACCCCAGCGCTGTCCCCTCCTCCGTGCGCCGCCAACTCCGGCAGCACCCCGACCGCGCGTGGCCGACCCCGTCGCCCCTCTTCCGAGGGTCCAGCGCTTCGCGGCGACCCTGCTGTCCAGATCCGCGATCCCGTGCACCCGATCCAACGTTGTCCGAACGTTGTTTCGGCTCTCCCCAAGTTCTTCCTGCGCGCTCCCTGCCAACGAAAATTTGGTAATCCCTGTTAATCACTGTAATTCGTCCCTCCCGTAGAGTCTATGATGATATCGGTCCCCGGTTTCCCTTTGGGAGATCCGGTTAGCTGCGTAGTAGATTCGGTTAGCTGCGTAGTAGATTCGGTTAGCTGCGTTAGCATATTCTGTGATTTTGTCTGCTGGGTTTTGTATGTTGTTGGTTGATTTTGGATTTCCCGGGTATTTCGGGAAGATTCTGGTGGTTTGGAAAATTATTTCGGTGGATATATTTTCGGGATTATATTTGGTTGGAACAATTGCAGGTTTCTGTGGCGCATTTCCCAGTTTTGGGTTGTCCCGAAATAGAGAAAGTGCTGCCCAAATTTTTACAAAACTTTATTTAATTTGATTTCAAAATCGGTTTTCGGAAATGAATTTTAAAACTGATTTTTCGGACGACGACCGTACCGGTCTGTGGGCCCCGGCGAAATACAAACGCACCGGTCCGACCGGGCATTGTGGTATTAGCTGGATTTTGATGATGGACCGAGTCTGAGACTCCAACTTATATTTTAAATTATTTTATTTAATAGTTAAGCTATTTATTATAGTTATTTAATTACTGCATTTTATTTAGTAACTTAATCGTTTCCTCTTATTTTGATGTAAAAGAATTATACCGGGCATAAGCCCATAACTCTAGGATGATTAGCTGTGCCCATGTATTGTTTAGCGTAGGTTTTACTTTATTTTCTGGGTGGATGTTGATCTTGGGTGGTATTTTGATTAGACGTATAATCGTAGTTAGAACGTAATCATAATCGTATAATTAATTAGGAATTAAATTAAATGGATGAAAAATTAGTAAATAATCAGTTCATGATTTATCATTAAAAGAAAACTATATTTTATAAATATATTACAAAAACACAAAGTTTTCCAAAGTTAATTGATTCTCGTTGTTATTTCCAAATAATCCAATTAACCGGCTTAATCAAACGCACGTAGTTGCGACGTAAACGTTAGCTGTAGATTAATACAAATTAAAACCTGACTATGACTTATTACTAGAGATTGCAACTAGCACTTAGCCTGGTTATTCAAGGTTCTAAGTCGAGTTCTAAACTGTAGGAACTCGAAGTTACAACTGACGTTCCTCCTCGGTACCGACTCGTCTTTCCAGTCAATCTAATACAAGGCAAGTTTCGAACTGTGTATTCCTGTATTTTATTTAGTAAAGTTAAGCTGCATGTTAAACCACACTGCTGGCACGGAACTCTACCGAATGTTACTGTTACTGAATCTGGGACTGGGGGAATAGTGTAGACGTTTATGACCAAAGCCCCTACTGAACTGACTGTGTTAGCTTACCCCTCTCACACACGGGGATAAGCCATATCGTATCGCTAGGATACTACTACTCTACGCCAACCCAAGCCGGTCATAAACGTTTGCATATTCAAAACACACTGAACTGTTTTAAACTGCTGAAAATTATTATTTTAAACTGTTTATCCTGCACTTTCTAATTACTGTTTAAGATATGAGATGCATACTTCGTTCTTGCTCCCTCCTGACTGGAGACAACATTTTAGGTATCACTGAGGATGAAGAGCTATACTATAATAGCTATTATGACCCGGTTCTCTACCCTGCGACGATACCGGAGCCGTCTCTAGAGGACGCTGATCCTGGGACTACAGAACCAGATATTTAGATAGTTTTCTTTTCTGCATTTTCTTCTTTATTTGGAGTTTGTAGTTTTATTTCAGCATTTCCCTTCCAGTTGTATTTCTGAATTTTTATTAAACAAAGTTTCAAATTCCGAATAGAACAGTTGTGACAAATGTACTTGTGTTGTTGTGAATACCTGCAATGGAACAGCTTACTGCCGCCGTCTCACCACGGTGCAGGCTGGGCATGGTCCGGTTCGACCCATTAACTTAGGATCGGGTCGTGACAAATTGCTTGAAAGATGATCTTTGAGCTTTGCAACCACCAACACACTCCTTGGTGCTCTGTCCCGATATAAGAAGCTCTACCTACAACATTAGGCGAAGACTTTGGTATCCAAATAAACTTGGATCCACATTTGTTAGCTTTAGGAACCCATATACTATTTACTCTAGCATTGGTAGAAAAACTCCAACGAATAGGACAAGTTAATCTCATATGTCCAATGCGAGAGCAATAGAAGCACCTAATGCTAGTGTGTGCATATGTATCGAAATGAGTATGATTATGAACATGTGACATACAAGAATGATGAATATCTCTAGAGTGAGCATGCATGAATTTGGTCTTGTTCTAATAGCAAATCATCATGCAAACAGGTAAGAGAATCAAATTTAGCATTTAAAGCATAATTCTCTTTTTCAAATAAAGTAATTCTAGAAATAAAATTATCATTTTGTTTCTTTAAAGAGTCAATAGAAGAATCATGCAAATGATTTAGCTCATGTATTTGTCTCTTAAGATCTTCTATTGACGAGGAAAGAGATTTGATTTTCAAAATTAAAGCATCATTCAAACTCTTTAAAGAACACAAGTTGAGTTTTGAAAATCAAGTCTAGATAATAAATTATTGTTTTTATTTCTCAAAAACTCATTAGATTCTTCTAAATGAATAACCTTTTCTAAAAGTTCTTCATTTGTAGAATGAAGGTCATCAAGAATCTCTAAGGATTGGTTAGCCATGGCTTTCCACTTAAGCATTTTTTGCATTTAGAAGAAACATGATTGTCCATGCTGCCAGAAGTAAAACCCTCTTTATCGGAGGAGGAGGAATACGATGCCATAGAAAAATTAACAAGGATCTACTCTAAGGATATTAAGCCTAACAATAGAATCCTTTCTCTGATACCAATTGTAGTAACCCTAGGGGTGTGAATAGGGTCAAGCTAACTAATCAAGCACTTAGCACAAGCTAATGGGCAATTTAAAAATATAAATGCAAGAGAAGAAGCAACAATAATACCGACACACGATATATCCTGGTATCCTCCCAAGGGACACTCCAGTCCCGGAATTCTCTTTGGCTTTAATCCACTATTAAAGTAAATAGTTACACACGAGTTTGGATTCGAAAAACTCGTCAACTTCAACACGAGTTTGGATCCGAAGAACTCGCCAACTTCTTACACGAGAGCTTTAGCCCAAAGGCCTCTCCGACTTCAACCGATTGTTTGGATCCGAAGACTCTCCAACTTCAACTGAGAGTTTGGATCTGAAGACTCTCCAACATCAATCTTTCATAATCGGTTTTGATCTCCTTATAAAACAAGATGAAGATCTTACTTTTCAACTCAATAACTCTAACACAAATTGTGGATGGAAAATGAAAGCTTTGTAGAGTTGTTTGTGGATAGGCTCCAGAATGGTGTCCTTGCTATAGACAACTCTTAGGCTCCAGAATGGTGCTGCAACCGTGCACGCCTAACTCGTCTCGACTTAAGGTTAGTGCTTGCAATAAGCATAACTCGATAACCCAACTTATAACCTGCTAGGACTCGACGCAATCCAAAGGCATACACGCGGATAACCGCTCTTGTCGACACATCTATATGAGTGGTCACTAGCAATGCCAAGCTATCCTGGATCTATTGTATACGGTAACCATTCGCGTGGCGAGGTACGAGCTCCTACCGAATGACCCACAACCTATATTGTAACGGTTCACTTCAATCGAGTCGTACCGTCGATGAAGGTCGTACAATATCTGCAATTCCTCCTAGGACGACACGAACCCGGCACCCCGGGATCGCTCGAGGAATTTTGCCCTTGCACGCAAGTTGTCCAATGACCATGCAAGACTCAATTCGATCTATCAAGTCCTTCCTTATTCATGACCATGCTTTCCAACTTTCTATCGAGACTCCCTAGTAGCGGGACCGATTTCGTGTACTTCCTTATCGAGACTTAGCAAGACTCCCAAATAGTGGGATCGATCTCGTGTGCTTCCTTATCGAGACTTAGCGAGACTCCCAAGTAGCGGGACCGATCTTGTGTACTTCCTTATCGAGACTTAGCAAGACTCCCAAGTAGCGGGACCGATCTCATGAACGAGACTTATCGAGACTCTCAAGTAGCGGGACCGATCTCGTGAACGAGATTTATCGAGACTCCCAAGTAGCGGGATCGATCTCGTGAACGAGACTTATCGAGACTTAGCGAGACTCCCAAGTAGCGGGACCGATCTCGACGATAACTAGTCGAGAGGACTTCCTTTGTCCGTGGCAAGCTTTTCTCTAAATCCACCCTGGCTCCTGCCTTAGACAGACCTTGTCTCTAGGCGACGCTATCGCTCAGGTTATGTACTTTATACGACGAGCCTTTGATCTCGTGGGACAATATAACTTAACAACCGCAGCCAACAGGGGACAGTACTAGAAATGGCTTCGATCGGCCATCATAACTTTGCCTAACTTAATTGTGCAATGACTTGACGAGCAAAGGCTGCGTCGAGCTTCGCATCGAGAGAACGTGCCGTGCACGTGTTCGACTTGAACAACCAAGTTCTTAGGTGCCTAGACTTAAGCCATAAGCCGTGCAATACGACTTAAACTGCGGGACATACGAAGGCTATGCCAAGCCTTGGACGACGGGACCATGCATGCTTTGTCAAGCATTCACGCGGGCGACGCCTATGACTTAGGCTAATTTGAGCATTGTGGCAACTTAGCAATTTAGGCCAACTTCTTTCTTCCAAGCCACGGGACGAAGGACCGTGTCATTTTGAAAGCACGCTGAGCCGACTTCTAAGCAGACCGTGGGACCTTTTTCCATGTTCTAACACATTTCGACCCATCAGGATTATTTCCTTAGCTATGTGGATGCGTCTCTTTTATTATCAAGCCTAACTTGTGCAAGTTGAAAACATGCGAGTTATTATGTGAAGGCTAAGATGAGGCAAGTTCATCAAAACTACCCCACCTGAGCGAGAAGTCGCCTCGACCGAGCGAGTCTTCGAGCAGCCGTTGCAAGGCTAAGTCCGAACGCCGTCGGCATTTCGATTCCTCCGATTGACCGGGCGGGACGGGACACTACATCATATACCACTCAGAAAAAGTTTCGTCCTTGAAACTAACTGAGTACTTACTTTTAGATCACTTTGATCTAAGGACTTTCGTACACACTCCGCCTATGCGTTTCTTCAATTCGAGCCACGCTCGCACTACTATCAATCTTTTCCTTTAACACGATCTCAATTCCTCGATACTTTTCTATTCCTTAAGTCTCACTTGAATTCAACGTATCACTTGGTTGGATCGTACACATATCCCGGGCATCTCTAAAATGCATGCATTTCAGCCAAGCCGCGTGATAGAGAATTCATCATTCTCACTCGAGTCGTATCATACACATATTCAGGCGTCCCTGAAATATATGTATGTCAGCCAAATCTCGTGAGGGGTATTCCTATATTCTTGATTCACTCTATCCATCCATACCAATCCTCAAGATCAATCCTCGAATGCTAACTCTTGAAACAGGGAAAGTAAAGGAAAGTAAATAGTATGATAGAACATGAAGTACATGAAAATAAATATATGAGCTGAACCTGAACATAAAAATATACAAGGAACCTGACATGTGTACTATTTTGAAATACAAACTAGCATATGTGACCGGCTGGGATAAGTACATGAATAAGTACAAGAAAGGTACGACCTAGAGTCCCACGTGCACAATGTGAGACCTAAGCTATCCATATGAATCCTAGTTTTGGATTTGGTCACATATCTAGTGTATTTCCCCTCCCCAAGTACAAGTAAGAACATGAATCATGAAAGAACTAGAAGTACATGAATAAACGTGTCACAACGTGTCCAACATGATAAGTACAAGAGATGAAGTAAATGAACAAAACCATAGAATGTACTTGCCTTGCTCAGGGTGATCGAAAATAAGAAGTAGATCTGTATGTCCACCTAGTTTAAATACAGTTGGGTTAGGGTCTTAAAAGAGAAAATAAAATTAGCTATTTCTCCTAATTTACTTAGTCAACTCTAGTTGCATTTGAACACTTTAATAGCTATGCACTTGCATAGATTTAAGTGTAGCTTTCCCAACACTCAACAATCTCATCATTCGAACAGTAAATGACTATTCACAATTTAAAAGCCAACACATCTAGGTACACAAGTTATGCTATTTGATTGGACAAAATTCAATTTTGAATGTCCAGTCCAATCAATTGAATTCAACCGTTCAGTAGAGTTCAGTCAATAGGTCCATAAACTAAAATTTTCCCAAGCTAAATTTAGCAAAGACCAAGCCAGTGAACCTTTTGAATCTAACGGCTATTCTCTACCCCATTTTGTAGTTCGAAAAGTTTACAAAGAAAAAACAGGTCCAAATGAAAGAATATACAACCAAATCAAAAATCAAACAATAGATAAAAGAAATTTGCCATTGTCGATTCCAATTTAGAAGGATTTCTGCACATGACCACTTTATCGAAAATATACTGCCTGGATACGAACGGTACTGGACACACACACACGGACATGGACTGCAATCTGGACATAACTACACAACTGCACATACGAACTGTCCTACACAGACCTGACACAGCCTGGACACGCCAACACCACTCCTACTGATCCTGGCCAACACCACATGTACTCAAATTTGAAGAAAAATCACATCATCAATAGAATAGATATAGAAATTTACCTAAAGGAGAAATCCACTCAGTATTGAGGACACGAGCTCGAGATTCGGAACAACTCCAAACTCAAAGTGCTACTGCAACATCAATATTTTTCGAACGAACAATCAAAGAAGAAATTTATAATACAAAACATCCAATCCCAGAAAATTATGAAAGAAATCCCAGAATCAGGAATACCTAGATTTGATATTCACGATGACCCGTCCCTCAATCCAAAATTGGATCCAATTGGAACTAAAAAGCTGCTCAAATAATTCGAACATGGAACAAAAATTATTGATCGATCAACATAATTATCCTCCAAAGAACGCACAGATCTGAACTTACCGGTGACCAGTCGTCGATTCCTCAAAGACGAACCACTGATGAAGGAATTAGAATAGAGTATTGTTTATCTAAACCTGAGTACAATCGATTGTACATATCGAATCATAAACCATGAAAGAACAGATTCATCAAGAATGATCGAAGGAGACTTACTCTAATGGTCAATGCTGAACAACCTAGCAAGATCAAGATGAACCACCAGGAAGATCGTCGATCGTCGGAAAAGAAATGCTCGCCATCGTCGAGGAAAAATCGTCAGACACCGATCACGCCGCTGAATCTCGCCGCCAGCGTGGTATCTCCTCTTCGTGGTCGTTATTGTGGAGACGAATGCCGCTATAGAGGAAGCTCGCGGTGGAGGAATGGAACTCGTCGTAGGTCGGGTGGTCGCGTGCTATCGAGAACCCGGCTGTGGTGAGTGGCGCCGCTGCTGTCCTAGCCGTCGTTGGGGGTGGAAGTCGCCGTCTCCGCCAAGGCTGCGATTGCCGTCGCCATCACGATCGGTTAGGGTTAGGATTTCGGTCGAAGAGGAATTTGGAGAGGAATAGAAATTGGGACGAGAGCTCTGGAAGCTTGAGTTCAGAAAAATGAGAGCACACCACTCAATTCTCTCTCCTCAGCATTTTAAATAGGAAAGGGAAAGAAAATGGGAATTTTACAACCAAGTTCCCCATAATTGGTTATTTGCATATCACCCCCAGAAGTGGTTAGAAAAGTTGTTAGACAAGTTGTTAGGATTCTTGGGGGACCACTCCAAATTAGTTAGAAAATATGGGAAACACTCTAGATTAGTTATTCCTAATTGATTAATTAACTAACCATGATAAAAAAAAATTTAAAAAAAAATATCCATGCATTACAAATACTAAAAAAACTTGAATATCATTTATCAAAAAAATTAGGTATATTCTAAAATTCATGAAATTGGAAAAAGTGGGGTTACAGTGCGGATTGTCGCTCAGCACACAAACTTATCTATATAAAAGGTCATTGGCAATTCAAGCCATCTTAGACATGTAGGTGGTACAGATGAGATCCTTATAGCCAAGGGTAGCTAGCCCTATTCAAGTCCTCGAATCACGGTGGTGTGTTCTTGCTTGACTAGCTTACTACCCTCCTAGGCCGCTGTGGCCCCAGGCTACCGATTCGAGGATACGAAACATTGTGCACAAGTTTTCCATGACCACGCACCTATGAGAACTTCTAGCCTCCATGTAAATGCATGGCCTAACCGACAGTACAACTTATTGTTAGCCCAATAATAATATCATATTTTTTAATATAGCTAATCGATTAAGTTTAACATAATGATATCACTAATATTCATGTAATCATTATCACATTGCTATTTAAACTTAGCATTGTCCTATTGTTCATTAAACTTATCATACTGTTATACTACTTTGTTTGCCTAACATGTACTTGCAGACAAGCAGTAAGCATGATCAAACTAGGACATATGCGATGAAGAATAATGATGGGCCAAAGACGGCATTATACAAGAAGATTTCTCTGAACGCCTAACGACGTATCCGGGGCCTTGCACTCGGGGGTTTCACTGCCCGGTCAGGGACAGGGGTCGAAGGGGCAGCGCCCCCCGTGGGGGTTCGAGGGTGAAGCCCCCATAAGGTATTCAGATTTCCAGATCTGTTTATCTTTGGATAACTGTCGTCAAGAAAAAAAGGAGTCTTAAAGTCTGCTCAATATCAGAGAATAAGGCATTATCAAAGTGCTCTTAGTTTTTATTTTTCTATTTTTTTCATTCTTGAGTCTAGATTATTTTGTGAGTCGGGATCACTGGCATCTAGAAGTTTACCCTCATAAAAAACCTCTCTTTTGTCCCAAACCAACCAACATCCAAAAGCCTTCTTGAAACAAAATTTTTGAAAACCACTTGACCGAATTCGGACCGAACTCGATCCCCTTGGACCACTCCTGGTCATCATCTTATTCCTAGTCTTTTGGATCTCAAACGTTCAAAATTTTGAACGTTGCTTTAGCCGAGTTCTGCCCGAACTCTAGTTCAAAAATTCCTATAAATAGAGAAGAATTTGACATTTCTAATCGCTCAATCATTCTTCATCTTCTCTATCTATTATAAGTCTTTCTATTACAAGAGCTTTCAATCTTCACATTTTTAAGACAACTCCCATTCTTCTAAGTGCCGGTGATTTTTGATTATGAGTATTTGAATTATACAAGCTTGGAGTATAAAAGCTTTCTTCAGACGGTATTGAAGTTTGATCGTAGGCTTCAGGTTAAAGCACGACGGTTTTGAAGTTGGCGTATTCTTCGGAATAAAGTACGCGTGTAATCTCTATTTCAAATTGTGGATTTAACATCGAACTGACTTCTCGAAACTGGACTAGTCCTCTTCGAGGAAAACCAGTATAAATTCTTGGTGTCTGCGTATTACTTTCTTGTCTCTATTTACTTACTGCTTTACTTCACTGCACCTAGGTATTTTTTATATCTGCCTTTACCTGTTAATTTTTTATTGGGGATATTTTTTGCTGCACTCTATTTACTCCCTATAGATGTGCCAATTGTTCCTACAATTGGTATCAGAGTAATGACTCTATTATTTGGCTAAACATTCTTAGAGTTGATCCTTATTATCAATTGTTACCCTATGATTCCAATTTCCTACAATTAGTATCAGCACGGTTTCTCTTTAGTTGGATTAAAATCTCCTTGAGATATGGCATCATTATACACTAGCAATGGTGAAAGCTAGTCTACAAATAGGCTACCCCTATTTGATGGCACAAAATATACATACTGAAAAACACAGATGGGCTTGTACCTGAAGTCTCTTGACTTTGACTTATGGTCAATTGTCATCAATGGCTACAAAAAGCCTACTATACCTCTATTCTCACTTCCTATTATTAACAAGCCTTATTACGGTTACACGATGGAAGGAAGAAGTTAGCTAGCCTTGATGTAAAAGCAATGTATGCTTTTTATTGTGATGTAGACATAAATGTATTCAATCTTATTACTACTTGCATAACATCTCATAAAATTTGAAAACTTCTTGAAGCTACTTATGAGTGCAGGTACAAAAGCCTAGCAACTCCAGAGAGAGGATAGTCCTCAAAATGATGCAGATGTTTGCATGATGGTATCAAGATTTAAGGTACAATACAATCCCTTATATGAATAGAGATTGTATGCCACAACTGCAGAAGATCAGGCCACATCATAAATTATTTTCCTACTACTACTAAAGAGTAGTCGCTATGAACAATCAAACGAAGATTATCGTCTCATAAGTACGCTACCATGAGTATATGGTGTGAAAGTGAAGCAAGCGATTTCGAAGAATGAGAGAGACCTCGTCTAGCTGCAAATATATACGCAATGGCATTATCTAACAAGGTACAAAATAGTCCTTTTTTATGAAGAGAGTGAATTTTTTATGATGGGTTATCTGATGCTTTTAGTGATCTACTAGAAGAACACAAGAAAGTATTAGATAAGTATAAGCAGTCTCGAAAAGAGGTTGAGGCTTATCAGTTTGAGAATAAAATATTGTCCTCTCTGTTTAATGAGATTAGAGACACTGCCACTACTAGTGACACAGATGAGCTATCCATGATTAAGCTGAGTTTGCATGATGCTCAAGAATACATTAGTAAGATGTCACAAGAGCATGCAAAACTCTATAAATCTTATGAAGCAGAGAAAAAATAATATAGTATTGCTACACGGAGAATAGACTCATTAACTGATATATATACCGACAGAAATCCAACTTTCCGACCACCTCCAACCCTTCTACCACCTTCATCGCGACCCTAAGACCCCCCAACACCGTAGCACCTTTCCGAGGAGCCACGAAGCCCCGTTTGGTCGGTACAGGGCGTAGAAGGCAACCGAAGTCGACAGAACTTGTCCTGAATTTATCACAACAAGTAGGTTGAATTTTACACAAGGTTTCATATACTTTTTGATGTTTGTTTGTCGTGAAACCAAAAATAACACGAAGCCCTACGTGTCTATTTTTATATCCGATTGGCCACCCATGTGGTTCCATACGGTTTTTCCGGGACTTCTGTTTTGCTACAGGGTGTCCAGACTGAACCAATTCTTTTGCGGGCAAGTTTTCGGTGACTTGCGGAGCACATCGACCTTTCAAAATTTTTGGTAATACTCTAGACATCCTAATATTTCTATCCTATATACTTTTGCGCCACTTGGTGGATATTTTATATTTAATAAAATCCGTGTCCGTCGTATTGTTGTCGGATCACCGAAAACCTAGAATCTATGTATCTTTTTGGACTCAGAACCCTAGTGAAATATTCTAAAATAATTGTTGTATTTATCTTACCATAAAATCTATATTCTAATATATTTATAGAAATTTTCTAGATTTATTTTTTGTTTAAAAAAATTATTTCGGGTACGAAACCATTACACAAGTTGGTAATTATTGACGTCAGATCAATATGAGACTTGTAGACATATTTTTTTTGAATTAAATAAACTATTATTATAAATTACTTATAATATTTTTCTAGAAATAAAAATATTTTTTACGATATAAAAATATTACTTATTTGGTAGATTTAAAGCTATATATGTTAGATTGAGTCGGGTAGTTAATGTGACTAACTTAGTATATAAATATTATTGGTCTATATGGTAAATCCACATATGGTATGTCATAGATGTATTAGATTGGTGGATGCATATTCTAGGAGAACGTGACAGAGTGACAAAGGATATCGGAGTTGGACCATAGTACGCACAGTTGCATGAGACATACAAGTATACCTTACCTAACTCTATAGTATTTTCATGTATTTCATATATTGTTGTTCTCTTCTGTCTTACTTGATGATATGCTACTCTTGTCCATGTCATTGTTTTTACCTTTGTATACGTGTACGTACATCATTTTCTTTATTTATAACCACTTCTATTCATGTATAGATCCTGTTAGTGTTTGATTAGTCCTATGTTACGATCTCTTGATATGCCTTGACCTGTATTTTGACTTGGACTTGACCTGGATTTGACCTTTGTACTTTCTTAAATGAGAATATTATTATAGGCGTTGACTATACTTGACCACTCTCGATCTTTAGCAAACACCGGACTACGATAGAGACTTACTATAGATTGTTAGCAACTGTAGGGCTGCAATTTATAGGACCGTTATCCACCATTGGGTTGTAATTTATCCCGATTTACTTGTAGTCACATTTATTAGCACGATTCTCGGCGACATGCCATTTTTTAAGTTACATTCTTATGTTGTTCTTATTTCAATTTTTTACTTGTACTTTTTTTTTTTTTCGTACAAGTTATTTACTGTTATATTAGGCTTGTATAATATGTATCTTGCTATGTCCCCTGAGGACCTGGTAATCTCTAAAGGTAGTGACTTAGTGGAGTTAGTTTGTGGATCATGATAGTGTTTCTATTTCGGATTCAGGTATCTTTTGTGTTTACATGTTCATCTCCTTCTACTTGCATTCTGCTTGTTCCTACTATTGTCGACTTATGCTATTTCTTTCGAGTCTATTCGGACAAGTGTAGCCTGGGGTGCACACTATGATATACATTGCCCCCCTTTTTTGTTCTATTTTACTGTGGATTGGACTTAATGTGAGTTTGATAGATAGAGGCTGTTATTATACATTTTATACGTATTCGAGCTGGAGTCCACTTGATACGTAGCTGGCATGTATACGCATTCATAGTCCTACAAATTTTAGGATTGGACGTTACACTAAGCATGAATCCACATCGACTCATAGAGTCTCAACTATAGATTCATCCTTAGTGTAATGCATCAGGCAAACAATCATCATTCCACGTCAAAGTTACTGACCAGTTACCATGACAGTGTTAAAAATTATGAATGTACTGATATATAACGCGTAGGATCACATAGCGCGTTGAATAACACCTCAGTGCACAGATAAGAAGCACCTCGGTGCTCACATAAATTAGTACCTCGGTACACACATAGGATAGTACCAACACATGTACAAGTAATCAAGTTAGAAACATGGTCAATCAGGCACATGGGCTAGTCAGACAGCACATAGAAATCTTGGTATAGGTCGCATAGTACAAGTTACTTATATCACGCTAAGGTAAGGACATGAAATCAAGGCATCAAGTAAAAAGAGCGAAAATCAGATAAAACACCAAAATCACCAACCAAGCGCCTAGAGCCACATGAGCACATAGAAAATCTAAGCACATAGAAATCCAGGTGCATAGAATGCTGCCGCATGGCACGACAGTCGCATATCATGGCATGCACACATCGTGACATGAGCACATCAAGACAAGCACGAGCTAGCCTGGCGTATGGCGAACTGGCGTATAGCAGCCCTTGGGCATGTAGCATGGCTAGACGCATATGCGAGGTGGGCGCATAACAGTATCGAGTGCTAGTGCAAAACAAGCATGCACTTTCACCCATGCGCATAGGAAGTGTCACTACCACATTTTTCGATAGGGTTGTCATCGAACAAATTAAAAACTTTCTATTAGTGAGCCATTAGCATGACACTGAACCTAAATTCCTAACTTAGAAATTCCTAACTAGTTGGACTCTAGTCTAGATTAAGAATAAACCTTATTAAGGGGTTAATTACATGTTTTCTTAAAAGCCTTCTCATTAATAATTAACATGGAGAAGATTAGGACAAACTAAACCCTAGTTAAACCCAAATAAAGTCCTTAAATGGCCGGCCACTTTGTTAGGTTTCCTTCATTCCACACTTCTCCAAATTCCTTTACATTCTTTTACTTGGTATGCTAGGGACTTAGGGAGCTCAAGGAGGCTTGGTGGAGCCTCTAGCAAGGTTTTGGGAGCTACTTCTTCCTCCTTCTTCTTCAAATTTGTGGGTCCTTGTGAAGCACCATTCTCCATAGGTTTACTGGATATCGATTTGGATACCAGATCGACCTAGTTCCAGCTTGGAGTACAAGCAAGTACATGTACTGATTTTATTTTATTTACTGATATTGTCTCTATATCTTGATTTAGATATGCCTATTGTATTTGTGACACTCTCGTTACACGTGATTAGTATTCTATGGATTTATTTCATTATTACTTGTGATTCATGTCTTACCATGATTTTCGTGATTCATGCATCTTATATACGTGAATTAAATCCATAAATGCTAGTGTCGGGCAGAGAAATACTGTAGTAACCCTAGAGGGGGGTGAATAGGGTCAAGCTAACTAATCAAGCACTTACCACAAGCTAATGGGAAATTTAAAAATATAAGTGCAAGAGAAGAAGCAACAACAATACCGACACACTATATCCTGGAATCCTCCCAAGGGGCACTCCAGTCCCGGAACTCTCTCCGTCTTTAATCCACTATTAAAGTAAATAGTTACACACGAGTTTGGATTCGAAGAACTCGTCAACTTCAACACGAGTTTGGATCCAAAGAACTCGCCAACTTCTTACACGAGAGCTTTAGTCCGAAAGCCTCTCCGACTTCAACCGAGAGTTTGGATACGAAGACTCTCCAACTTCAACCGAGAGTTTGGATCCGAAGACTCTCCAACTTCAACCGAGAGTTTGGATCCGGAGTGTAACGCCCCTGTCCCAAAATACGTAGAACCAGGTATACGAATACATGCCAACAGCACTTCACCAATGGGCCAAGCTACATAACAAGCCCATTAGCAAATACTTAAGCTGTAAATCATGATAACACCCAAAAATACAACACAGTCCACAGGTATATACATCAAATCACATCCACAGAGTCCACAAATAGATCAAGAATAAATAAGAAAAAGTCTCAAATATCCAGCAATAAAAGTAATGAAGTCTGTGCGGATAAAACATCCCAAAATCACAGAAATAGAAAGAAAGTACAAATCAACAACAAGTCTGATGAAAAGAAAAGAAAATAATGTAGCAAGACTAAATATGATTATAACATGATCACGAAAAATCCTCTGGCACTATCTCGTCCTCCTGTGCCGGTATGCCTCCGGTCTCAGCTCCCGAACCGAAAAATCCTTGGTAGTCTTCAGCTTCGTCTAAGCCTGAAAAATAGCCAGGTCCCCAGAGGACTAGCAAGGTGCATAATAGACATGCCAAGGTACAAAAATAAAAATATGAACTAAGATAATCTACTGTATTCGTCCATGTGCGATGCAAGTGAGATACTTTTCTAGAATACCAGACCCCTTCCACTAAGGCTCACTAGCACCTCAGCAGGGTATTGTCCCCAATACCTGTGTCGTGGCACCAAGGACAATCAATTCTCGACAATAATAATTCCTTACTCTGCTACAGAGATAAAGGTCACTAAACAACGGGCCATCCGATAATATGTCTGATATTGTAGTCAAGTTTTTCCCAATCCCCATGTCACGACCCGCACCCTAGAGTAAGTGCACGAGACGTAGGTACGTCCAGCCTACGCCGCAGTGTCGGCGGTAGAACGCTGTCCTAGGTCAACATCTAAACAATATAAAGGTACCTGTACATATACTCTCCGAATGGAGGTGACATAGCAGATACAGTCTCAATCACAACTAAGGTAGAACAGAATAAAGATAGATAGATAGATAAATATCCAGAATGAAAACACAGAGATACAATCCAGAATTCTAAGTGTCTAAGTAAGTATATATCCCAAAATATCTCAGAATCCATATACAGTAATCCATGAAAAGTAAAGACATCCTAATCTAGGGGAGTGTCATCCACAGCTAGTGGGTCCTGCTGCTGGTCCAAGTCCAAGCACTCATCTAGTGTAGCACCATAGTAGGTAGGGCAGAACGCCTCAGCCTCGTCCTCTGTAATATTTCAACAGGTCCAGTCAGGATAGGAGCGAGCACAGTACATCTCAACAAATCATAGCAGGTCAGGATATATAATCATGCTAGAGAGTAAGATACAAGAAACTGAAGGAAATAACATGATAAAAAAGGAAGACTGTAAATAAATAGATATAATATATAGAGAACATTGACTAGTGATTCAGAGCACAAGACGGTTATGTAAACGATATGATGTTGTACACGAGTAATCTACAGAGGTTTGTACACGAGTAATCTACTGGATTGATTACATAACCACTTCTACTCCCCCGTCCCAATCAATACACAAGGATCTAGCCAAGTTATGTTATTGTACACGAAGGTCATGTGAATACATGATTATACACAATTTCATACGTTTTGTATACGAATGTCATGAATACACGGAGTACACGATGCTCACAATAAAGTACACGAACACGAATACCCGATGTATCCACTAAGGGGATAACATCGCACGACAAGATCCATATAGTACTAATCCGTGTTTCCAACGTGTCAGCATCATGTAAAGTAATCTAAAGCAGAAAATATACTCCTAATGCAGGATATGAAATGATCGTACTTGCCTGTATCCTGAGAGTCTGAAGAATATCTACTGTCCGAGGAGTGGTGTCTGTCTCCTATAGAACAGTACAAGTCACTATGACTCTAAAATGATAATAAGATGTAAGTCAATGCATTCTACATGAATCTAGGTCAATCTAGACCAAAGTCAACTCTTGGTCAACTCTGGTCAACCCTAGAAGTCAAACTAGGTCTACTAAGTCAAATCTAAGTCAACAAGTCTATACTAGTCTAACTAGTCTATTCTAGATCTAACAAGGCTATATAAGTCCAATCTAGACTCTATACTGGCATTCAAGCCATCCATAGGCTAAGAGCCCTAGGCTATAGGCTATCTATATGTATACCACACATACATATATATATATATAATATATAATAGTACACACACATTATAATATATAGGATACCTATATATTCATGCTTACACATAGAAGAATAGGAAGGCATATAAATGTGTTCAAGTGTGTGTCTGTGTGTGTGGTGTGTGTGTGTGTGTGTGTGTGTGTGCCATGAGTGAGAGTGTCAAGAGAGTGTGTGTTAGTGAGACACTTGTGTGTGTGTATAGGAATAATGGCATGGTAATGACCTGTGTGTGGTTTTCTGAAATCAGTGAATACATGGTGTAACCTGGAAATCAATTGGTGAAATCCAGGAAATGGTGAGCTGATAAGCATGACAGTTACATGTAAATAGATCTCAGGTTTTAGGGAACTAAGTAACAGTTGACAGTTAATAAGAAACAGTGAGCTAACTATAGGAATCAGTGAGCATAACAATGTATCTTGGAATCAGTGTACTAGTGTTTAAACAGTGGGAATCAATCTATTTACAAACAGTGTACATATGTCAATAGGAAAAACAGAGAAAGGACAGTGTAAACCTAGAATTCAGTTAGCTAAAACCCAATCCTCATATTCAACCATGTACACAACTAATAAGGGATCATTCAAACTCAGTTCTAAAGAAGGAAAGGAAACCAATTTCTCAGTTTTATGAAAAATAATCATTGATCCCAACTCAACAGTTAAGGATAAAAATCAATCTCAGGATATCAATTCTCAGTTGACAGTTCATATGAAAACAAATCAGTGGCTTAGGAAAGGAATTCAGTCCAATTACAGTTCATTGGGAATGAAATGAAACATTCAAATTGTATCAGTCCTATAGTTTATTCGAAAACCAAAACATTGCCAAAACCCCATTCCACACAATTCGAATCACATGACAATTCACAAGAACTAAAATCTCAATTTTGAGAATGGAAATCAATTCCCAGATTAACAGTTTCGTTAAATTCAATAGCCAATCGAACCAACACTCTAAATTTCCATTCTCCAATCATAAAGCCTATTTGAATTGTAATAACGATATCAGTGTATCAGTCGACCCATAAGTTCGAATCCAAATGTCTACATCAATACATAAACTAACATGTAAATCCAATCTAACATATATCATTAATCATGTTAGGATATATTTAGTAATTAAAATCACAATTTAAATCATTAAAACTGAATTAAATAGTGTACAAGTGACAGGACTGTGCACGCACAGTACATTCCCCGTGCACGTACGATACCGTGTCCGACACGGCACGAGAGGTCGTGTAACTCT
This sequence comes from Iris pallida, assembly GCA_029216955.1. NCBI lineage: Eukaryota > Viridiplantae > Streptophyta > Magnoliopsida > Asparagales > Iridaceae > Iris > Iris pallida. The sequence goes on from JANAVB010004719.1 coordinate 27,452, forward strand.
GGAAACCTCGTGTCAGTGGTTGCCCCAACTCGTGTGTCCAATATCATGTGTCCACGTGGCGTGTGCTGCGCGCAATCGACCCCGAGCAGCAGGGGAAGCAACACTGCTCGAGCGCGCGTGGCACCCCGCGTGTTCTCGTGTCCACCGCGACCCGACACGACACTGATAATACCTCAGGACACTGGAATCCCTTAAGCGAGGTTAAAAACTAACTTCCTATTCAAACCAATTCCTAAAACAGTGATGAAATGCCCACTGTGGCATTTCATCGAACACCTACACGTATCCACTGATACGTGTCCGATACGGACACGTATTGGACACTAAACCTAGGGATAGCTATACCTACAGCTAGGGTAGACCTAGGACTTCCTAAATATGCAATAATAACAGAAATTTATGGTGTGGATTAGAGATTTACCTAGGGTTTGCAATGGCTCAAAAAGCCTCAATGTGAGTGGATCCTCAAGCTACCAAAACTCTTCCAAATTACTTCTCCCTTGAAATTCCTCACCACAAATAGCAAGTAGAAGAAATTTAGAGCCTATTGCAATTGGTTTGGATAGAAAAGGAATTAAATTGGATTCTCTAGGAATTTCTAAAGATGGAGCATACCTCTCTTTCCAACTTGAAAACTTTCTAAAGGAGGCTAGCCCTAACTTTGAGGAGGCATTAAATAGATGGGGGAATAGGGTTGGCCGGCCATGGGGGTATTGGGCTAGGGTTACGGTTTACATGGTGTTGTGTTTTGGGCCTCTATGGGCTTAAATCATTAATTATGACTTTTGAAACCACAAGCCATTCTCTAGCCAAATAAATTCCTATTCTCTCCAAATAAATTCTAATTGGTTGGATATCACTAACTTAGGTCAAGCTAGGGTTACACACTCTAACCAAGTAGTCATAATCTAGGTTAGCTTCTAGGACAGTCTCCTAAGTCACCCTGAGTCAAAGTCACTAATAGCACCAAATCAATTATACTAAAAATCACTTAAAAATTCCAATAATTATAATTAATACTAATAATTCCAAATAATTCTAAAATTTTAAAAAAATGACCAAAATACCCTCAAGCTAGAAATGTGGTAGTGACAAATCTACCCTCCTTAAAATAATTTCGTCCTCGAAATTAAAAGGACGAAACTAACAGATGAGAAGGATAGATAATCATACCTCACGGTGCAAACAAATATGGGTATCGCTCGCGCATCTCATCCTCCCGCTCCCAGGTAGACTCTCCTGGAGAATGATGCCTCCATGCGAACTAAAGGTATCACCTGGTTTTTCAGCACCTTCTCACGGCGATCCAGAATCTCCATAGGCTGCTCTGGATAACTGAGAGTAGGTCCAACCTCAATCTCCGAATGATCAAGTACATGACTAGGGTCAGCCACGTACCGTCTCAACTGTGATACGTGGAATACGTTGTGGACACCCATTAGTGCAGGTGGCAAGTCTAGCCTATAAGCCACGTCACCGACCCTCCCGCTGATCACGAAAGGTCCGATAAAGCGCGGGCTAAGCTTCCTACCTCCACCAAAATGTATCGTACCACGAGTCGGAGATATCCGTAAAAACCATGTCTCCAACCTAATCACAAGCAAGGTCTTAAGTTACTAAAAATCAAACACGATCAATCAAACAAAACAAAAAAATATAACACTTCTAATCCTATCTCTAAATCTGTACCTCAAACTCCAACGGCCTCTGGTGGCTATCGGCCCAGTGCCGATGTCTGTCCTGTGCCACGCAAAGTCTGTCCCTGATGAGCTTCACCTTCTCGGCTGCGTTAACAACCATCTATGGTCCCAGAAAAGCTCGTTCTCCAATATCATCCCAAGATAAGGGTGTACGACACCTACGCCCGTACAGAGCCTTAAAAGGTGATATCTTAATGCTGGCCTGATAACTGTTATTGTAAGAAAACTCCACCAAATATAGATGATCCTCCCAGAAACCTCTAAAATCCAGGACACACGTCCGTAGCATATCCTCAAGCGTCTGAATAGTCCTCTCTGACTGTCCGTCCGTCTGGGGGTGGTATGCAGTACTAAACTTGAGCTGAGTGCCCAAACTAGTCCGCAGACTCCTCCAGAAATGGAAAGTAAAGCGACTATCCCGATATGAGATAATGCTGACGGGAACTCCGTGAATCCTGACTATCTGCCGCATGTACAACTCCGCAAGCCTCTCTGTAGACGTACCCACATTGGATGGCAAGAAGTGGGCCGATTTGGTCAACCTGTCAACGATGACCCAAATTGCGTCTTTTCCTCCTGGTGTACGCGACAACCCAGATACGAAATCCATGGTGATATGTTCCCACTTTCACTCTGGAATGGGCAACGGCTGCAATAATCCTCTGGGCCTCTGCCTCTCTGTCTTGACCCGCTGACAGACCAAGCATCTAGCTACGAAGCGAGCTACCTTCCGCTTCATCTCGTACCACCAGATATCCTCTCGCAGATCCCTGTACATCTTGTTAGCACCAGGATGTATAGAGTACTGCGATCTGTGAGCCTCCTGCATGATCAGCTCCCTGAGCTCCCCGCTAGGCACACATAACCTAGAACCGTGCCTCAAGGCACCATCCTCTGCAAGTGAAAACTCGCCATCCACTAACTCTGTACAAACCTGCTCTCGGATACACCGCAGAGCTACATCCTCGAACTGCGTCGCCTTGATCCTCTCTATCAAGTCCGACTGTATCTGAAGGCCCTACAACTGTATCTGCACTCCGGGCACGATCACCTCAATCCCAAGGCTCTCCAAGTCTGTAAGCAAGTGTCGATCCATAGTCAAACACATGGCTATCGGATACCTACTCAAGGCATCGACAACTACGTTGGCCTTTCCTGGGTGATACTGAAGTGAGATGTCAAAGTCCTTCATCAACTCTAGCCACCTGTGCTGCCTCATGTTGAGCTCTTTCTGTGTAACACATACTTCAAGCTCTTATGATCTGTGAAAATCTCCACCCTCTCTTCATACAGATAATGTTTCCACAATTTCAGAGCAAAAATCATCGCTGCCATCTCCAGGTCATGGGTAGGGTAGTTCTTCTCATGGGGACATAATTGTCTGGAAGCATAGGCAATCACCTTCCCATGCTGCTGCAAGACACAACCCCCCCTTCCCTGAAGCATCACTATAGATAGTGAATCCACCTGATCCTGAAGGCAATGTCAGAATAGGAGCTGTCGTAAGCCGCTTCTTTAACTCATCAAAAGTTGCCTGACACTCCTCTGACCAAACATACTCAGCATCCTTTTGGGTCAACCGAGTCAACGGCTCTGCAATTCGGAAGAAATCCTGTACAAATCTCCTATAATATCCTGCCAGCCCCAGGAAACTCCTGATCTCTGCCACTGAAGTCGGCGCTGCCCAAGCCTCAACTGCTGTGATCTTCTTCGGGTCCACTGAGATACCATCTCCAGTCACCACATGACCCAAGAAGTCAACCCTGTCTAGGAAGAACTCGCACTTCGAGAGCTTGCCAAACAATCTCTCCCTCCTGAGTGTCTCCAGAACCACTCTCAAGTGCTCCTCGTGCTCTTCCTCTGTCTTGGAATACACTAGGATATCATCAATGAATACCACCACAAACTTGTCCAATTACTGGTGGAATACCTTGTTCATTAGGTTCATAAACACTGCTGTTGTATTGGTCAGCCCAAACGGCATAACCAAAAACTCAAACTGCCCGTACCGCGTCCTGAAAGCGGTCTTGGGAATATCCTCCCTCTTCACCTTCACCTGGTGATAACCTAACCTCAAATCAATCTTGGAGAACACCCGAGCTCCGCTCAACTAATCAAAGAGATCACGATCCACGACAGTGGGTATCTGTTCTTAATAGTCAGGTTGTTAAGTGCCCTGTAGTCGATACACATCCGTACCGACCCATCCTTCTTGGGTACGAAAAGTACCGGTGCACCCCAAGGTGAAGAACTCGATCGGATGAAACCCTTGTCCTGCAGCTCATCCACCTGCTTCTTCAGCTCCACCAATTTACTGTTGTTCACTCGATAGACATGCTGAGAAATCGGTTCCGTGCCAGAAACCAAGTCTATCGAGAACTCTACATCCCTGTCCGGTGGAAGCCCTGGCAACTCCTCTGGAAATACGTCCATAAACTTTGTGATCAAGGGATGTGGAGCCACTTGCTCCTCAACTGATGCTCCACAGAAGACTCCGCCATCCTGTTCTGCCTGCCGCCGGGTGTACTTAAACTCTGGCTCTCCTGGCGCCCTAAACAAAACTCCCCCTCGGTAATCAATGCGAGCGTGGTGTCTACTCAGCCAGTCCATACCTAATACAATATCGTAGTTCGGTAGTGGCATGACGAGTAAACTCACTCCCAACTCTCGGTCTCCCAATATGACGCTTCCCTCGCAAACATCACTCACGAGGATGACCCCACCCCCGGTCGTGATCTTGCAGGTCCTAGGCAATGGTTCAGAAAGCAGACTGTGCCTAATAGCATACGATACTGACACAAAGCTATGGGAAGCCCCAAAATCAAAGAGTGCAAAAGCTGGAGTGGAGTCTAGAAGAACCGAACCTGCTATCAACTCCCCTACGGCCTCTGCATCCTCAGCTGCCATGGCGAAAGCTCGCTCCTGCTGTCCACCCGTGCCTGTGCTGGTGCTGGTGGAACCTCTGCTGCTGGGTCTGCAGTGGCGCCTTCAGCTGTCCTGCTGGAGCCTTGGCTGCTCCAACTCCTCCTGGTACCGGATGCATCGACGCCACTGGACAATCTCGCATCTGGTGGTCCGCTGATCCACACGTCAAGCATCTACCGAGTCTCTTCCTGCACTCGTCCCACTTGTGCCCAGGCTTCTTGCAGAAAGTACAACTGATAGCCTGCTGCCTGGGTACCTGCTGCCCTCTCTGCTGCTGATGCTGCACCTGCTGAAGAGGTACCCTGTCCTGCTGCTGATACTGCTGAACTGGCCTCTGCGGCTGCTGATGTTGGAAGTGAGGCCTCTTGGCCTGCCCCTGACAGCTGCTACCAACCTGGAAGTCACGACCCCTCTTCTTCTTCAGCCCTAGGTCTCTCTTCCGCTGCCATAGCCCTAGAAAATATCTCTGCAAAAGTAGCATTCCGGTCGCTCTTAGTCAGCGACCGAACCTCTCTAATCAAGCCTCGGCGAAACTTTCTCGCCTTCGTCTTCTCAGTCAAGTCATCTATGAAACGGGCCAATCTACAAAACTCTCCAGCATACTCAGATACAGTCTGGTTCCCCTGAACCAGACCCTCGAACTGTGCCTCGATACCTCCCAAGGCCACATCAGGAAAGAACTGCTCCTTAAACAGCTCCTTGAACTGGGCCCAAGTCTGGCCCTCAACTCCCACCCTGGGATCTGTCTGATACCACGTACGGGCTAAGTCCTACATCGGACTGCCCGTCGCCTTGATCTGGAGTCGATCTGGTATCTCCGCCAGTCGGAATATCTTCTCGATATGCTCGATCCAGTCGTCTGCATAATGGATGCCCTTTGTGCCGAAGAACTCTCTGGGATGCATCTTCTGAAAGTCCTGTATATCCTTCTCTCCGACGGGGCTGCTGTTGGGTCCACTGAGCAGTAACCAACTCTACAGTAGTACGAACCAGCTGGTGCGCCTCGTCTATCCCCTGGCGAAAATTGGCAGTCTGCCTCTGCTGCTGCTGCTGGTGGGACTCCAGAATCCTCTCCACGAAGGAGTAGAGATGTGCAGCATCTACCATCCCCGCAGGCGGAGGCTGCTGTGGTGGAAGGATCTTAGAATCACAGGGCTCTACCTCCTGGCTGGTTGAGGTGCTCCTCCAAAAGCTGCAAAAACACCGACTCCTGAGGGCTGCACTGGCCCTGCGGTACTGGAAGCTGGCTGCTAGATACGAGAGGTGGCCGACCCCTCTCCAGCATCTCCCATCCCGGGGCGATGTGATCTCGTCTCAACCATCCTGGAGACACAGATCAATAAGAAACAATTACTGAGAATGAGTCAAAATATCAAAGGAGGACAATTTAAAATTCAAAGGAAGACAATAAGCAGCAAAATAGATATACAGAATCTGATACAGAGTTTTTTCTAGTGTGATTGAGTACCTTCAAAAAAAATACAAATTCCTACTGCAGGCTACAGCGATATTCTAGTTCGAATACCACTACATTTCCAACTAGACCTGCATGGGCCACCACTAAAACGTGTCACGACCCGCACCCTAGAGTAAGGCACGAGACGTGGGTACGTCCAGCCTACGCCGTAGTGTCGACGGTAGAACACTGTCATAGGTCAACATCTAAACAATATAAAGGTACCTGTACAGTATATACTCTCCGAATGGAGGTAACATAGCAGATACAGTCTCAATCACAACTAAGTTAGAACAGGATAAAGATAGATAGATAGATAAATATCCAGAATGAAAACACAGAGATACAATCCAGAATTCTAAGTGTCTAAGTAAGTACAAATATCCTAAATATCTCAGAATCCATATACAGTAATCCATGAAAAGTAAAGACATCCTAATCTAGGGGTGTCATCCACAGCTAGTGGGTCCTGCTGCTGGTCCAAGTCCAAGCACTCATCTAGTGTACACCGTAGTAGGTAGGGCAGAACGCCTCAGCCTCGTCCTCTGTATTATTTCAACAGGTCCAGTCAGGACAGGAGCAAGCACAGTACATCTCAACAAATTATAGCAGGTCAGGATATATAATCATGCTAGAGTAGATACAAGAACTGAAGGAAATAACATGATGAAAAAGGAAGACTGTAAATAATATATATCATATACAGAACTATCAGTGACTAGTGATTCAGAGCACAAGATGGTTATGTAAATGGCACGATGTTTACACGAGTAATCTACAGAGGTTTGTACACGAGTAATCTACTGGATTGATTATATAACCACTTCTACTCCCCCGCCCCAATCAATACACAAGGAGCTAGCTAAGTTATGTTATTGTACACGAAGGTCATGTGATACATGATTATACACGATTTCACACGTTTCGTACACGAATGTCACAAATACACGGTACACGATGCTCACGATAAAGTACACGAACACGGATACCCGATGTATCCGCTAAGGGGATAACATCGCACGACAAGATCCATATAGTACTAATCCGTGTTTCCAACGTGTCAGCATCATGTAAAGTAATCTAAAGCAGGAATATACTCCTAATGAAGGATATGAAAGATCAGAGAATGTACTCGCCTGTATCCTGAGAATCTGAAGAATATCTACTGTCCGAGGAGTGGTGTCTGTCTCCTATAGAACAGTACAAGTCACTATGAGTCTAAAATGATAATAAGATGTAAGTCAATGCATTCTACATGAATCTAGGTCAATCTAGACAAACTCTTGGTCAACTCTGGTCAACCCTAGAAGTCAAACTAGGTCTACTAAGTCAAATCTAAGTCAAAAAGTCTATACTAGTCTAACTAGTCTAATCTAGGTCTAACAAGGCTATACAAGTCCAATCTAGACCTATACTGGCATTCAAGCCACCCATAGGCTAAGAGCCCTCGGCTATAGGCTATCTATATGTATACCACACATACCTATATATATATATATATATAATATACACACACATATTATAATATATAGGATACCTATATATTCATGCTTACACATAGGAGAATAGGAAGGCATATAAATGTGTTCAAGTGTGTGTGTGTGCCATGAGTGAGAGTGTCAAGAGTGTGTGTTAGTGAGACACTTGTGTGTGTGTATAGAATAGTGCCATGGCAATGACATGTGTGTGGTTTTCTGAAATCAGTGAACACATGGTGTAACCTGGAAATCAATTGGTAAAATCCAGGAAATGGTGAGCTGATAAGCATGACAGTTACATGTAAATAGATCTCAGGTTTTAGGGAACTAAGTAACAGTTGACAGTTAACAAGAAACAGTGAGCTAACTATAGGAATCAGTGAGCATAACAATGTATCCTGGAATCAGTGTACTAGTGTTTAAACAGTGGGAATCAATCTATTTACAAACAGTGTACATATGTCAATAGAAAAAACAGAGAAAGGACAGTGTAACCTATAATTCAGTTAGCTAAACCCAATCCTCATATGAATTCAACCATGTACACAACTAATAAGGGATCATTCAAACTCAGTTCTAAAGAAGGAAAGAAAACCAATTTCTCAGTTTTATGAAAAACAATCATTGATCCCAACTCAACAGTTAAGGATAAAAATCAATCTCAGGATATCATTCTCAGTTGACAGTTCATATGAAAACAATCAGTGGCTTAGGAAAGGAATTTAGTCCAATTACAGTTCATTGGGAATGAAATGAAACATTCAAATTGTATCAGTCCTATAGCTTATTCGAAAACCAAAACATTGCCAAAACCCTATTCCACACAATTCGAATCACATGACAATTCACAAGAACTAAAATCTCAGTTTTGAGAATGGAAATCAATTCCCAGATTAACAGTTTTGTTAAATTCAATAGCCAATCGAACCAACACAAAGTCCAAATTCCCTTTCTCCAATCATAAAGCCTATTTGAATTGTAATACTTCATTAACATGAACTAGCAATTATGTGGGATCATTTAACAGTGAAAAAAACATCAATTGAAGGGATTTAAATGTTTAGGAATTTAAAAAACCAAGTATCAGTAAACGAATCAGTGTATCAGTCGACCCATAAGTTCGAATCCAAATTTCTACATCATTACCTAAACTAACATGTAAATCCAATCTAACATATATCATTAATCATGTTAGGATCTATTTAGCATTAAATCATAATTTAAATCATTAAAAACTGAATTAAAATAGTGTACAAGTGACAGGACTGTGCACGTACAGTGTATTCCCCGTGCACGCACGATATCGTATCCGACACGACATGAGAGGTCGTGTAATTCTGGGAACCTCGTGTTAGTGGTTGCCCCAACTCGTGTGTCCAATATCACGTGTCCACGTAGCGTGTGTTGCGTGCAATCGACCCTGAGCAGCAGGAGAAGCAATACTGCTCGCGTGCGCGTGGCACCCCGCATGTTCCCGTGTCCACCGCGACCCGACACGACACTGATAACACCTCAGGACACTGGAATCCCTTAAGCGAGGTTAAAACTAACTTCCTATTCAAACCAATTCCTAAAACAGTGATGAAATGCCCACTGTGGCATTTCATCGAACACCTACACGTATCTACTGATACGTGTCCGATACGGACACGTATTGGACACGAAACCTAGGGATGCTATACCTACAGCTAGGGTAGACCTAGGGCTTCCTAAATATGCAATAATAACAGAAATTTATGGTGTGGATTAGAGATTTACCTAGGGTTTGCAATGGCTCAAAAAGCCCCAATGTGAGTGGATCCTCAAGCTACCAAAACTCATCCAAATTGCTTCTTCCCTGAAATTCCTCACCACAAACAGCAAGTAGAAGAAATTTAGAGCCTATTGCAATTGGTTTGGATGGAAAAGGAATTAAATTGGATTTTCTAGGAATTTCTAAAGATGGAGCATACCTCTCTTTCCAACTTGAGAACTTTCTAAAGGAGGCTAGCCCTAACTTTGAGGAGGCATTAAATAGATGGGGGGATAGGGTTGGCCGCCATGGAGGTGTTGGGCTAGGGTTAGGGTTTACATGGTGTTGGGTTTTGGGCTCTATGGGCTTAAGTCATTAATCATGACTTGTGAAACCACAAGCCATTCTCTAGCCAAATAAATTCCTATTCTCTCCAAATAAATTCTAATTGGTTGGATATCACTAACTTAGGTCAAGCTAGGGTTACACACTCTAACCAAGTAGTCATGGTCTAGGTTAGCTTCTAGGACAGTCTCCTAAGTCACCCTGAGTCAAAGTCACTAATAGCACCAAATCAATTATACTAAAAATCACATAAAAAATCCAATAATTATAATTAATACTAATAATTCCAAATAATTCCAAAATTTTAAAAAATGACCAAAATACCCTCAAGCTAGAAATGTGGTAGTGACACCCCATGTCTAGAATCTAGCAATATCAAGTCTGTACATTCATCTCAAAAGTAATAGCAATATTGACAAAGAAATCTAGAATGCTCACACGAGGTCAATACCACGAATAGTCATGTAAACCTCGCATCATGAATGTGTCGGTGTCCTATGGTCAATCGTGTCAATGGACACGTCAGTTTGTACGTAATGCCTAATGTCAATACTCGATGTCGCTATCATGACATCGGCACCCGTCTATAAATGGACGCTAAGTATTGACGTCCTACGTCATGTAATGCTAATAAAAAAAACAACAAGACAGAAAAGAAAGATCTGTAACGATGGCAAGGCACGCTTGTCTGTAACTGTTGTCTGCGGTGGTCCTGACCAACTCCGGTGTCCTTGTCGATCCTTCCTAGCTCACCTATAATAAAACATTATATTTAATATTCTATATCAACATATCATATATAAATTATATGAGTATCTATGCCTCCTAGTTGTCATAACGTTGCTACGATACTACATCTATATATAAGTACATATAGGTACCAAATCCTCTCGTAAATACTTTACAATTATAACAAAATAACATATTTAAATTCTGGAATTTATCTATAAATATTTATATATTTCTATAATTATATTTCAATAGGGAACCCTTTTACAAAAGGTCTTATGTCAATACCACATATGACTTCTTCAAATTCGACCCATTAATTTAGTCCCGAAACATGAATAAATAAAATTAATAAATTCTGTAAAAATCCCGAAAATTAGTTAAAATAGTACTTATAATGATAAACCTTGCACACATAAAGTTTAATACGGATTCATGGAGTTTTGACACTTTTGGACACAAGGAAAACAGAATTTTTCGGAGTTCAGTGACACGATAAATGTCTTGAATTTTTAAAAATAGCAAACGGATGCGAAACCTAACTTTCAGATATGCGTCGAAAAGGTATCGAAGTATAGATTATGAATAAAAATTAAAAGGTTATAAACTGAACTTAGATAGGCGAAAAGTGGCCCATAACAGAATTCATCAGTTCTGGAGATCCTGTCGTAGAATCAACGCCACGGGCAAACCGCTTGGAACTAGGAGATTCGGTTCATAAGTTGGAGTAGACATATAAAGGTAACTCTTATATTTCGTTTGAGGAGAGGAGAAAAAGTGGATGAAACATCATCTACAAGTCGACTAACCTGCTGTGACATTTCAGACTTTAATTCGACGGAGTTTCGGCCCAAGTAGCGCGTCGTGCACCTCTCTAACGGCCGCAAGGTTGTTCCTACAGTTGCTAGGGTGGAAGGGGATGTTGAGAGGGATGTCCAAGTGGTGGTGGTTGGCACAGAAATCGAGAAAAAATTATATTTTGTGAAGAAAAGGGGGTCGGCTAGGGTTTCGTGTTTGGAGTAGTGGCCGCTAGGTTTGGGGGGATTTATGGAGTAGTGGGTGGTTATGAGAGAGGGAGATGGTTAGGATTTTATTATATATAATATATATATATATATATATATATATATATATATATATATATATATATATATATATATATGTATGGGCTTTGGTTTGATCTAATTTGGATAGGATTTGGTTCTCCAAATCATACTATTATTAATAGGTTTCCTATTTGGTTAGATGTTTGACCAAGCCAAATATATAAGGGAATATTACTATAGTTGCAATTAAACCTCTAAAGTTCTCTTAAATATATGTATACTTGGTTTTGATACTCCTAGTTAGGCTCTAACTAGTAGGGTTGACTAGGTTAGGGTCCGAGTAGCATTACTAGTCAAATTGGACCCGAAAAATCAATTTAATGAGTCTCATGTGCCATTTGCAAATAAGTAGCACATGGGAACTCGATTGGTGGTGCACCCTAGGCATATGCATTATAGACTCAACATGGGTCAAAACCATATATTGGATCATACGATTTCGATCTATGTCAAGTCCCAAAAGCAAATTGGAAGTTGGCTTAAAATTACGTCAATGGCTCAAATTGGCCTAAGTTGGCCCAAAGTTGCACGAAGTCAAAAGAATGTTGAAAAGTAAATTTGGATGGGACATAATATATCAAACTGAAGGTGGACAAGTCTAGAATTCAAATATGTAACTGGATTTGAGAAAACATATTTATTGTGCTTCAAAAATCAAAGCTACGGTAAACTACTAACATAGTCATCATTAACTTTAATAATTTAAAATATCCATATAAAATAATTAAAATAAATCCAAAAATCAGGGGGCTTACAACCTACCCAGCTTAGAAAATTTCGTCCTTAAAATTAAAAGTAACACAATTCTATGGTAAAAAAACTTATCATAAGAATAATTAAGCTAAGATTTATCGGCATCTACGAATAAGTGGGGATAACGCTCACGCATAGAATCTTCACGCTCCCAAGTTAATTCTTCCGGAGAATGGTGCCTCCTTGCAACACGAACCAGTCTAATCTTCTGCCCTCTGAGCGTCTTCTCACTCGTATCCAAGATACCTACCGGCTGCTCCTCGTAAGATAAACTGGGTCCCACCGTGATCTCAGAGTGATCGACCACATGACTGGGATCAGTCACATACCTCCTCAGCTATGAGATGGAATACATCATGCACTTCCTCTAGTGATGGAGGTAATACAAGACGATATGCCACCTCTCCTACACGTTCAATAATATCGAACGGTCTAATATACCTTGGACTCAACTTTCCTCTACTTCTGAATCGAATGGTGCCCGCGTCGGTGAGATCCTCAGAAATACTTGCTCTTCCTCCTTGAATTGTAGTGGTCGATGATGCATATCGGTCCAATGCTTCTGTCGGTCTTGAGCTGCCTGAAGATGACTCTGAATCCGCTTCACTTTCTTGACTGTCTGCATCACAAGCTCTGGTCCAAGTATTTGTCGCTCTCCAGCCTCTGTCCTATCGCAAAGTCTACGAAATCTTGCATCTGTAGGTAATGCTGCCTTTATTCTATCCACAAGTGACGACTATACTTCAAGATTGGCAAGTACTCATTGCTGTCCCTGCATAATGACTTCTATTCCAAGCTCCTCAAGATCCTCTAATAACTGTGGCTGAGCTGTCAAGAAATATACAGTAGGCTTCCTACTTAAAACGGCCGCTACTACGTTTGCCTTATCAGGATGGTAATGCAAATCTATGGCATAGTCTGCCATGAGCTTCAACCACCGCCTCTGTCTCATATTCAACTCCTTTTGCGTGAAGACATTTTTCAAGCTTTTATGATCCGTAAATATCTCCACACGTTCTCCATACAAATAATCCCTCCATAGCTTCAATGTAAAGATCACCGCCGCTAACTCCAGATCATGAGTAGGGTAATTCTTCTCATGTAACCTCTGCTGCCTCGATGCGTAGGCTATGACCTTTCCGTGTTGCATCAAAACACATCCAAGTCCACTACCTGACGCATCACTATAAACCACGAATCTCCCGATCCAGAAGGAAGCGTCAAAATAGGTACCGAGGTCAACCTCTTCTTCAACTCTTCAAAAGCCTTCTGACAATCTTCTGTCCACTGGAACTCCTGATCCTTGCACGTCAATCGTGCATAGGTTCTGCGATCCATGAGAAATTCTCTACGAACCTGCGGTACTCGGCAAGTTCGAGAAAACTTCTAACTTCTGCAATAGATGTCGGTGTCGGCCAAGACTCCACAGTAGCTATCTTTTTCGGATTCACTGAAAGTCCTTCCCTGAGATAATGTATCCAAGGAAAGAAACTCTATCAAAGCAGAATTCACACTTACTAAGCTTAGCATAGAATCTCTCATTCCTTAATACTCCCAATACAACTTGTTCTATTGTAGGTATAGTATTATAACCTATTCAATGATACTCGCCAGTTCACTTCTAGCAATTTCTCCTAATAGGCTCTAGGCATCCGATATCCGGGCACGATCATATTCGACTCATAATCTCACCAGGATCCATCTCTAAGAGAGTTACCCGTTTCTATTTACCCAACATCACAATCATACCAATAATCTAGCTTAATTATATTCTATAATATAACTATAAGGTTTAACTATTTTAGTTATTTAATAAGTAGAAGGTAACGGGAACCAAAAACTGGGTCAAAAAACCTATATACCAATTTCAAACAACGATAGGGTCAAGCAAAGTAGGAAGGTTTGTCGAATTATTTCCAAGAACGATGTGAAGCCAAACAAAATGCATAGGACATAGTCTAGGTAAGACTCGAGAACCATATATCTCCGTGATTATGTCACATGAAGTTACTGCCACGCCAGTGTGCATCTGGCTGCAAATAAATTCTTTGTTCCGTAATACGACGGATGACTGCAGTACATATCTGCTATGCCAGTAATACAAGTTCTTGAGCTTATCTTGGCCAGATCCTTAAAAAAATTGAATTAACTTTGTACGAAAGTACATAAGAAAAGGTCAACATGTATAGGATATGATTTAAGTAGAGTTCGAGAAACATATGTAGCCATGATATCGTTATCTGAAGTCATGCCTCGCCAGTATTTCTCTGGCAGCAAAACTTTGATTCGTAATACAAGGATAAATATAATTTCTCAAACTTTTCCTTCAACTAATCCATAAAACACTATCCATTAACTTAGCGAAAAGAAACGAGAAGAATTACTCAGGAAGTCAACGGGAATGATTTAGTAAAATCCCGAATAGATAAGAACACAAAAGCAATCATGTTGAGAAAGAAGATAACATGAAAGCAATCATGCAAAGAATCTCAGAGAAGTCTATATTCCTAGTTGTGGATGTATCCTCAAGTCCTATTCTTCGATCGGTTGCAAGCTCATAATAGTACAACTATCCTGGATATAACTACGACCGCATAATTCGCTAAGACTCCACCTGCACCTATGACTTCTAGTATCTATGCCTCTCTTTTCCTTATATGATAGTAAGGGAAGATACATCCATTATGAAGATTTGTCTTGCTAGCATGAATAAATAAGGATTATGGTAGAACATAATCAAACTGAATGCAAGTCAAACAGTCAAGTGAGAGTTTAAAAAGAAGTCAAGGAAGGTATCAAGCATGTAGATGTGATCCTATAGGTCTTTCCTACGCTAATTGCAGGCTCATATCGGTACAGTAACGTAACCAAAGCGATTAACGTAGACCTGCATGAGCAACCACAAAAACATGTAACGTCCCAGTCCCAAAATATGTAGAACCAGGTATACGAATACATGCCAGCAGCACTTCACCAATGGGCCAAGCTACACAACAAGCCCATTAGCGAAATACTTAAGCTGTAAATCATGATAACACCCAGAAATACAACACAGTCCACAGGTATATACATCTAATCACATTCATAGAGTCCACAAATAGATCAAGAATAAATAAGAAAATGTCTCAAACATCCAGCAATAAAAGTAATGAAGTCTGTGCGGGTAAAACATCCCAAAATCACAGAAATAGAAAGAAAGTATAAATCAACTACAAGTATGATGAAAAGAAAAGGAAATAATGTAGCAAGACTAAATATGATTATAACATGATTATGAAAAATCCTCTGGCACTATCTCGTCCTCCTGTGCCGGTACGCCTCCGGTCTCAGCTCCCGAACCATAAACCTCTGGGTAGTCTTCAGCTTCGTCTAAGCCTGGGAAATAG
This sequence comes from Iris pallida, assembly GCA_029216955.1. Classification (NCBI taxonomy): domain Eukaryota; kingdom Viridiplantae; phylum Streptophyta; class Magnoliopsida; order Asparagales; family Iridaceae; genus Iris; species Iris pallida. Next base: position 43,062 of record JANAVB010004719.1, read on the forward strand.
CCAGGTCCTCAGAAGACTAGCAAGGTTCATAATATACATGTCAAGGTACAAAAATAAAATATGAACTAAGCTAATCTACTGTATCCGTCTATGTGCTATACAAGTGAGATACTTTTCTAGAATACCAGACCCCTTCCACTAAGGCTCACTAGCACCTCAGCAGGGTATTGTCCCCAGTACCTGTGTCGTGGCACCAAGGACAATCAATTCTCGATAGTGATAATTCCTTACTCTACAGAGATAAATGTCACTAAACAACGGGCCACACGACAAGGTCTGATATTGTAGTCAAGTTCTCCCCAATCCCCATGTCTAAAATCTAGCAATATCAAGTCTGTACAGTCATCTCGAAAGTAATAGAAATACAGATAAAGAAATCTAGAATGCTAACACGAGGTTAAATTCTAGAATTTATCTATAAATATTTATATATTGCTATAATTATATTTTCAATAGGGGAACCCTTTCACAAAAGGTCCTATGTCAATACCACATATGACTTCTTCAAATTCGACCCATTAATTTAGTCCCAAAACAATGAATAAATAAAATTAATAAATTATGTAAAATCCTAGAAATTAGCTAAAATAGTACTTATAATGATAAACCTTGCACAACATAAAGTTTAATACGGATTCATGGAGTTTTGACACTTTTGGACACAAGGAAAACAGAATTTTTCGGAGTTCAGTGATACGGCAAATGTCTTAAATTTTTAAAAATAGCAAACGGATGCGAAACCTAACTTTCAGATATCCTCAGAAAGGTATCGACGTCTAGATTCTAAATAAAAATATTAAAAGGTTAGAAACTGACCTTAGATAGGCAAAACGTGGCCCGCAATAGAATTCGTCAGTTCTGGATACCCTGTCATAGAATCAGCGCCACGGGCAAACCGCTTGGAACTAGGAGATCCGACGATCAAAGGTTGGAGTAGACATATAAAGGTAACTCTCAGATTTCATTTGAGGAGAAAAGATGAGAAAAAGTGGATGAAACATCATCTACAAGTCAACTAACCTGCTGTGACATTTCAAACTTTGATTCGATGGAGTTTTCGCCCAAGTAGCGTATCGTGCACCTCTCTAACGGCCGCAAGGTTGTTCCTACAGTTGCTAGGGTGGAAGGGGATGTTGAGAGGGACGTCCAAGTGGTGTTGGCACAGAAATCGAGAAGAAATTATATTTTGTGAAGAAAAGGGGGGTCGGCTAGGGTTTCGGGTTTGGAGTGGTGGCCGCTAGGTTTGGGGGGTTTATGGAGTAGTGGGTGGTTATGAGAGAGGGGGATGGTTAGGGTTTGATAGGTATATATATATAGTGCATGGGCTTTGGTTTGATCTAATTTGGATAGGATTTGGTTCTCCCAATCATACTATTATTAGATTTCTTATTTTGGTCAGATGTTTGACCATGCCAAATATAAGGGAATTTTGCATATAAGGGAATATTGCATATGGCTGCAATTAAACCTCTAAAATTCTCTTAAATATATGTATACTTGGTTTTTGTACTCCTAGTTAGGCTCTAACTAGTAGGGTTGACTAGGTTAGGGTCCGAGTAGCATTACTAGTCAAATTGGACCCGAAAAATCAATTTAATGAGTCTCATGTGCCATTTGCAAATAAGTAGCACATGGAAACTCGATTGGATGGTTCACCCTAGGAATATGAATTATAGACTCAACATGGGTCAAAACCATATATTGGGTCATACGGTTTCGATCTATGTCAAGTCCCAAAAGCAAATTGGAAGTTGGCTTAAAATTACGTCAATGGCTCAAATTGGCCTAAGTTGGCCCGAAGTTGCGCGAAGTCAAAAGAATGTTGAAAAGTAAATTTGGATGAGAAATGATATATCAAACTGAAGGTGGACGAGTCTAGAATTCAAATATGGAACTGGATTTGAGAAAACAATATTTGTTGTACTTCAAAAATCAAAACTACGGTAAACTAGTAACATAGTCATCATTAACTTTAATAATTTAAAATATCCATATAAAATAATTAAAAATAATTAAAATGAAATCCAAAATTAGGGGGCTTACACGGAGACTCTCCAACTTCAATCTTTCATAATAGGTTTTGATCTCCTTATACAACAAGATGAAGATCTTACTTTTCAACTCAATAACTCTAACACAATTTGTGGATGGCAAATGAAAGCTTTGTAGAGTTGTTTGTGGATAGGCTTTGGTGGTTTAGAAATTTTTAGGCTCAAAACATCAACCTTGAATGAAGGGGTTCAAGGCTATTTATAACCAAAGTATTAAAAAGAGCTCAAAGGCAACTTTTCAGTCAGCGATCGGTATACCGTCGGTACGAACCGGTATATCGATCTGGAATTGCAACGGCTAGAAATATAGCCGTTGGGATCATTAAATGTTTGAAATCCGATCGTTGAATTTTTAACGTTACTGAATCGGTATACCGTCGGTATAGATCAGTATTCCGTCGGTATACCCACCATGATTTCTTTATTGCATATGTCCACAGTGATCTTGCTTATTAATTTATTGCATGTACATGTTAGACGAACAAAGCAATATATATCGCAAATTTGATAATATAAAGCACAGTAGAACAATGCTAAGTTTAAGTATAAGAGTTATAGTGATAGCATAAATATTAGTGAGATCATAATGTTAAACTTAATTGAATAACCATAATCAAAACATAGTTTTGATTTTGGTAACTCAATTAAATTTAAGATATATATAATAAAAACTCATATCACTAATATGTAAAATAATATGCACACATCACCAAAGGTATAAGTATAAGTAGAAATGCTATAGTGATAGTATAAAAATTAGTGATAATGAAATGCTAAACTTAAAGATTGACCATATTAAAAAATATGATACAATCATTGTGCCAACAATCTCCCCCTTTTTGATTATGGCAAATCGGTTAAGTTTAGTATGGATACAATAGATGCTTGTATCACTAATATACAAAAGACATAATCAATATCACTAAAAGCATACTACTTCGATTACTTATAAATACATACTTAAACTTACTTCTCCACCTTTGACATGATCAAAAATAGGCTCTCCCATACTAAGAGATAAAATAAAATCAATCTTAAGCATAAAATCAGAGCATGGGGAAGTCATAGACAATCATGATCAAGATATACTAATAAAAAACAACGGAAGAAGGGTGTAATGACAAGTTTATAAAGCTACATTGCCAATGTAGAACATCAAATTTTTAAAAGAAGCATGTCAAAATACAATATAGTTGGTAAAACAAATAAATTGAAAAACAATCAAAAAATAGTTTTACCAACTTGAAATCCAAGAAAGAAACTCCAAAACATAATATTATATGAATTAAAACTCTAGTTTTGGAAGGAAGCGATATACCAATTGAAGTAAATGATTTCAATCAAGGATTTCAGTCAAAAGCCCATGGGGATTAGATAATTGCAAAGTAATTGATATTTAAAAAAAATACCAATTGAGATAGTTGGAAGATATAAACTTAATACCAATTGAAATATAAACCTGAAACATTGATCAAAAAGCCATTTGAAAGTCAAAATTATCCACAAATAATTAGAGTGGAACAAATAATGAATGATCAGTGAAATAGAGCAATTGATATAAAATAATCTCTTTATTTGCAAAATCTATGCGCTTACCCAAGTTAATGCATTTGAACTCAATTACCTTATCATGCTATGTGAATATCCTTTAGATAAACATGAAGGTAAAGGAGAAAAGTACTTGAGAAAAAGCATTCAGTCGACTTGAATGCTCCCCCTCAAAGTATTACCAATATAGATAAACATGAATTTTAGGTAAGTCCTCAATAAGAAAAGCCAAATCAATTAAGCATATAAGGAAAGCCAAAACAATGAAAGCACAATAGTTATCAAGATAAGATATAAAAGTTAATATTAACAAGATGACTTATTTAACCCATATAAAAAAGAGATAAATAAAAAAGACACTTGCATACACTCTCATAAATCCTTCACAAATAAAAATATCATGACCTCAATCAATAGGATATAAAATTGAAAAAAAAATATGGGTCCATTATGAACTAGGTATACGACATATTACAGGGTATAAATGAATTGAATCAATTAATTTGCTCCCCCTCAAAATATGCGTCTAGTTCCAAAGCACTTGTAGCATAAAATATATAACTAAAAGATTTGGGGGTAAATCAACTATGGATTTCTCCCCTTTGCTTAATGCATATAAGGCTAGAATATCGTCAAAAGACGAATAATATCATCTTTAGTCAAGAAGAGATATCAAATTAATAGTCGTTAAAGATAAAAAATTAGAAGAATATTCCAATTAAGCACGTATAATCAAAAGATGGCATACATTAATCTATATAGAAGGATCACATATTTAAATATGATAGATCAATGTATATTATCCTTTGAGAAAATTTTGTCATGAAAAAGAATAAAGTCAATTAAGAACAATCATGATGATAGACAGAATATAGCTCAAAAATAAAACTCAAATATCATGTCCATGATTATCTAATTAAGAAAGAATCAACCAATTTATTACTTTATATTGACTAGGTATGTTTCCCCATATATGTACCCATCAACGGGTAAAATTCAAACCTTGCTAATCGTAAATATTAATCCATAAATTTCAAATAGCAAAGGCCCATATGTGGCAATCCATGAGTAGTCAAAGTAGAGTAATAAATTTATTTGATAATCACACAATAAGATAATATTGGACTACTCAACCATTAGGATCTTTTACCAATAAAAATAAAAAAATTAAACATGATCCTACAAATCTTATAAAGAAAATCCCAAATCCATATTTATGATAAAATCTCATAAATCAATGAAAAATATGAAAAAGAGTCATTCTCATTTAAATGATTGCAAATATAATAAAAAAGAGATGTAAATGATAATACGATGAAATCATGACTCAAAATGAGAAAAATTTAAGAGATACTAATGACTAGTATGGAAGGAAGTTAAAGTAAGGAATCACAAACATTTTTTGAAAAACAAGATCAAATCAAATATTTGTCAAACTAGTTTTAGAGAACAAGATATATGTATCTAAAATAGAATACAAATCACATCAAGACAATTCATACATCTTGTTTTTGGAAACTAGCATATCATATATGATTGAAACGAAAAACAATAGCTAGAAGAGTGAATGTGAACATAGATTATATAGTTTAACAATATATCATAACTAAGCAAGCTACATAACTAATTAAGATTAATGAGGTAAGTCATTAACAAGATAAAAGTGCTCATTAAATCTTAAGTCACAAACACTAAAAATACTTGCTTAAGCATAGAGTTCACAATTAAGGGCATACATTTTGAATGATCAAAATAATTTATAGATCGATCTAGAGAATGCAAAATAATATAGCCATTATAACATAAGTGTATTCTCTAGAAATAGAAAATATTAACATAAAAGCTCAAACCATAGTAGCTAAAGCCATAAGAAATATGATGTAACAATTACATGTGTTCTCATGTGCTACAAAAACATCATTGGGCAACAATAATTTTAAAAAAGCGTAGTATCCAAGGATTGAGCAATAAAAGATTATTAAGATCAAGAAAGCTAAATGTGCTAAAGATATCAAGAAGTACATTTTTCAAAGAGTTTTTATAGTGCACTGTTTGCAAAAAACAAAAATTTGTTTTATTCCAAACTTGTAAAAGAGTACAAAGTACAATAAATTCTGGAGAAGTACAACTTTAGAAATCTGATCAGAAGACGATCACTTTATCCCTTGGACTATGTGAACTTGAAGATTGAAGCCTCTAGAGAACGCAGCAGCAATTTTGCAAGAGTTCTCTCTTCTCCTCGATGATGATTGGAAACTCTATTTATAGAGTTCAGGAAATAACTGTTTTAGCAGTTATTCTGATGTGCGCGAGGCTGGATTACGCCATACTGGATTGCGCTAACCTCCTATTGTGCCAACTTTCATTCAGTTGTCAATCGTGTACTAACTGTATTTAGACGCGTGGCATCGTATGATTGAGATGCGCGTAGTCGTGTACAGGTTAGTAGACACGTCTTGAGAGATTAGTAGCATGTGCGTCACGTCATCCTGCTTTAGAATGTAAGTTGTCTCAACTTTATCAGGTTGTGCGAGCTTCAGTCAACAAGTCAAAACTGTGCTTGATTTGAGCGGCGCCTACACACGTGGCAGCTTCTGATCAAAAGTCGTTCAGGTTGCGCCCAGGCGCAACTAAGGATTTTGTTTAGATTGCGCCTGGGCGCAACTCACGAAGTCTATAAGGCAGCTGTCCACCAACTTTTCCTTGAGCGGCATAATTCACGGGATTCGAAGAGATTTTCCTCGTTCTCTGTTGTATCAGTCGTCAGTATGGTCAGGTAATGATGACCATTAAGTGTTAGATGCCACGTAGGCTTTGGCGCAAAAAGATTGGACGCAGTCTGATATCAGGCGTAATCTGATCGATGGTGCAGTCTGCTTCATATCAGTGGCACAACTTGATTTTTGGGGCGCAACTTGATCACTGATCAGTATATTGAAGGCGCAACTTGATTTTTAGGCTCTACAAGACCCCTTCAAAGTTTTCAAAACTTAAAGACATTACAAGTTTTGGAATACTTTGAATTTATAAAAGTTTGACTAAGGTTGTGCCGGTATTATGTTCGGTCATCATGATTAAATACCTTTCTCGAAAATATTCAATCTTCTCTTCATCTTCCAGAGTTTTATTGATTTCTTTCAGTTTCCCATGAGGAATACGAAGAGTCAATTGGTTGATATATATATGTAGTTGATTTCTGTACTTTGGTCTTCACTTCTGTTCTTCAATAGCCCCCAAGAAGAAAGAGATGGAGACCAATGCTGATACCACAACCAAGTCTCCTGAAGCGAGACAAGATATTGTGCCTACAACCTTTTTGTTGGAGGCTGACCCAGCTTTGAGGGCAGTGAACTTTCTGAACTGTTTCGGTTTAACTCCGTCAGTCTTTAATCGCTCGAGTGGCGGATCATCCTCTGAGGAGCACGCAAATTCAGAGGGATTTGTCAACCTGATGCATCGCTCGGGGATCTGTACCATGCAAGAGTTGGACGCCGCCCTTCGTCAGACTGATGAAGACAAGGACAAAAATAATGTTCTTTTTTCTTAATGAGAACAACTTTTGTTATTTTGCTCTCAGGTTCTTGGTTGTAGGGGTCCACCCATCTTTATGCAAATAAAATTTTAAAATTTTTGATATTGTGTGGCTGTGACTTCGAATGGTGCTCATGGACATATTCTTTTAGCTGATTCTTCGTTTTACTGTTTCTTCTGAGGAACACGTGGCAGCCGTTACACGCTTTTAGATGCCTATTTTCAGTTCTTTCCCAAAATAGGATCCTAGAACAACGCACCCATCTCCTCTTTAACCTCTTTAAAAAGGACATCCAAAAATGAAAGAATCATTCATACTCTCTCAAACAAATATCATCCCACAAGGCTTCACTTGTGCTACTTTATTCTGACACTATTTGCTTGCATGTTGTGTCTTCAAAAACTAGTAAGTCTGTGCTAACTATTTCTGAAAATAGGCACACACTATGGTCCAATGTTTAGCTCGGATTAGAGGCACATATTGCTGTCATATGCCTATTTGATGCACATGTTTATAGGCACATTACTGATGTGCGCCTATCTGTAGGCACATTACTGATGTGCGCCTGTTTGTAGGCGCATACTGATATGCGCCAGTTTGTAGGCACAATGCTGACGTGCGTCTGTCTGTAGGCATAATGCTATTGATAGATTCTGCTAACTTCTCCTGTTTCATTGATATTTGTAGGGACTTGGTTAGCGAGCTTCTTCAGAACTGGTATTGGTGATTTGGATGTTACAAGGAACATTCTTTTGACACCCACATCAGGCAGCTCATATGGTTCTGACACTCAAATCAGACAGCTCAGGACTCTTCATGTTAAGAAAGGTCTTCCTCAGATGGTAGGAAGAGCCTTTATACATGAGAGCTGGATGGTGGAGAAACAGAACTAGGAATCTTATCACAAGGGTGATCTCATTCCTAGTTCCCCTAGCGGGTCGTCTCCTTCCACCAGTTGTATTGACAATAGCTCATCTTTGGGCTGCTGTACTCTGGAGTTCTCCTATCGTCTTTCTGAGAGTGAAGACCAGAGTTAATTCCATTGTCTGGCTCGTTGCTTCAGGCCGAGACGACAAGGAATTGCCACCAACAAATAAGAAGATCCAAAGATGTAATAGACCTTCATTATCGATGGGAAGTTCCAAAGATGTAATAGACCTTCATTAGAATGAAAATCAAAGATGTAATAGATTTTCATCAAGATGTATCTATGTTTTTAAAGAAGAAATAAAGAAATGATTGTCTCATTATTCTCCTTTTATAATTCAAAGATTTTTGATATGCTGACATAGATAGCAGAATGCAGAGAGAATGTGAATGTGGCAAGTTGTTTGACGTGGCTATTTGAAATTCAGAGACATGGATTCTCATTATGATAAATAAATGAGTGATTATTCACTTCGATTTTCGAGGAAGAAATATTGAATGAATGAATGGCCTTTTAGACTCTCGAAGAAAAGAATAAATGAGTGAATAGTCACGTCAGTTTCGGAGAAGGGATAATGAATGGTCGGTTATGAATGAACCGTTAGAAATGAACGAATAGTTGTGCTTCTTTCCAAAAGTTGCATCAGTTCTCGAGGCCGATTACCTAGTTGTTTTGCCTATAAATAGAACAAAACTTTTGTAAATATTGCCAATCTCTTTCACTTCTGTACGAAAATGTCTTCCGAAGATTTACATGCTCCGAAGATCAAAGAAGAAACTGAGATACTCCCTACTGAGCCTCCTGTGCCTTCTCAAAAAGAAAGAGGCGAAGTCTTAACTGTTCCTCCTGCGCCAGGACAGGATTTGATCTCCAAGTTAGTGGAACCCGGGAAGACTGCCGAAGAAGAAGCATTGAGGATGGCTGCTTGCGAGTTTTTCGTGAGTTCTGGCAATGAGATGCTTGAACGATTGGCGAACTATGTATTTAATCATGAAGGATCAGGGCCTCCTACCCGTCCTTAATATTATGTAATTCAATTCTGCTTTTGAATAAAAAATAAACTTTTATTTACATCATGTCTCTGAAAATAAAGTACGTTTTGTCTTTATACATAATATTTCTTGAGAAATTTGCCATTGATGGGCATCATAGCAACTCTGCCGTCCATATCTGTTAATTGATAGGCTCCATTATAGAAGACTTTATTTATCACATACGGTCCTTCCTATTTTGCCTCGAACTTGTCTTTGCTCATATGTGTCATAGTCATAGGACGTCTGACTGTAAGAACCAACTCGCCTTCTTGAAATGTTCGTACTCTGACTTTGCGATTGAAAGCTTTTGAAATCTGCGCCTGATAAAGTTTAATGTGTTGTTGAGCCAATAATCTTTTCTCATCAAGTGCCTCCAATTCCTGAAGCCGAAGACGATCATTATTGTCTGTAGTAAGCTCATTAGCAATAGCGATTCTCAATGATGGAATTTGAAATCTACAAGGGTAGTACCGCTTCACATCCATACACCAGAGAAAAAGGTGTGCACCTGTGGGGTTACGGACAGTAGTGCGATATGCCCATAGACATTCTCCAAGTTTATCACTCCAATTACGTTTGTTGATAAAGATAAACTTTTTGAGGAGTTTGATAATGGTCTTATTGAATGCTTCAGCCAACCCGTTAGCCGCAGGATTATAGGCTATTGAGGCAACATTATTGATTCTGTTGTCATCACAGAACCTATGAAACTTCTAGCTGATGAATTGCGACCTATTATCATGAATTATTCGGCGAGGGACACCAAATCTATATATCACATGATGTTTGATGAAGTTGATGACACTACTAGTTTTTACTTCAGCCAAAGGTATAGCTTCTGCCCACTTGGAAAAATAATCGGTTATAGCTAAGATGAACCGATGCCCTTTAGATAAAAGAGGATTGATAGGGCCAATTATATCCATACCCCAAGCTTCAAAAGGCCATGAGGCTGCAGTTGGATGAAGAAATTCTGACGGTTGGTGAATAAATCTGCATGAATTTGACACACACGACATTTTCTTGCATAATCAATAGCATCTGCTACCATAGGGGGCCAGTAGTAGCCCATACGTCGGATACGATCCTGTAGTTTAGGACCAGGTTGATGTGCTCTACAAACGCCATCATGAGCTTCATGTAATATCTGCTTTGCTTCATCACCAGCGAGACACCTCAAGAGTAATCCATCAAAAGCTCTTCGATATAGTGTCTTAGTAGTATGATTATAATAGAATCGAAGTGATCGATGACGGATACTTGTAGCTTCTTTAGGATCTTTTGGCAAAATGTCATGCACTGCAAAATCAATGAAAGGTGTCCTCCAGTCCTCCCAAATGAAATTGACTTCAGTTAGGTTGCTGAATTCAATGTTGTGGTTGTTTTCAACACAAAATAATTCTCTATTAGAGATAACCACCATTTGTTGTCTTTTGACTGGAACTGCCAATACTGCAGCTAGGTTAGCTAAAGCATCAGCTTCTGTATTGCATGCACGATGTACATATTCGATGAAGAATCCTTTGAATGAAAAAGCTATTCTGGTTGATGCTTCATGGTATGGTACCAAATCTTGATGTTGGACTTTATATATGCCTCTAACCTGATTAACAATCAGCTTAGAGTCACCATATACTTTGAGATATTCAATATTCAATTGTTTGGCTAATTGAAGTCCAATGAGCAAAGCATTGTATTCTGCCACATTGTTGGAGCATGATTCGTCTAAAGAATAGGCCCTTTGAATAGTTAACCCATCAGGTAAAACAAGAACAATTCCTACTCCAGCAACAAGAGTACCTCCAGGTCCAATTCTAGAAGCTCCATCAAAGAACAACCTCCAGTAGGAAATTCTTCTGAGATCATATTTGATTCCAATGTTTCGTCAGGAATCTCATCATAGAGTTTAGATGTCTCAGGGACAGGATGAGCTGCTAAAAAGTCAGCAAGTGCTTGGCCTTTTACAGACTTTTGAGGAACATAAACCATATCATATTGTGCTAGCAATATGGCCCATATTGCAAGTCTAGAATTGAGTGTGCTTGGCTTCTTTATTAAGACTCGAAGAGGATTTACCCGGGATATGACATGAATAGTTTGGCCTATGATGTAATGTCTCGTCTTCTGAACAGCAAACATTAAGGCTAATATTCCTTCTCTACTGGACTATAACGATGTTCAGCTCCAATCATCGTTCGGCTGAGATAGTAGATGGCTTGTTCATGACCTTCCTTGTTCTTCTGAGCCAGCAAAGCTCCCAATGAATGATCTATTGCTCGGACATACATTAAAAAGGGTATTCCTGAGATCGGTGGTACAAGAACCGGTGGACTTATTAAATACTGCTTTATGTCATCAAATGCTCGTTGACATTCTTCCGTCCAAACGAAAGAAACACCTTTCTTCATTAATTGAGTAAATGGTCTGCAACGTCCAGATAAATTCGAAATGAACCGTCTGATGTACGCAAGTCGGCCTTGGAATCCTCGTAGCTCTTTTAGGTTACGTGGAGGACGCATCTCTTGAATGGCTTTGATCTTCTCGGGATCAACGTGTATACCCTTAGAGGTAATGACGAAGCCGAGAAACTTACCACTAGAGACACCCAAAAAAGACTTGGTGGGGTTCATTTTGAGTTGATGCTGGCGCATTAGATTGAAGATAGTTCTTAAATCTTGAATGTGATCTTCTTTGAGATGACTTTTAACAGCAATATCGTCAACATAGCATTCGACAGTCTTTCACAAATGATCTCGAAAGATAGTGCTCATAGCCCGCTGGTAAGTTGCACCTGCATTCTTAAGACCAAACGGCATGACCGTATAACAGTACACACCCCGAGGAGTACGAAACGAAGTATGTTTTTCATCTTCAGGATCCATTCGGATTTGATTATATCCAGAAAACCCATCCATGAAAGAAATTTGTTCAAATCCACATGTATTGTCGATCATAACATCAGTAATTGGGAGAGGAAATTCATCTTTAGGGCAAGCATCATTGAGATCCCGAAAGTCTATGCAAACTCGAACTTTTTCGGTCATTTTCAGGACAGGGACGACATTGGCCACCCAGTCAGGATGTTGTTCTTCTCTGATAAAGCCACAGGCTATAAGCTTTTTGACTTCATCATCAATTGCATCCATCATTTTAGGCTTGAATTACCGTTGTTGTTGTTTGACCGGTTTGACATTTGGCAAGATGTTAAGCTTGTGAGTTGCAATTTTAGGATCTAATCCCGGCATATCTTCGTAACTCCAGGAGAAGACGTCAATGTATTCACGAATAAGGTGAATTAATTCTTGTTTATCATCTTCTGGGAGATTCTTGCTGATGAAGATTGGTTGTGATACACCTTTCTCTCCAATATCGATTTGGACCAGTTGATCTTCAGTAGGTGGTTCTCGTTGTTTAAAATGAAGTTCCTACTGATTGTCCATCCTTTGTACCAAGGATCCATTTCAGTAGCTTCTTCAATGTCACTTTCATCATCTTCTGAGAATTCGGCGGACACCATGTTAGAAGATACTATAGCCTTATGAATATGACCGATGCTGGTATCAGAGTCCCAGGAGATAGATTCAGAAGAGTTTGAATGTTCTTCTTCATCAGATTCAGATGGTTCTGGAGTTGGAAGTGGGTGACATATAACCGAGTCCTCGTTTCATTTTACTGTGGTATTGTTGTGATTTTCCTCTTGGAACAGCAATACGAAGAGGGGTTCGCCTTTCTTTACCATTGTTGAGACCTGTTCTGAAATCATAGCCCATTTTATGGATGATGGCTTTAGATTGTGGACTATAGCATCGTAATTGTAGCCTTCCTGTATCATCTCTATTATCATTATAGTGCATGATTTTTGGTTCTTCTCTTTTGTTGAAGAATATAGGTTTTTCATCTTTCTTTCGAGACGGTACTAAGAAGTATGACTCTTGTATTGAATCAAGTGATACCACATTTCGTCGATATGATACAACTTCTATTGCAAGTGGTTTAAAGTTATCTAGCATATCCAGATAACACTGAGTATAGTAAAAGACATCAGTATACTGCAAAGGAGATGCTTTATTGATCTTTACGCCATCATTTACAACAGGGACTTTAGCCTTAGCAGGCTTAGTCAGATTGATGATAAGAGGGGGAGAAGAAGAACGAGAAGGAGGAGGGAGCTTCTTGCGACGAAGATCGATTACAAGCGGCTCAGAAGAGGTGAGCTCCCTTTGTCCCTGATTATCACCTTTAGGACGCTTCTCATGGGAAGGTAGATAAATAGTCAGTGGTTGGGAAGACTGAGGACAGGAGGTATGCCCTTTGACTGGAATCACCAGAGTATTATTAGGTATACTCTTCTGTTCTTCATCTGTGTCCATTGCTAGTACCACCTTCATGAATTCCTCTTTGTACATACGAGAATCGTTGCAATATGCTTCAACTCCTTTAAAAGGATTCAAATCTGCAACCTTTTTTTGGACTTCTCCATTACCATCCACATATTTGAAACATTGGTGGAGTGTAGAGGGTACAATATTGTGTTCATAGAGAAATGGCCTTCCCAATAAAGCATTGTATGAGCCATGATTGTCAATAACATAGAAAGTTACTTTTGTACGAAGATTGCCAATTTGAAGTTTTAGGCGTATCTTCCCCAAAGGTTCACTTTTTCCTTGATTGAATCCCAAGATGGTAGTAATAGTTGTAGAAAGATTATGTACTAGGATTTTCAATGCGTCCAATAAGGACTTTGGCATAATGCTAAGTGCAGACCCGGGATCAATCAAAATACGGTCGACTTTTATGGTGTCTACATATCCCGTGAAATAGAGAGGGCAATCATGACGATTGTCTTCTAACAGCATGTCATCTTATGTAAAAGTGATATTGGGCATTAATTCAATATACTATAACAATGTGCACAGCTGACTGGCTCCTTTTCGGGCTTCTTGAGAAGAGTCAACAAGTGTCAGCCTGTATCAAAGCTTCACTTAACGTCTCACGAGTTTCTTTTGAGAGACTTAAAAGTTCAAAGATTGACAATCTTGCTGGAGTATTGGCCAATTGAGCCAATATGTCAAAATTGTAAGGCTTTTCAAGTCCAAGAGATGATGACTTCTTCAATGCTTTATCAAAGCGAACAAGTTGCTTTTCCTTGTCTGTTGATGTTGGTTTAGGAGGAGATGGTTCTGCCACTGGCACAGATGTAGACGGTGTATCTTCAGCAGGAGAAGCTGATGGAGGAAGAACATCCGAGGATAGAACATGGTTTTTTTGATTTTCGGAATACTCCCGAAGATAGGGTTTTCCAGATTTAGTTCCCATTAGGATTTCTTCTTCTGTTAATGGTTCAAAGGATACCATATTACAGTTCTTTGATTTAGACTTGGAATGCTTCTTTTGTTTAGAAGAGGCGTTTCAAATTCTGTAACCAGATCTGGATGAATCCACATGATCTCTCCTTTGTCAGTTGGCATCGGAACAAGACCTTCATTTTGAGGAGGCGGGATATTCACAATTTCTAGAGTAGTCCTTGGAATGGGGACAGCTCCATCTTGTACGAGTTGTGGTGGAAAATCACCAAATTGAAGAGAAACCACATTACCAGTCACTGTTTTCTCGTCCTGCTGTAGAGTAATTGCTCCAGAGTTGACCAACTCCTAAATTTTGCCTTTGAGCACATAACATGCTCTGGTTGGATGCCCTATGAATCTGTGATAAATAGTATTTAGGGTGATCAGTTTTACCAACTTCTTCTGGTCGCTTTGCCTATGGAAGTTGAAGCTTATTTTTTTTTGATCAAGCAATCGAAGATGCTTAACGTATCATCTTCGTCGAAAGAATACTCTTCTTTTGGACGAGTTGGCTTTTGCAGTGGTGCCGATGGGGTGGATGCCGTCTGAGTAACATTGACAGCCAAAGACTCTTTGCCTTTAAGATTGATGGCCAATGTTTCTTTATTCTTGCGGTTATTCTGGCGATTACTACCCCTAGGTGTAGAATATTTATCTTGGTTAGGGTGAGTCATCTGGACTCCTAACTGTTTGAACTTTTCGGCACTCACTTCTGCCGCCTTTGCATTAATCAATGAAAGAAGGCCAATCCTGGAATTGTGTAGATCCCGTCCACATACTGATAATAGGTAACAGGTTTTATTTGTAAGTGTCTATTGTTACAGCAGATGGAGTACCTAAAGGCATTTTGAGTGCCTCTCGACAGAATCTTTCAATGAAACTCTCTGTGGATTAATTGTGCCTCTGTTTAATTTTGATGAGGATAGACATTGTCATATCGTTGACTCCCTCATAAAATCATTCCAAGAACATTTCCTTGAAACTAGCAAAAGAAGTGATACAGCCATCAGACAGGCTACGATACCAGTCATATGCTGCACCGGCTAAATAACCGACGAACACTCTGGTAAGAAGAGCATCATTTGGCTGTAATTGATCAGTCATCACTTCGAAATGATTGATGTACTGACTTGGAGAAGTGCTACCATCAAACATCATAATGGTTGGGAGTTTATATTTAGAAGGAAATGGAACTTCCTTCCACTCTGTAGGATATGGTTGCTTTATACCCAATCTTTGTAGACCATCCTTCTGCTTGAAAGCCTCAAACTGAGTGCGCAGAAGTTTCACAGCATCATTGGCATCCCCTGATGTTTGGGAATTGATAGGCTGGTTAGAAGTGTTGGGAGGAGGAACAGCATGATAATTACCACCCCCAGCACCAGACTGACTTGGATCAGCTTGAGTTGGCACAGAAGCGACCTGAGGAGCCGGTACCCCCAGACTAGCAGGTACAGAAGATGCTATAAGCTCCGGATTTGTAACAGGGTTTACAATCGGAGGCACTGTATGTTGAGCCACCATTATGGCGTGCATGCTTGCAACTATTTCTGCCATAGTTTTTAATTTGTCTTCTAATGCAATAATTCGTTGCTCTTGGCTGGTTGATGTAGAGGCATCTTGATCTTCTGTAATGGTATATGCTGTCACTTCTCTTGCAGCTATTGATGAGGTAGTTTGTTCAGAACTTTCACTATCTGCACATCAAATCTAAAAGAGAGTCCTCTCCCATATGGGTGATAGGGAGATCTTCTTGATTAAAGACACCTTGGATCAAATGTCAATTTCTTGATCTTGTGTATTAAAAGACACATTCACTGGATGCATGGATTCGGTCTAAGTATTGTTGACTAGGATTACGGGATGCATTATGTCTTAGACGTTTCCCACCCCAATGCCTTGAGAAGTCATGTTAACAGAAGCATATAATAATTCATCTTCGTTTTCTATTATATGTTCAGGAGTTGAAGCATAGTTCAGACAATCGAAGACAGATCGTCGAGCCGATTGGCAACAACAGTTGATGACAACTTCATGTAGGCAGTGGCGATTTGAAGCACGATTTGAAGGTGAGAAAAACATTCCCGTAGTCTCTCGCCTTTGTGTAAGACGTTGCCGGAGATCAGTTACAACCACATGACGAGAAGAAGTCGGAGGGACATATTCCTTAATGATGTTAGGAACATGTCTCCTATTCTTCAGGTGTTTGGTTCCTTGAGTGTACAAGGATGTACTCAACTCATTAGCATAGGTAGAAGGGTCTTTCTTTTCAAACTTTGACTTTTGATGTAGATTGGCCTTTGGCATAGGGTTCTTACGTTTTACCAAAGCTGATATTGGTTGATGCCTATTGAGATAAGCACGTAAATCTGAAAATTTCGCTCCCGGTGTCTCTGTTTGTGATACCTTCAATTTTCCTTGTTTTGATCTTAAAATTTGCAAGGTAGAAAGATCTTGACCAGACCCCATAGGAGTAGGCAAGATACCTCTGTGATCAATATTCTTTCTAGTATCAGAGATCCGAGGACCTCTGTTTACAGGAATGGAATCTGATACATCTTTCTCTGAGTCATAGACCAGGGAAGTTTGAAGAAAGACCAAAGGGTGCTTTCCTTTATTTTGAACATGGTTAGCTAAGAAGCGTTTTCCTTTGTTCTGTTGTATGATCATTTTAGGCATAGATTGTGGCAATTGAGAAAATGCCATAGGACTTTTTCCTTTGTTCTGTCTAGTGTTAGTACTAGGACATGAATTCTCTAAGTTCAGAACTTGAGAATTGGAAGAGGGTATAGCCAAAAGACTAGTTCCCTTAAGTTGTGCCGGGGTAGCAGATTGCTTGGGTTACGCCATAGTCCTACAGACTACTGGTAGCGCCTTGGCAGCAACTTTGGTAGACTGTGCCTCAACAGTAGCTTGAACTGACTGCATTTTGGCAGCAAAAAAAGTGGTAGACTGCACATAGGCAGCATAGTGAGCAGATTGCGTCCTAGCAACAGAAACAGGCTGTACTGGAGCCACTGAGGCGGATTGTGCCTTGATCATTGAGCACTCAAGTTACGCCTGGACAATAGTGACTGTAGGGGATTTAGGAGTCCGCACAGTCCTGTTCATGGTAATAGCCACCGTGCGCTTATTACTCTTGGTGTTGATCATATTCTCGTAGGCTGTCTGGTTGACTTGAACAACCAGAGTCTTCTGCGTCTTTCCAATCGACGCAATGTCACATTGAGTTGTCATTTTCTCGTCGAAGGAGAAAGTCCCAAGCAGAGTCGCCATTTTGTTTGCAAAAAACAAAAATTTGTTTTATTCCAAACTTGTAAAAGAGTACAAAGTATAATGAATTCTGGGGAAGTACAACTTTAGGAATCTGATCAGAAAACGATCACTTTATCCCTTGGACTATGTAAACTTGAAGACTGTAGCCTCTAGAGAACGCAGCAGCAATTTTGTAAAAGTTTTCTCTTTTCCTCGATGATGATTAGAAACTCTATTTATAGAGTTCAGGAAAAACTGTTTTAGCAGTTATTCTGATGTGCGCGAGGCTGGTTGTGCCATACTAGATTGCGCCAACCTCCTGTTGCGCCAACTTTCATTCAGTTGTCAATCGTGTACTAACTGTATTTAGATGCGTGGCATCATATGATTGAGATGTACGTGGTCCTGTACAGTATAGTAGACATGTCTTGAGAGATTGGTGGCATGTGCGCCACGTCATCCTGCTTTAGAATGTAATTTGTCTCAACTTTATCAGGTTGCGCGAGCTTCAGTCAACAAGTCAAAACTGTGCTTGATTTGAGCGGCGCCTACACACGTGGCAGCTTCTGATCAAAAGTCATTCAGGTTGCGCCCATGCACAACTAAAGATTTTGTTTAGATTGCGCCTGGGCATAACTCACGAAGTGTACAAGACAGCTGTCCACCAACTTTTTCTTGAGCGGCATAATTCACGGGATTCGAAAAGATTTTCCTCGTTCTCTGTTGTATCAGTCGTCAGTATGGTCAGGTAATGATGACCATTAAGTGTCAGATGCCACGTAGGCTTTGGGGCAAAAAGATTGGGCGCAGTCTGATATCAGGCGCAATCTGATCGGTAGCGCAGTCTGCTTCATATCTGTCACGACCCGCACCCGCTTTTCGGATACGAAACGTGTCCAAGCCCAGCCTACGCCGTAGTGTCGGCGGTAGTAAGCTGTCTAATTACATGTCACGGCAATCTAGAATCACATGGTAAACTATATCTCATCCACAAAATAATCATGTCACAGTCAAGATCAATGTAAAG
Organism: Iris pallida; assembly: GCA_029216955.1. Taxonomy (NCBI): domain Eukaryota; kingdom Viridiplantae; phylum Streptophyta; class Magnoliopsida; order Asparagales; family Iridaceae; genus Iris; species Iris pallida. Next base: position 61,782 of record JANAVB010004719.1, read on the forward strand.
ACATAAAACTGAAATAATGAATATAAACAGAATATCAAATGTCACGTCCGGTGGACACAAATCCACTACCAATAGACGAAAGAATAGAGTAATACATGAAATAACTAACTGGATAAAAACTGCTAAACTAGACCACCTCAACTGCAAGCACTGCGCTCTGATGCTAACTCAAATCTACTCGACTGCTCCTGGCTCAAACTCGGCTAACCTGAAGAGATCATCAGGTCCTCAGAGGACTAGCAATACATAAAAATGAGCCTTTCTAACAGTTTATTATGCATGGAGAAAATACAGAATAATCAAGTAAAACTGAGCACTGAATAAAGCACGAATCTATACAATGTCTACACATAGATGAACTGCTGAACAAGAACTAGAAACCTCATGTCAAGATGTCAACGGATAACCGAAATGAATACTCAAACCCTCGTCCCTAGCGTGGACTCGCAGGTTTGAACTACTAATCCTCGTCCCTACTGTGGACTCGCAGATTAGCATCACCCTCGTCCCTAGTGTGGACTCGCAGGCGTAAACCCTATACTACTAACCCTCGTCCCTAGTGTGGACTCGCAGACATAGCATCTACTACTAACCCTTGTCCCTAGTGTGGACTCGCAGGCTAGCATCACCCTTGTCCCTAGTGTGGACTCGCAGGCTAGCATCACCCTCGTCCCTAGTGTGGACTCGCAGGCGTAAACCCTATACTACTAACCCTCGTCCCTAGTGTGGACTCGCAGGCTAGCATCACCCTCGTCCCTAGTGTGGACTCGCAGGTGTGGACCAATAACTACTAACCCTTGTCCCTATCGTGGACTCACAGGTTAGCTTCAAGGTTCAAGACACGGAGGAAACAACAGTTCGATTCACGACTCACGACATGAATCGATCAAGGCTCAATGAATACGTCCAATAAGATACAAGGCTAACAGTGAACACTGTCTATATAGAAATGATACAAGCATAAAAACAGGGTATGAAAGATACATGGCAATAATATGATGAAAACTGGATAATAATAAAAGACAGTGCATGTAAATAAAGCTGTGTAGAAAGGCAAGGTATACTTGCCTTAGGTCCTGAGCTGTTGTCACGGATTACAACCCGTATCACGGTCCAAGTAACCTGTTTATAAATTGATAGGATTAATACACAATTTAAAATTACAACAAGTCTACCTATACATGTTTTAGGCTTCTAGGTCCCTTTTCATCCTATTTGATTTTCTTGATAACCTCTATATGGTAAAACCCATCTATCCTATCAATAACACATGCTCACACCTAGGTTCGAAACTAAAACTGCAGTAAACACATCCTAGGTATAGGGACACACTCCCAGGTTGTCTATGCACAGGTTTCTTGGTACCAAGGATACAAAATTGCTACCAAGTATCTTTAACTCCTCATTAAGCACAAAACCCAAATAAGGCCATAATGTATCTTAAACCAAAAGCCAAAATACAACATGAAACCAGTCCCTGGGGAGTTGTTTTGCTTTAATTCTATCATAGTTGGCACTAAAAATAAGGAGGCTCAGATATGCCTTACAATCAGAGGAAATCATCTACTAAAATGGTTAGGACTATGGACACAACTAAAATTAAGAGAAATGACCACATTCCAAAGGACAGTGCCCATAATACAGATATTACTCTACTACCAACTACAAACCTGGGTACATCAGAATAGAAGGTTCTCAGGATCCCCTGTTATTTGCATAACCATGGCCTATACTACTTGTTGTTTTGCCATTCCTTGGCTATGTTCTGCCACTGACCCTTCCATTGTCCAGGCTTAGGACCAATCAGTGGATGAGCAATCCAAAAACAGAAACTAGGAGGACCACTGGTATACTCTAAGCCCCAATTCAATATAGTTTTTCCAACATAATCAGATCATTCACCAGATAAGGGATAATGGAATTAACACATATTTAAAGCAATAACCCCTATGTTGCAATGCCACACCCTATTTAGGTTCAAGATCAAGTGAACACAAGATATATCAGTCACATATTGCCCTTTAATATCTACACAATCAAAATAATAACTCTGTGGAAAAATTAAGAGATATCTTAAGACAAACAGGGTCAGACAGATATTGATCCAGTAGTAAAATTATAAACGCTAACCATCTTTCTATGCTCTGCACCCTAACCGAGTTCCTGTCACTATCAATGGATTCGAAGGACCCTATCTATCAGTAGAAACCTGACATGGCCATCTATTTCCAGGAATTGGTGACATTTGTAGGTACCAGGTATCAAACTAAGTTCTTTTAGGTATTGTATCGAACACAAAGTATAATCAGATGTGCAAAAGGGTGTTTGGGAATACCTGTACTGCAGTAGTCAAGATGGGATGGTTCCTCAGTCCTTCCTTCTTGTTCTGCTCCTTGGGATGATGATCGAGAGATCTATTTTAAGGTTTCTAAGAGAGTCGGCCACTCCTCTTAATAAATACTCGTGTAGGATCAGAAGGAGGGGACAGGAGATTTTGATTGCTCCTATCTAAATCTTGAGAGAATGCTCAAATTTGAATTCGAATCGAATTCAAATACAGGATTGATTTCTCTCGAGTTCAAATTTGATTTGAAAACAGGGTTCAACTGTGGAGGATATTTGAATGAGGTTATTTGTATCTTGGTCCCTGCAAATTCCTATATTACCAATTGGTCCCTACTGGTATTAAAAATAAACAACTAATATGAGCATTATTTTTTTACATATGAGACAAATGCTAATTAATAAATTTAAAAAAAATATAGGAGAAATTTTGGTCAAGGGGTTGACAATATCAGTGGCGCAACTTGATTTTTGGGGCGCAACTTGATCACTGATCAGTATATGGAAGGCACGACTTAATTTTTAGGCTTTACATGCACCATAGTAAATTATAAAGATATAAACTAGAAATGTGCACTAATTAAGGAGGTAAATTTAACATGCAAGGTAAAGCACAAAACTATGTGATCCTTAATAGAACATCCATAATTAGTCATGAGCAAGACAATAATAAATATTTTCTCTCAACATCCTAACTTAAAGGTATAAAACAAATAAATATCAAAAGTTAGGAATCATTTATATATATGAAACTATATATATCACGAATAGGCATACATGAAAAGATCAAAAATTAATTAAGAACTTGTATCCATAATGCCAACCAAAAAGTCAAGAAGATATCATCAAAAGAAGACTTTAAGGAAGAAGCTAATTGATTCAAGAAGCACAAATTTAGTCAAAGGAATCAATAGCTAAAGTATGAAATAAGCACAAGTTTGAAGGTAACAAGTATAATTAAATACTCTTCAAGTCAATATAAAACTTTAGCTTAACTCATATGTCCACATAATGATATTTATACAAAATATATCAACATAAGAAATACATGATCTACTTGTAAATGGAAATTTAATGAATATAGTCATGTATCCTTAATGAATGTTTGAAAAACTATCACAAATTAAAAACACATATAAATAAGCTTTATTAGGCAAAGACATAATTCATTCATAAGAGGTTTAATCAAAATAAATATAGGAATCAATAATGAATATATTATAAGCACAAGGTTAAAATGGAAGTATAAGTGTATACTTGTCAAGTGATAAGAAGCTTGTGTTAACACATATATTTACAAATATCGATTAATGTAAAATGACATATTAAAAACAAATCGACAAAAAAGTAACTATCTCAAAAACTTTAAAGACGGAGAGTTAAAATCATATTAACTCAAATCAAACCAAGCTCCTATGGACTAGAGTGATATGCATGCTTTATAAATAAAGATTACGAATAACGAGCATGCATATATAAATGTGTCACACTAATAGAAAATGAGTGATAAACTACATAGTGTGAACTAATCATTCAAGCTGAGTAACTAGTCATGCTAGATAAAAGAATTAATAAGAAAATTAACTAAGCATGCTAGTATTATATCTCACATTGATTTATATAAAAGGCAACTAAAGAATATCAATGTGAGCTAGTAGCAAGACATCAAGAGAAACATGCTAGATTCTACAAATATAATCAATTTAAAGAGAATCGTTTAGCATGTTACCAAAGTGGCTCTAGTGGCCACGCTTGTGTTGGTGCAATTGCTTAGAAGATGACCTTTGAGCTTTGCAACCACCAACACGCTTCTTGGTGCCATGTCCTGATATAAGAAGCTCTACCTACAATATTAGGCGAAGACTTTGGTATCCAAATAAACTTGGATCCACATTTGTTAGCTTTAGGGACCCATATACTATTTACTCTAGCATTTGTAGAAAAACTCCAACGAATAGGACAAGTTAATCTTATGTGTCCAATGCGAGAGCAATAGAATCACCTAATACTAGTGTGTGCACATGTATCGAAATGAGTATGATTATGAACATATGACATACAAGAATGATGAATATCTCTAGAGTGAGCATGTGAATTTGGTCTTAAGAATATCATGTTCTAATAGCAAATCACCATGCAAACAAGTAAGAGAATCAAATTTAGCATTTAAAACATAATTCTCTTTTTCAAATAAGGTCTAGAAATAAAATTATCATTTTGTTTCTTTAAAGAGTCAATAGAAGAATCATGTAAATAATTTAGCTCATGTGTTTGTCTCTTAAGATCTTCTATTGACGAGGAAAGAGATTTGATTTTCAAAATTAAAGCATCATTCAAACTCTTTAAGGAAACACAAGTTGAGTTTTGAAAATCAAGTCTAGATAATAAATTATTGTTTTTATTTCTCAAAAACACATTAGATTCTTCTAAATGAATAACCTTTTCTGAAAGTTTTTCATTTGTAGAATGAAGGTCATCAAAAATCTCTAAGGATTGGTTAGCCATGGCTTTCCACTTAGAGCATTTTTTGCATTTAGAAGAAATATGATTGTCCATGCTACTAGAAGTAAAACCCTCTTTATCGACGGAGGAGGAATACGATGCCATAGAAAAATTAACAAGGATCTACTCTAAGGATGTTAAGCCTAACAATAGAGTCCTTTCTTTGATACCAATTGTAGTAACCCTGGGGGGTGAATAGGGCCAAGCTAACTAATCAAGCACTTAGCACAAGCTAATGGACAATTTAAAAATAAGTGCAAGAGAAGAAGCAACAATAATACTGACACACTATATCCTGGTATCCTCCCAAGGGGCACTCCAGTCCCGGAACTCTCTTCGGCTTTAATCCACTATTAAAGTAAATAGTTACACACGAGTTTGGATCCGAAGAACTCGTCAACTTCAATACGAGTTTGGATCCGAAGAACTCGCCAACTTCTTACACGAGAGCTTTATTCCAAAGGCCTATCCAACTTCAATAGAGAGTTTGGATCCGAAGACTCTCCAACTTCAACCGAGAGTTTGGATCCGAAGACTCTCCAACTTTAATCTTTCATAATAGGTTTTGATCTCCTTATAAAACAAGATGAAGATCTTACTTTTTAACTCAATAACTCTAACACAATTTGTGGATGAAAAATGAAAGCTTTGTAGAGTTGTTTGTGGATAGGCTCCAGAATGGTGTCCTTGTTATAGCCAACTCTTAGGCTCCAGAATGGTGCTGCAACCGTGCACGCCTAACTCGTGCCGACTCAAGGTTAGTACTTGCAATAAGCATAACTCGATAACCTAACTTATAACCTGCTAGTACTCGACGCAATCCAAAGGCATACACGCTGATAGCCGCTCTTGCCGATACATCTATATGAGTGGTCACTAGCAATGCCAAGCTATCCTGGATCTTTTGTATACGGTAACCATTCGCGTGGCGAGGTACGAGCTCCCACCGAATGACCCGCAGCCTATATTGTAACGGTTTACTTCAATCGAGTCGTACCGTCGATGAAGACCGTACAATATCTGTAATTCCTCCTAGGACGACACGAACCCGGCACCCCGAGATCGCTCGAGGAATTTTGCCCTTGCGCGTAAGTTGTCTAATGACCATGCAAGACTCAACTCGATCTATAAAGTCCTTCCTTATTCATGACCATGCTTTGCAACTTTCTATCGAGACTCCTAAGTAGCGGGACCGATTTTGCGTACTTCCTTATCGAGACTTAGCGAGACTCCCAAATAGCGAGACCGATCTCGTGTGCTTCCTTATCGAGACTTAACGAGACTCCCAAGTAGCGGGACCGATCTCGTGTACTTCCTTATCGAGACTTAGCGAGACTCCCAAGTAGCGGGACCGATCTTATGAACGAGACTTATCGAGACTCTCAAGTAGCGGGACCGATCTCGTGAACGAGACTTATCAAGACTCCCAAGTAGCGGGACCGATTTCGTGAACGAGACTTATCGAGACTTAGCGAGACTCCCAAGTTGCAGGATCGATCTCGACGATAACTAGTCGAGTGGACTTCCTTTGTCCATGGCAAGCTTTTCCCTAAATCCATCGTGGCTCGTGCCTTAGACAGACCTTGTTCTCTAGGCGACGCTATTGCTCAAGTCATATACTTTATACGACAAGCCTTTGATCTCGTGGGACTATGTGACTTAACAACCGTATCCAATAGGGGACAGTGCTAGAAATGGCTTCGATCGGCCGGCATAACTTTGTCTAACCTAATTGTGCAATGACTTGACGAGCAAAGGCTGCGTCGAGCTTCGTATCGAGAACGTGCCGTGCACCCGTTCGACTTGAACAACCAAGTTCTTGGGTGCCTAAACTTAAGCCACAAGCCGTACAATATGACTTAAACCGCGGGACATGCGAAGGCTATGCCAAGCCTTAGACGACGCTGGCGACGCCTATGACTTAGGCTAATTCGAGCATTGTGGCAACTTAGCATTTTAGGCCAACTTCCTTCTTCCAAGCTACGGAACGAAGGACCATGTCATTTTGAATGCAGCTGAGCCGACTTTTAAGCAGACCGTGGGACCTTTTTCTATGTTCTAACACATTTCGACCCGTCGGGATTATTTTCTTAGCTATGTGGATGTGTCTCTTTTATTATCAAGCCTAACTTGTGCAAGTTGAAAACATGCGAGTTAATATGTGAAGGCTAAGATGAGGCAAGTTCATCAAAACTACCCTACCTGAGCGAGGAGTCGCCTTGACCGAGCGAGTCTTCGAGCAGCTGTTGCAAGGCTAAGTCCGAACGCCGTCGGCATTTCGATTCCTCCGATTGACCAAGCGGGACGGGTCACTACATCATACACCACTCAAAAAAGTTTCGTCCTTGAAACTAACTGAGTACTTACTTTTAGATCACTTTGATCTAAGGACTTTCGTACACACTCCGCCTATGCGTTTCTTCAATTCGAGCCACGCTCGCACTACTATCAATCTTTTCCTTTAACACGATCTCAATTCCTCGACATTTTTCTATTCCTCAAGTCTCACTTGAATTCAACGTATCACTTGGTTGGATCGTACACATATCCCGGACGTCCCCAAAATACATATATTTCAGCCAAGCCGCGGGATAGAGAATTAATCATTCTCACTCGAGTCGCATCATGCACATATTCAGGCGTCCCTGAAATATATGCATGTCAGCCAAATCTCGTGAGGGGTATTCCTATATTCTTGATTCACTCTATCCATCTATACCAATCTTCAAGATCAATCCTCGAATGCTAACTCTTGAAACAGGGAAAATACAGGAAAGTAAATAGTATAATAGAACATGAAGTACAAGAAAATAAGTATATGAGCTGAACCTGAACATGAAAATATACAAAGAACCTGACATGTGTACTATTTTGAAATACAAACTAGCATATGTGACCGGCTGGGATAAGTACATGAATAAGTACAAGAAAGGTACGACCTAGAGTCCCACGTGCACGATGTGAGACCTAAGCAATCCATATGAATCCTTGTTTTTGAATTTGGTCACATATCTAGTGTATTTCCCCTCCCCAAGTACAAGTAAACATGAATCATGAAAGAACCAGAAGTACATGAACAAACGTGTCACAACGTGTCCAACATGATAAGTAAAAGACATGAAGTAAATGAACAAAACCATAGAATGTACTTGCCTTGCTCAGGGTGATCGAAAATAAGTAGATCTGTATGTCCACCTAGTTTAAATACAGTTGGGTTAGGGTCTTAAATAAGAAAATAAAATTAGCTATTTCTCCTAATTTACTTAGTCAACTCTAGTTGCATTTGAACACTTTAATAGCTATGAACTTGCATAGATTTAAGTGTAGCTTTCCCAACACTCAATAATCTCATCATTCGAACAGTAAATGACTATTCACAATTTAAAAGCCAACACATCTAGGTACACAAGTTATGCTATTTGATTGGACAAAATTCAATTTTGAATGTCCAGTCCAATCAATTGAATTCAACCGTTCAGCAGAGGTCAGTCAATAGGTCCATAAACTAAAAATTTCCCAAGCTAAATTCAGCAAAGACCAAGCCAGTGAACCTTTTGAATCTAACGGCTATTCTCCACCCTATTTTGTAGTTCGATAAGTTTACAAAGAAAAATATAGGTCCAAATGAAAGAATATACAACCAAATCGAAAATCAAAACAATATATAAAAGAAATTTGCCATTGCCGATTCCAATTTAGAAGGATTCCTGCACACGACCACTTCATCGAAAACATACTGCATGGATATGAACGGTACTGGACACACAAACACGAACATGGACTATAATCTGGACATAACTACACAACTGCACATACGAACTGTCCTACACAGACCCGACACAGCCTGGACATGCATACTGGACACGCCAACACCACTCCTACTGATCCTGGCCAACACCACATGTACTCAAATTCGAAGAAAAATCACATCATCAATAGAAGAGATATAGGAATTTACCTAAAGGAGAAATCCACTCAGTATTGAGGACACGAGCTCGAGATTCGGAACAACTCCAAACTCAAAGTGCTACTGCAATATCAAATAATTTCCGAACGAACAATCAAAGAAGAAATTATAATACAAAACATCCAATCCCAAAAAATTGTGGAAGAAATCCCAGAATCAGGAATACCTAGATTTGATATTCACGATGACCCGTCCCCCAATCCAAAATTGGATCCAACCGGAACTAAAGGGCTGCTCAAATAATTCGAACATGGAACAAAAATTATTGATCGATTAACACAATTAATCCTCCAAAGAACGCACAGATCTGAACTTACCGGTGATCGGTCGTCGATTCCTCAAAGACGAACCACCGATAAAGGAATTAGAATAGATTGTTGTTTATCTAAACCTGAGTACAATCGATTGTACATATCGAATCATAAACCAGGAAAGAACAGATTAATCAAGAATAATCGAAGGAGACTTACTCTAACGATCAATGCTGAACAACCCAGCGAGATCAAGATGAACCACCAGGAAGATCGCCGATCGCCAAAAAAAAATGCTCGCCATCGTCGATGTCATCATCGTCGAGGAGAAAATTGTCGGACACAGATCACGCCGCTGAATCTCACCGCCAGTGTGGTATCTCCTCGTCGTGGTCGTTGTTGTAGAGACGAATATCGCTGTAGAGGAAGCTCGTGGTGGAGGAATGGAACTCGTCGTAGGTCGGGTGATCGCGTGCTACCGAGAACTCGGCTGTGGTGAGTGGCACCGTTGCTGTCCTAGCCGTCGTTGAGGGTGGAAGTCGTCGTCTCCGCCATGGCTGCGATTGCCGTCGCCATCACGATCGATTAGGGTTATGTTTTCGGTGGAAGAGGAATTTGGGAAGGAATGGAAATTGGGACGAGTGCTCTGGAAGCTTGAGTTCAGAAAAATGAGAGCACACCACTCAATTCTCTTTCCTCAGCATCTTAAATAGGAAAGGGAAAGGAAATAGGAATTTTACAACCAAGTTCCCCACAATTGGTTATTTGTAGATCACCCTCAGAAGTGGTTAGAAAAGTTGTTAGACAAGTTGTTAGAAAAGTTGTTAGACAAGTTCCCCACAATTAGTTATTTGCATATCACCCCCACAATTGGTTATTTGCAGATCACCCCCACAATTGGTTATTTGCAGATCACCCCCACAATTCTCTCTAGATTAGTTATTCTTAATTGATTAATTAACTAACCATGATAAAACTTTCTAAAAAATAATATCCATGCATTACAAATACTAAAACAACTTGAACATCATTTATCAAAAAACTATTAGGTATATTCTAAAATTCATGAAATTAGGAAAAGTGGGGTTACAATACGGATTGTCGCTCAGCATACAAACTTATCTATATAAAAGGTCATTGGCAATTCAAGCCATCTTGGACATGTAGGTGGCACAGATGAGACCCTTACAGCCAAGGGTAGCTAGCCCTGTTCAAGTCCTTGAATCATGGCGGTGTGTTCTTGCTTGACTACCTTACTACCCTCCTAGGCCGCTGTGGCCCCAGGCTACCGATTCGAGGATGCGAAACATTGTGCACAAGTTTTCCATGACCACGCACCTATAAGAAATTCTAGCCTCCTTGTAAATGTATGGCCTAACCGACATTACAACTTATTGTTAGCCCAATAATAATATTATATTTTTTAATATGGCTAATCGATTAAGTTTAACATAATGATGTCACTAATATTCATGTAATCATTATCATATTGCTATTTAAACTTAGCATTGTCCTATTGTTCATTAAACTTATCATACTGTTATACTGCTTTATTTGCCGAACATGTACTTGCAGACAAGCAGTAAGCATGATCAAACTAAGATATATGCGATGAAGAATTAATGATGGGCCAAAGACGGTGTTATACAAGAATTTCTCTGAACCGCCTAACGACGTATCCGGGGCCTCGCACTCGGGGGTTCTACTGCCCGGTCAGCGGACAGGGGTCGAAGGGGCAGCACCCCCCGTGGGGGTTCCAGGGTGAAGCCCCCATAAGGTATTCAGATTTCCAGATCTGTTTATCTTTGGATAACTGTCGTCAAGAAAAAAGGAGTCTTAAAGTCTGCTCAAATATCAGGAAATAAGGCATCATCAAAGTACTCTTAGTTTTTTATTTTTCTGTATTTTTCATTCTTGAGTCTAGATTATTTTGTGAGACGGGATCTCTGGCATCTAGAAGTTTACCCTCACAAAAAAAACCTCTTTTGTCCCAAACCAAACCAACATCCAAAAGCCTTCTTGAAACAAAAATTTCCTAAAAACCACTTAACCGAACTCGGACCGAACTCGATCCCCTTGGATCACGTTGCTTTAACCGAGTTCTGCCCGAACTCTAGCTCAAAAATTCCTATAAATAGAGAAGAATTTGACATTTCTAATCACTCAATTAATTCTTCATCTTCTCTATCTATTATAAGTCTTTCTATTACAAAGAGCTTTCAATCTTCACATTTCCAAGACAACTCCCATTCTTCTAAGTGCCAGTGATTTTTGATTATGAGTATTTGAATTATACAAGCTTGGAGTATAAAAGCTTTCTTCAGACGGTATTGAAGTTTGATCGTAGGCTTCAGGTTAAAGCACGACGGTTTTGAAGTTAGCATATTCTTCGGAATAAAGTACGCGTGTAACCTCTATTTCAAATTGTAGATTTAACATCGAGCAGACTTCTCGAAACTGGACTAGTCCTCTTCGAGGGAAACCAGTATAAAATCTTAGTGTCGCGTATTACTTTCTTGCCTCTATTTACTTACTGCTTTACTTCACTGCACCTAGGTATTTTTTATATCTGCCTTTACCTGCTTAATTTTTTATTGGGGATATTTTTTGCTGCACTCTATTTACCCCTATAGATGTGCCAATTGTTCCTACAATTGGTATCATAGCAAGGACTCTATTATTTGGCTAAACATTCTTAGAGTTGATCCTTATTATCAATTGTTACCCTATGATTCCAATTTCCTACAATTGTATCAGAGCGCGGTTTCTCTTTAGTTGGATTAAAATCTCCTTGAGATATGGCATCATTATACACTAGCAATGGTGAAAGCTAGTCTACAAATAGGCCACCCCTATTTGGTAGCACAAACTATACATACTGAAAAACACAGATGGGCTTGTACCTGAAGTCTCTAGACTTTGACTTATGGTCAATTGTCATCAATGGCTCAAAAAGCCTAATACCTTTATTCTCACTTCTCTCTATTATTAACAAGCCTTATTTCGGTTACACGGAGGAAGAGAAGAAGTTAGCTAGCCTTGATGTAAAAGCAATGCATGCTTTTTATTGTGTTGTAGACATAAATGTATTCAATCTTATTACTACTTGCATAACATCTCATAAAATTTGAAAACTTCTTGAAGCTACTTATGAGTGCATGTACAAAAGCAAACTAGCAACTCCAGAGAGGAGGATAGTCCTCAAAATGATGCAGATGTTTGCATGATGGCATCGAGATTTAAGGTACAACAATCCCTTATATGAATAAGAGATTGTATGCCACAACTGCAGAAGATTAGGCCACATCATGAATTATTTTCCTACTACTACTAAAGAATAGAATCGCTATGAACAATCAAACGAAGGAAGATTGTCATCTCACAAGTATGCTACCACGAGTATATGGTGTGAAAGTGAAGCAAGCGATTCGAAGAATGAGAGAGACCTCGTCTAGCTGCAAATATATGCCAATGGCATTATCAACGAGGTAGAAAATAATCTTTTTTATGAAGAGAGTGAATTTTCTTATGAGTTATCTGATACTTTTAGTGATCTATTGGAAGAACACAAGAAAGTATTAGATAAGTATAAGTAGTCTCGAAAAGAGGTTGAGGCTTATCAGTTTGAGAATAAAATATTGTCCTCTCTGTTTAATGAGATTAGAGACTGCCACTACTAGTGACACAGATGAGCTATCCACGATTAAGCTGAGTTTGCATGATGCTCAAGAATGCATTAGTAAGATGTCACAAGAGCATGCAAAACTCAATAAAGCTTATGAAGCAGAGAAAAAATAATATAGTATTGCTACACGGAGAATAGACTCATTAACTGATATATATACCGACAAAATCCAACTTTCGACCACCTCCAACCCTTCTACCACCTTCATCGCGACCCTAAGACCCCCCAACACCGTAGCACCTTTCCGAGGAGCCACGAAGCCCCGTTTGGTCGGTACAGGGCGTGAAGGCAACCGAAGTCGACAGAACTTATCCTGAATTTATCACAACAAGTAGGTTGAATTTTACACAAGGTTTCATATACTTTTTGATGTTTGTTTGTCGTGAAACCAAAACTAACGCGAAGCCCTATGTGTCTATTTTTATATCCGATTGGCCACCCATGTGGTTCCATACGGTTTTTTCGGGACTTCTGTTTTGCTACAGGGTGTCCAGACTGAACCAATTCTTTTGCGGGCGAGTTTTCGTGACTTGCGGAGCACATCGACCTTTCAAATATTTTTGGTAATACTCTAGACATCCTAATATTTCTATCCCATATACTTTTGTGCCACTTGGTGGATATTTTATATTTTAATAAAATTGTGTCCGTCGTATTGTTGTCGGATCACGAAAACCTAGAATCTATGTATCTTTTTGGACTCAGAACCCTAATGAAATATTCTAAAATAATTGTTGTGTTTATCTTACCATAAAATCTATATTCTAATATATTTTATAGAATTTTTAGATTTATTTTTTGTTTAAAAAAATTATTTCGGTACGAAACCATTACACAAGTTGGTAATTATTGACGTCCGATCAATATGAGACTTGTATACATATTTTTCTTTGAATTAAATAAACTAAATATTATAAATTATTTATAAATATTTTTCTAGAAAAAAATATGATATAAAAATATTACTTATTTGGTAGATTCAAAGCAATATGTTAGATTGAGTTTGGTAGTTAATGTGACTAACTTAGTATATAAATATTATGGTCTATATATGGTAAATCCATATATGGTATGTCATAGATGTTATTGATTAGTGGATGTTATTCTAGGAGAACGTGACAGAGTGACAAAGGATATCGGAGTTGGACCTTAGTACGCACAGTTGCAGAGACATGCAAGTATACCTTACCTAACTGTATAGTATTTTCATGTTTCATATATTGTGTTTCTCTTCTGTCTTACTTGATGATATGCTACTCTTGTCCATGTCATTGTTATTTACCTTTGTTATACGTGTACGTACATTATTTTTTTATTCTATATACCGCTTCTATTCATGTAGATCCTGTTAGTGTTTGATTAGTCCTATGTTACGATCTCTTGATATGCCTTGACCTGTATTTTGACTTGGACTTGACCTGGATTTGACCTTTGTACTTTCTTAAATGAGGATATTATTATAGGCGTTGACTATACTTGACCACTCTCGATCTTTAGCAAACACCGGACTGCGATAGAGACTTACTATAGATTGTTAGCAACTGTAGGGCTACAATTTATAGGGCCGTTATCCACCATTGGGTTGTAATTTATCCGATTTACTTGTAGTCACATTTATTAGCACGATTCTCGACGGCATGCCATTTTTTTAGTTTACATTCTTATGTTGTTCTTATTTCAATTTTTTACTTCTTGTACTATTTTTTGTTTTTTCGTACAAATTACTGTTATATTAGGCTTGTATAATATGTATCTTGCTATGTCCCCTGAGGAGCTGGTGATCTCTAAAGGTAGTGACTTAGCGGAGTTAGTTTGTGGATCATGATAGTGTTTCTATTTCGGATTCAGGTATCTTTTGTATTTACATGTTCATCTACTTCTACTTGCATTCTGCTTGTTAGCCTACTATTTGTAGACTTATGCTATTTCTTTTGAGTCTATTCGTACAAGTGTAGCCTGGGGTGCACACTATGATATACATTGCCCCTTTTTTGTTCTATCTTACTGTGGATTGAGACTTAATGTGAGTTTGATAGATAGAGGCTGTTATTATACATTTTATACGTATTCCAGCTGGAGTCCACTTGATACGTAGCTGGCATGTATACGCATTCATAGTCCTACAAATTTTGGGATTGGACGTTACACTAAGCATGAATCCACATCGACTCGTAGAGTCTCAACTATAGATTCATCCTTAGTGTAATGCATCAAGCAAACAATCATTATACCACGTCAAAGTTAATGACCAGTTACCATGACAGTGTTGAAAATTATGAATGTACTAATATATAATGCGTAGGATCACATAGCACGTAGAATAGCACCTCAGTGCACAGATAAGATAGCACCTCGGTGCTCACATAAATTAGTACCTCGGTACACACATAGGATAGTACCAACACATACAAGTAATCAAGTTAGAAACATGGTCAATCAGGCACATGGGCTAGTCAGGCAGCATAGAAATCCTCTTGTTATAGGTCGCATAGTACAAGTTACTTATATCACGCTAAGGTAAGGACATGAAATCAAGGCATCAAGTAAAAAGAGCGAAAATCAGATAAAACACCAAAATCACCAACCAAGCGCCTAGAGCCACATGCGCACATAGAAAATCCAGATGCATAGAATGCTGTCGCTGGGCACGACATGCGCTTATCATGGCATGCACATATCGTGACATGAGTACATCAAAACATGCACATATCGTGACATGGGTACATCAAAACATGCATGCGCTTATCATGGCTAGACACATATGCGTGGTGGGCGCATAACACTATCGAGTGCTAGTGCAAAACAAGCATGCACTTTCACCCATGCCATAGGAAGTGTCACTACACATTTTTCGATAGGGTTATTTTGACCAAAAAAAACTTTCTATTAGTGAGCCATTAGCATGACACTGAACCTAAATTCCTAAATTAGAAATTCCTAACTAGTTGGACTCTAGTCATGGCTAGATTAAGAATAACCCTTATTAAGGGTTAATTACATGTTTCTTAAAAGCCTTCTCATTACTAATTAACATGGAGAGATTAGGAAACTAAACCCTAGTTAGACCAATATATAAGTCCTTAAATGGCTGTCCACTTTTGTTAGGTTTCCTTCATTCCACACTTCTCCAAATTCCTTTACATTCTTTACTTGTGTGTGTGCTAGGGACTTAGGGAGCTCAAGGAGGCTTGGTGGAGCCTCTAGCATGGTTTTGGGAGCTACTTCTTCCTCCTTCTTCCTCAATTTGTGGGTCCTTGTGAAGCACCATTCTCCATAGGTTTACTGGACCTCGATTTAGACACCGGATCGACCTAATTCCACTTGGAGTACAAGCAAGTACATGCACTGATTTTATTTTATTTACTGATATTGTCTATATCTTGATTTAGATATTCCTATCGTATTTGTGACACTCTCGTTACACGTGATTAGTATTCTATGGATTTATTTCATTATTACTTGTGATTCATGTCTTACCATGATTTTCGTGATTTATGCATCTTATATACGTGAATTAAATCCATAATGCTAGTGTCGGGCAGGGAAATATTGTAGTAACCCTAGAGGGGGGTGAATAGGGTCTAGCTAACTAATCAAGCACTTAGCATAGCTAATGGGTAATTTAAAAATATAAGTGCAAGAGAAGAAGCAACAACAATACGACACACGATATATCCTGGTATCCTCCAAGGGGCACTCTAGTCCCGGAACTCTCTCCGTCTTTAATCCATATTAAAGTAATAGTTGCACACGAGTTTGGATCCGAAGAACTCGTCAACTTCAATACGAGTTTGGATTCGAAGAACTCGCCAACTTCTTACACGAGACTTTAGTCGCAGGCCTCTCCGACTTCAACCGAGAGTTTGGATACGAAGACTCTCCAAATTAATTCTTTTCATAATATGAGCAAATCTATAACTTATAATCGATCAAATCTATTCTTGATCAACATATTTATTCTAAGATAGTTCCAAATAACATTCAAACTGATTACATAATATTAAAATACATACATGAATTCAAATTTAGCCTTATAATAATAATATAATTAGATTTTATATCATCCAACTATTTGAACAATATTTCTATGAATTCTAAACAAAATATTTGGTAATCCATTCCTTCAAAGTATCTATAATATAATTTAAAGAAATAAAAAAAATTATTTATCTAATTTAGAAAAATATTTAAAACTGCCACTACAATAAATAAATAAAAATTTTAAAAACTCGGAAAGTGGGCTACAAATCTATCCACCTTAGAAATATTTCACCCTAGAAATTTCAAAGGCCACGATTAGGCACGACTACGAAATATAGTCAAAAACGAAAGTTCAATTGATAAATGACAAATGATATAATCAAGAGAATGATATGATTTATGATCAAATTAGTCACGCGCAATCGCGGATAGGATCAAATATAATATAAATAATAGACAAAAGAAGAAAAAAAAGTGATTTGGCACGATCAACCTTTGGTCAAAATGGTCTAGTCGACGACCGAGAATGTTTTAAGAACAATCACAATTGAAATGGTTTGGCACGACCCAATTATAGTCAACATGGTCTAGTCACGACCAAAATTGCTTAAAGAATGATCAAAATTCTAGATGAAATCTAAACGGGGTTATAGTCACTTAGATATAATTTAAGATACAGTCACGATCAAGAATAATCATGTAAGTCATCCAAGCATGATCAAAAGAGAAGATGGCACAAGCATGAATAAGATCAAAATTGTCATGATCATAGTGGAATGGAAATATAGACATTAGCAATAATTGAGTTGAAGTATAGGCATGATTATGATTATAATCAAATAGTTTAGTCACGATCAAGGTCATTTAGGAACGATCAAATTTGAGATCATTTTGGCACGAAGAAAAATTATTTAGGTACGACTACAGAACCAAGATCTAGGTATGACTATGATTCTAGTGGAATGAAATCAAATACTAAATGATTACTAGGAGAAACTAATGGTGAATTTCGGATAAGAAAGAAGGAAGGACTACCAATTTATTGAGAAAATGATGGTAATAGAAATACAACACCAATCACTTGGGTAGATTAATAGTCGCATGCCAATAAAAGATAAGACATCTATGGTATTCGAAACAGTATGCATATCTGAAGTCATTTCACCGAGAATCTATGCCTCGCCAGTGTATATCTGGCTGCAGTAAACCTTGGTTTCGTGACTCAAACATGATATTGTATCGAATATTCTATGGCCCTACCGATATTAACATACAACTCAAGGGTCAAAATAGAGAAACTAGGACATAGATCTAATAACATTCGATAACTTATACTTACTCAAGATTACTTCAACTTAGGGATCATGCCTCGCCAGTACGCTGCTGGCTGTAGTGACCCACAGTCTCCATAAGTCAAATAAGCGGCGACAGTACACTGTTGTTGCACCATAAGTTACCGATCATTCTTTCAACTATATCCATAAAATTTCAAAGGAACATCTAAAATTCTTAAACAAATTGACCATGATGGAGGAAGCTAGAAATTTAAACAAATTGATCATGATAGGAGTATCTGTCCTTGAAGTGAAAGTATCCATTTTTGAAATTAAACGATTGATTAGAAAGAAAATAGTCGAAGACAAGAGAAATATAAACTTTCATTTCTATTTCTCTATATTCAAGTTCGAAGGGAAAATGTATATAGCTATCTTGAATTTCAACAAAACTAATCGGAATAGATATATGGATAATGATCATGTTAGGCTCAAACTTAATGGATTGGAAATAAAAAATTGATAAAATAATTATCAATGGCCAAGGAGAAATGATTAAGCAATAAGAATTTTACTATAAGATGATGAGATTTAGGGGGAGAAAATAAAATTACCAAGTTGTCAAGATTATGAATTAATCATATGGAGTCCTAGTTTACCAAGCGAACAGTCTACCTACCTTAGATCCTACCATCGTATCAAAACACAATGGTATATCCTTTCTAGGAAAATTCCTCTAAGTTAACTAATATGGTGTAGAATTCAACAATCCCTACCTAAATCACATGGCCTATGTAGTAACCTTAACTACCTAATGGCCAAATCGGATAAGGGACTCATATTCCTAGTCATCCTCCTAAATTCAGATTATTCCTAATGTGAATGAGCATTTCCTAGTCGCAGGCTCGCAGTAGTACGAATAATCATAGGTACCACGAGTTTGCACAATTTGTGAAGATGACCTGCATGAGCCACCATAAAAACTTATCACGACCTGCACCCGCTTTTCGGGATACGAGTGCGTGTCCAAGCCAGCCTACGCCACAGAGTCGATGGTAAATGATGTCTAGCCACAATGCTCAAGATCACATAAACATAACTTTATTGCTCATTCACAAAACTAAATAATTTACAAATTTTACAAGCTTTATATTTAAAGAAAGTACCATATTCTTACATATTGAAATGACTACAACACATCTATTTAGTCTCTAGGTTTTGGCCTACAAGTACAACCCGTGTCTTCCTAATGCTAAGAGTAGTCGCGACTAACCTGAAAAATATTGGTTCCCAATGAGGAATAGAACAAGCACACAGATCGACAGGCTATTCGAAAACATAATAGAATTTGCAAGACGTGGAAATAGCAAATATGAAAGAATCTAGTAATAAAACCTGATATCATGACAATAAAAAAAAAGTAGATAATTCTACAACAGGTTATAGCAACTAGAAGAATATGTAAATAAGGTGGCATGGCATGTGATGAAAAAACAAGGAGAATCAAGTAAATGACAACTATCTACGTATTTTGAAACATTAGGTTCGACATGTGAACGGCTAGGGGGTAAATCAGGCACCCCGTACGTGTAATGTGCGGCTGCTTTTCTACATGAAAGATATGGGGGATAGTTCTGGGTAGTTCATATGTCTGCTAAGATATTTCTCCTCTCGACTAGTACTCATGGACTTGAACAAGTCATGAAACACGAACATGATAATCAGGAAATACAGTTTGTAGAGATCCATGATACTAATCCGTGTAACAATGTATCAGCAAGCAAGAAAGCATATGTATAAACATGAAATTGAAAGACAACTATGAATCGAAAGCAATCAGTATATGTACTTGCCCGGTCCTTTGCTGGTGAAGCCGATAATACCCAACTACTCAGTGAGCCACAAAGTTGAACTCTCATACAGTCTCCGAGGGCTGAAACAGATATTACCAATGTGTTCAAATAATCAAATTATCTAGAATATTCTATCCATAAGTCCAATTCTGGACACAGGGGCAAAACGATAATTTTGGATCAAAACGATGTCCGCCGTTGGACCCACTTTGCACCGAAAAATGTGCCAGTATCTACGGTCTTTAAAGTCATCAAACTATATGTCTATAGGTCCGGTTTGACAATAAAAATCCAACCGTACGTCCAAAGTTTGATTTCGACGGGCCGTACACAAATTCACCCGTTGTATCGGGTCGCGGGCCCGCCAAAATAGCGTTCCGGTCGACATTCTCAGAATCGGAGCAAACTTGCCATACAGACCAAAAAATAACACGGTCTTGTTGGCGCAAGTTTTGGCTCGAGATGACGAGCGTGCACGAAGTTATGGCTAGTTTACAAAGGGACCGATACGGGATATCTTGACGGATATGCTTCGATTTCTTCGCGCACACAACGAAATTGAGTTCCATCGACTCCCATACGTCGACAACATCCATACGCATCTTTCGATGCTCATGGATTGCGACTATGTCGCCTGGTTTGCTGAGGCGCACACTGCATCGATTATTTTTCCTAAAATTCTATTGGTTTAAAACTTGGTTTTTTCCCGATTTTAAAGAATAGATTTCTATGTATATAGTTAATGAAATTCAAAAGTACGAAATAGGTTCTGATCTCATATATGTTCTTTTTAATCATGTTTAATTAGATTGTACAAATATTAAACAGGTTGCTAGGAAACTGGACACGAACATGGGTACTTGGACTGGTTCCCTGTCATGTTTTGGAACAGTTTTTCGTCCAACTTGGTGTCAATTTCTAGCTCGATTCTTAATCGATTTTATTCAAATTATCTATTAGAATTGAAGGGGTTATGTTAGGTTCATAGCGGAAGAAACCGTTTGAAGAATGGTCGTGCATACGCACAAAAATCTCACGACGAAGTTGCACTATTGTTGCTGCCATTACTGTCACTACTGTGGTGGATGTCGGTTCGGCGCGCGCGCAACGGACATCGGGTGGCTCTGGGCGGTCGTGCGGTGGTGGCGAGCGCCTAGGGTCGAAGAGGTCAATTATGGTTTAGGTTTGAGGTTTGGAGAGATCTCTCTCTCAATCTCTCGATGTATATATGTATATATACGCTGTATAGTTTGGGGTCGGGTCTGGGGTTTTTTGGAGAGCTCGGTTTTGTGAAATCCCTTTGGGGTTTGCTTCTGTTTAGGCTTTAGGTCGGTGTATCAGCTCAAACCATCTCACGAGATAATCCTTAACTCGCACGATATATATATATATATATATATATATATATATATATATATTATATATATATATATATATATATATATATATATATATTTTTTTTTTTTTTTTTTTTTTTATATATATATATATTCCTTTTCTATATATTTATCTATATATATACATATCTATATATATGTACCTACATATTTTCTATATATAAATACCCAATGAATCCAAAGACATAATAATACCTTTCTAGTGCAGGTGTATACATATGCGTATGTACATACAGTTTAATATTATTTTCCTAAGTTCATAAAATAGCCAATAGTTAATATACCCTTATAGTAATTATAATATCAATATTAATAATAGTAATGAAAACAACATATTATAAACCAATAATATGTATAATATTGGACAACACATTACTCCTAATTTAATTGGTTCACCGAAAAAATCGTACAACATTCTAGAAATGTTATATAACATTAATAACACTATATTGTACGTATAACATATTTAGAAAAGTTTGCCAATCCAAAATATAATATGAAATATGTGCATCTACATAAATATGTCTACTTGGGCGTCTTTGGTCTCACTACATGCCTACATGGGCTTGGATTCGGTTCGGTCCAGTCCGGGCTAGCTTGGTACAACTGGGTTTCCAGTTCGGTTCGATCCAGTCCGGGCTAACTTGGTCTGATTTTTCTAGTTAGAACACACTTATCGCTCAGTCTTCCCTAGCATAGCTAATACACTAGTCAAGGCACACGACCACGCTATCCGTGCCATAATTTAGTCATCTTGTACTCCAAATCTTAACCATGACTAGAGCATCCTATAATAATATTCATTAATTAATATTTATTAAATTCTAAAAATCACTATTTAATTCAAAATAAATAATAAAAAATTCAAAAATTTTGGAAGAGGGGTTACAGCAGGAAGGAGTAAAAAAGAAAGGGCCGAACCACCCACCTAAAAGATTGCGCTGAGAGTAGGAGATCGCTTCGTAACTGTCATACGTCAGTTACACGATCTCCTGTAATAGCACGAGCATCATGTTAGAACCCCTTCTTCAATCC
Organism: Iris pallida; assembly: GCA_029216955.1. Classification (NCBI taxonomy): domain Eukaryota; kingdom Viridiplantae; phylum Streptophyta; class Magnoliopsida; order Asparagales; family Iridaceae; genus Iris; species Iris pallida. Next base: position 84,070 of record JANAVB010004719.1, read on the forward strand.
TTCCCCTTCGAAATTCCCAAAGACACATTCATAAATCGATACGAAAGCACGCTCATTAAATTCATGCAATAAATCATTCAGAAAGCCAAGAAAACTAACAAACCAACAACAGATCTGTCATGTCGCTCTCTTTAGAGTTCATTCGCTAAGACACAGTCCGCTGCATCTAGGACTTATTCCAAAAGCCCAATCTATTAGTTGGAACGGTACTCACACATTGATACAAATCAATTTTATTAATGTAATGTTTTTCGTATACCAAACTCGTCGTTGAGTCAACTAGCCATCTGTGTTCCCGACCGTGTCTGACTTGCCACGAGCCTATTATATAGTGCTTTGCCCCAACGGAAGCGAGGTACTACATAATATACCACTAAAAAAGTTTGTGTCCCGAAACTTAATAATAAGGGTCTGACCTTAATTGACGAACAACGAAAGATATTTCTCCTTCATTTCTGATCTATTCTATCTCCACTCGATTCCTTAACTAAAGGGTTGTACAGAGCACATGAACCAAGGACATCGACTGACTTCTCAGGATCTTTTCTTTATGGTCCAAAATTTACACAGGTTCCTCTGAGTATGATAGGTCGGCGCGCAGCTCCAACTGATCAAAGCTAACCATGTGACTTAGGTCGTGCACATACTTCCGAAGTTGGGAGACATGGAAGACGTCGTATACTTCAGCTGGGATAGGAGGTAGTGCAATCCAATAGGCAACGGCCGCCATTCTTTCGAGGATCTCGAATGGGCCTCAATCTTGGACTTAGTTTGCCCTTTACTCCCAAGACGCCCTGCATCGGCATCACCTTCAAGAATACATGGTCCCCCACCAAGAACTCTAACGGTCGTCGACGAGTGTCCGCATAGCTCTTTTGTCGGCTCTATATAATATAAAATCTGTCTCGAATCATACGGACCTTTTCGACAGCTTGTTCTAACCAGTTCCGGCCAAAGTACATGTCGTTCCTCGACTCCGTCCCAGCATATCCAAGATCGACACTACCCCCATAGAGTGCCTCACAAGGAGCTATCTGGATGTTTGATTGATAACTGTTGTTGTACGTAAACTCCACAAGTGGTAAATGTGTGTCCCAACTAGTCTTCAAATCTATCGTACAAAGACACAACATATCTTCCAGGATCTGATTTACCCTTTCCGTCTAGCCATCTGTTTACCGGTGGTAAGAGGAGCTAAAATTTAGCTTGGTATCCATTGTCGCTTGTAAACTCGTCCAAAATGCGACAAGAATCACTCATCTTTGTTCGAAATGATTATGGCAGGTACCCCGTGGAGTCGGACAATCTCATCGATATAAATCTGAGCTAACCGATCGACGTTCCAGGATACTTTGATAGCGATGAAATGAGCGAATTTGGTCAATTGATCAATAATGACCCAAATTGCGTCATTTTCCCATAGCGTCTTCGGAAAGCCTATGATAAAATCCATAGAGATGTCGTTCCACTTCCATACCAGAATATCGAGGTTCTGTAGCTCCTCATTTGGTCTTTGGTGTCGGCCTTCACCTGTTGACAGGCCATGCACTGTGACACAAAAGTTGTCACATCTTTCTTCATGTCGGCGCCACCAAACGTCGTGCATAAGTCCTTGTACATCTTGGTGCTTCTAGGATGCAATGAGTACTTCCGCATAGTGACCTCCGTCAAAAT